>CM037883.1:21605020-22078385 GCA_021292165.1 Shinisaurus crocodilurus
TGTCAGGGGTACCTGGTGCCCTCCAGCTGTTTTGAACCACAACTCCCAAGCTGCCCCAGCCAGCATGGCCAATGGTCATGGATGATGGGAGTTGTAGTCCAACCTGGAGGGCAGTGGTGCACCTAGGGCCAGATGTCGAGGCCAAAGCACAGGGCCCTGCAGCCCAGGGACCCCAAAAGACCACCCAGCAAGCAGCAGGTGACGAGGGCAGCGGAGAGAAACTCCCATTTTATCCCGGTAGTCATGATGGTGCTAAGATTTAAGTGAGTTTAAAATGCAAATCTGCACATGCTCAAATTATTATTATTATTATTATTATTATTATTATTATTATTATTCAGGGATTGCAAACAGTTGTGTTGTTTGCAAACATATCAGGAATGTTGGAGCAGTTTTAGAGTGGTTGGGGTGGGGGTGGGCGTAGAGAAAGGTTAGCTGTGTGCTTCACAACTGATGTGACACACATGGCCACCTAGAGGCCCACCCCCACGTAAGTAAGGCCTTTATGTCCAGGGTCTGAAATTACCGAGCTTCACCACTGCTGCAGGGCACCCGGTTACCTATCTTCGATGTATGCAATGTCCTTTGCATCTTCTAAAGTGCGACAGAACGGGTTCTTGCATTTATCATCCTGCCTTTGCCTCCACGGGGCACTCCAGGACACACACCAGGGGGGTATCTGAAGTTGGGCCAACCTCCCCCAACTACAATGGCCGTCGGATGTTTTGAACTACAACGCCCATCATCCCTGACCCTTGGCTGTGCTGGCTGGGGCAAATGGGAGTTGTCGTCCAAGGGTGATTTAGATGGTCGTCTGAACCAGGCCTCTGCTTGCGTAGAGTCCGGGGCACTCGAGAATCCCCTGCGATAGACAGAAGTCCTAAAGTAGAAGCACAGGGGCTTCTCAAGAGGCGAGGCAAATCAGTCATTTATTTTATTCATATATAGCCACTCTCTATACAGTGGGAACTGGCAGCGCTTTGATAAATCCATCTCCGCAAATACTGCATTGTATCTCACTTTACAAGGAGATTTCCAGGGGAGGCTGGTGGCGACTCTTGTGTCAGCAGAGCTCTTCACCTATTACAGCTTTTATTCTGAGCTGCACAGGAGCTATCCATGGTGCTGAATACCATCCCCAAAATAGGTCCACCACCATGGATAGCTCCTATAAAGCTCAGAATAAAAAGCTGCAACACATACGGAGCCCCACTGAAATAGGAGTCACTCACCAGCCTCCCCTGGAGATTTCCTGAGTCTCCCCTCCTACGACAGTACCAGGCCCAGCTCCAAAGAATGGAAAGGTCGGGCATTTGCCAGGGTCCAAAGCCAGTAGAGGGCCCACTACCCATATACCGCTATCATTTCCACTTTGCTCATAGTATCCAAGAAGATCAGATGCAGCATGAGAGAGTCTTCAGCTTGCATGCCCCACCCCTTTCATGTTGGTGGGGGTACTGAGGGTGCCTTACCCAAGGGTCCCCAAAATCCTGGAGCCAGAATTGCACCATTCTCATCAGCTGAAACCACAAGAGGGATCTATTTATCCCTCATGCATGCCGCAGAGTGTCCCAAGATATTGTTGTTTCAGGCAGGAAAGTGCTTCTTTTCATAGATTATTTCATAGATTTCATAGAGTTGGAAGGAGCCTACAAGGCCATCGAGTCCAACCCCCTGCTCAAAGCAGGAAACTAGAGGAGGGGTCTCCCATCCAAGTGATAACCAGGCTTGACCCTGCTTAGCTTTCCACGCTCAGACAAGCTGAGCCAGCGTGAGCCACAGTCTATTCTATAGTAGCTCCATGTTGTTACATATATACTGTGCCATCACTTCCCTTATTATCCAACATTTGACAGATGAATATAGGGACATCCAAGATTCTCGTGGAAAAAAAATTGCTGCCTGCACCTATTTCCTCCCTTCCTACACGCTGCAGAAGGTTCTCCTCTGCTTGCTGTATTCGAATTTCTGTAATTAGGCAGCTCGTCGGTCAAAACTTGTCTGTTCATATTGCTCACATTGGTAGCCAGCCTGGACTGATGTATCACAAATTTGCTTTTAAGTTCAGAATAGCTTGAGAGCTTTGGAACATGAGCAGTCTGCATCTAACCATGCAGAGAGCCAGTATGGCGTAGCAGTTAGAGTGTTGGGCTGGGACTCGGGAGATCCGGGTTCTAGTCCCTGCTCGGCCATGAAGCTCACTGGGTGACTTTGGGCCAGTCACTGACTCTCAGCCTAACCTACCTCACAGGGATAGGGGCAGGGATCTACCACAGACCGTGATCAAAATCAGGGATTGTCCCTGGCAAATAGGATCAGTCGGACCTGGTACAATTTCCCGTCATACCTAGCGGCCAAGCCTCCTTTCACCCAATGCACAGCTGCCTTTTTCACGGAATCGTGGCTTCTCTTCTCGCCGCAAATACTCAATATTTGTCCGGTAGTTCTCAATAACACTCTGATCTTTTATGCAGCTCTTCTCCGGGGCAAAGAGCAGAAATGAGGCAGGCAGGTAATGAGGAATTACAGTTTGCCTTTATTTAATAGCTCCATCCGTCAGAGTAATAGAGATGGAGCAAATTGTAACCTTATTCACCCAACCCTTCCTAATTGCTAGACTGAAAAGCAAAGAGAAAAGTGGAGGCAAGGGGGGAGAGAGGGTGGGGGGAAGCCCCTGGATCTAATTGCAGCTCAGAAATTAAAGGTGAACCATTTGAAAGCCGGGCGTAAGCATAATGCTCCCGTCTTCTAACTCAAACAGACTCCAGAAGGTAAGACAATTAGAAACCAAAGAGAAGGCTGCAAAGCAGAAGGAAGCCGAGGTCGAGAAAAACAAAAGTCCCCTTTTCAACCCAACTTGAACCCTCACCCTTCTTCCAACCGTTTGGGCTGTTGGAATAAATACATCCAGGCCGGCTTGCTTATCTGCAGAGGACACCTCTTTTATCCGTACAGACATGCCACGCTTCTGCACACGCCGCATTCTGTCTCCTTGGCTACTGCACGGAACGAAGAGGTGCGATCTCAGCCTAAGGTGGCAGATTTTAGGGCCCGCCGGCAACAGGGAAAGACAGGCCACCAAGAAAAGGGGCCGAAAAGTGCAACCAGAATTATCAAAGGATTAGAGCCCCTTCCTTCCAAGGAGTGACTACAACATTCGAGGGGAGGGGATTAGTTTAGGGGGGGGGAGGCAGCTAAGGGTGTGGGGGGGGGGAAGTAGGATATAGCTGAGTGACAAAGCATACACTCTGCATGCAAAAGATGCCCGCTTCAATCCCACTTAGAACAGGGTTCAAAACCTCAGAGAAGCTCTTGCGGGGCTATAGCCGCAGCCAGCGTGGCCAAGAATGCTGGGCGCTCGAGTCCAAAATATCCGACAGGCACCAGGCTTATTTATTTATTTATTATATTTATATCCTGCCTTTTTTCCCTGTTGCAGGGAACCCAAGGCGGCTTACATAATCCTCCTCCTCCTCCTCTCCATTTTATCCTCACAACCACCCTGTGAGGTAGGTTAGGCTGAGAGTCAGTGACTGGCCCAAAGTCACCCAGTGAGCTTCACGGCTGAGTGGGGACTAGAACCCGGATCTCCCGAGTCTCAGTCCAACACTCTAACCCAGTGTTCTCCAACCTTGGGTCCCCAGATGTTTTTGGCCTACAACTCCCAGCATGCCCCAGCCAGCTATGCTGGCTGGGGCAAGCTGGGAGTTTTAGGCCAAAAACATCTGGGGACCCAAGGTCGGAGAACACTGCTCTAACCACTATGCCACACTGGCTCTTGAGGTTGAGGAAGGCTTGTCCTGTCCTTCCCTAGGTGTAACAAGCATCTGGACTGCAGGCTGCCTTTCAACTTCACCCACCACCTGCTATATTTTTGCATCTTCTAGGTTCTTATCGGAAACGGAGACTCCCATTTTCATTTTAGATATAAATGCATGTGTGTGTCATCGCGTAGCATTACCTGCAGCTACCTCCAAGAAACCGCTTCTTTTAGGAGCACAGTTACTAACAAAACTTATTGAATCTGACCATCAGTAACATGCACTTCCACTAATGTGATCTATTTAACTGAATATTTAAATAAAAAGAAAAGAAAAAGGGATGCCGTGTGCAATATGTAGGAAAAACTACAAAGGATCTAAGAACAAAATTCCGTAACGGCAAATCTGTGATTCTTACAAAAAAAAACCTAGAGAAGCCTGTTGCAAGACATTTTACCTCACCTTAACATAGTCTCTCAGATTTACACTTGCTTCCAATTGAACAAACAAAGCACACTGATATGCTGGACAGAAAGGAAAACTTATGGATTTACAGACTCAGAACTCTTAGTCCATATGGCCTTAATCTGGAGGACAATTTGTACATTTTGAACCACTCATACCTCTGCTTTTCTCTCCTTAGAAATTTTCATTTCCCAGCATTCCAAACTGCCACTCTTGGTATCCATTTAACATCACAGCTACTGATGAGGGCAGAAGCCGAAACATTTCACTCTAAATATATTTTGAAATTATGGTGTTGTTAGTCTATCTATCTTTCTTATACATACACATACACACATACACACGCACGTGTGCAGGCACACATTGTCACGGAGATGAGGTGTCATTCAATTCTACAGATTAACAAACAAGGAGGGGGAACCGAAAGAAGCCCAGATTTAATATGCCCATAGAACTAAATGACTTCTAAGGATGTGTCTGGATTTGTTGAGAGATTAGGCAAGGCAATGAAATTAGTGTAAAGGAGAACACTTAAAAACAGGTGGAAGCAGGAGACACGGTAGCCGGAGAGCATTTCTACACTGGAGAAGGAAAATGGTTGAATAGCCAATTCCTTCTCCCCCAGGACTCTGGGGAACTGTCGTTCTGCGAGAGAGGCTAGGAATCCCTAGCCCTCATGTACACTCTCGCTAACATCACGACTGGGTTCACACAACACGATCAGCCATGGCTTGTGAGCCACACTTGTTTCAGAGCGGCCTGTCGCGTTGTCTGAACCCAGCAACGTAGTATGTTAACCATGCGCAAGCCACTCTGGTGGGGTTCAGGCAACACGGCAAGCCGCTCTGAAACAAGCGTGGCTCACAAACCACTATGGCTTACCGTGTTGCCTGAACCCAGTCGCTGTGTCCTTCCACTGCCTGAGGTACAGCAAATGAGCACATTTATTAGCTAGGGGGCAGCAGCTTGGGATGCCCAGCGGGGCCGTTTGCCCCTACAGGCCGGAGCGGCCACAGGCTCCCGCGCGGTTCCCATGTCGTGTGAACCGGCCCATTGTCTCTTCATTCCATAGGGTTGTTTGGGAGGTTCTCCAGTTTTGTTTGACCCTCCTATAAAACCAAACGGTAAGTCTGTATGGTAACCTGTGTAGCTGGTCCTCTGAGCCTCGCTGAGACAGAAGACAGAATGCCAGCATCTATATGAGAGTAAGAAGTTATTTTGCAGCAGGTCAGAGAATCAGTCCTTCTGGATCAGTATTGTCTACTGTGACTGAAAATGGCTCTCCAGGGGCTCATCCAAAGGTCTTTCCAAGCACCTGCTAACTAAACCTTTTAACTCAGGGGTGGGGAATCTCTTTCAGGTGAGGTTCAAATTTACTTTCAGAGAAGCTCTTAGGAGCCATCTTCCAGTGACGGGTGGGGTCTAAGGCAAAGGGGGCAGGGCCAAAGACAAAATGGGTGGAGCCCAAAATACAAAAATTCCAGCATCTTGTCGCTTAAAGCTCTTACTGCCAGGAACTGAGCCTTAGGAGAGGCATTTCAACCTTTTAGAATGGGGGGAAATGCACAAAAGTAAGGAAACCACCAAACGATTGGTGGTTGGGGAAAAGAAGAAGGGAGCATGGCCATTTGGGAACACTGGTGGGCCAGACTGGGACCCCGGGAGGGCTGGATTTGGTCCCTGGGTGTGAGGTTTCCCACCCCTCTTTTAAATGGAGATGTCCGGAATTGAACTTGAGACCTACCAATGAGCTATGGTCCCTCCCAAACAGAGTACAGTAACAAGGAATATCCAACATGGATTTGTTTTTATCAAATCAACGACGGCGGACTGCATTTCTGCACACAGCGAAGCATTCAATTAAAGGCTATGGAATGCAGTAGATACAGTATTTCATGTGTCCTTGAAACACCATCTGTAGCTAGGCATGGGGGAGAAATTCATTGGGTTTGCATTCTAATGCAAACTTACCTCACTTTGCACTTTCAAACCAATACTCAAAATGAAATCCATCAACATTTTTTTGCAGTTCTCTGAATTATGTGATGCAGTTCTCCAAACAAAAAAAAATGCATACAACAATGTATAATTGGGGAAACATGCACACAAAAATCCATATATTCGTGAAAATAATGTACAAAAATGTATTGTGCTAGGGGAAACTGCTTGCAAAAAGTTTGTATACTAGGCACGATTGCATACAAACAGGTGTGTATTAGGAAAATATGCCTGAAAAGGTATAAAAAATTCCATGCAAGCCTTAGAAAAGAAAAGAAAAGAAAGAAAAATCTCAAGCTGTTGTGGAAACGGAACGAAGAGAACTTAAAATTAGAAGAATGAGAAACAGAGAAACCAAAATGGATGGCTTTGTCTATCCCTAATAGATACACGGACAGTGTACATGTACTGCATCTTTTTTTTAATTACAGTAATACCTTGGATTGCAAGTAACTTGGTTTGAGAGCGTTTTGCAAGACAAGCAAATTTTTAAATATTTATTTAATATATTTTTTTACTTGATATACAAGCGACGTCTTGCAATACAAGTACTGTAGTACGGCTTAAATTAAAAATCTCTGTACAAATTTTTTTGGGGGGGATTTCGTTTTGATATAAGAGTGTTTTAGATTACAAGCACGTTTCCGGAACGAATTATGCTCTCAATCCAAGGCATGACTGTACCAAGTTTCTGCTGTGCTGTGCTGTGCTATAAAGAAAGGGCACCTTGCAGTTGAAAAAGAACTTTTACTATTAACAACAAAAAGGAGGCTACACACCATGTTGTCATCTTCTTCTTCTTCTCTCTCACTCTCTCTCCCCCCCCTCTCTCTCTCACACACACACTTCAAAAAATAAGGTTCTTCCATCAGCCAGTGTCATATATTACATCCCTCTGTGGGCCAAGGCTCAGGGTCTTTTCTCCAGAATAAAATACACCAAGGGGAAAATTTGTGTAGCTCTACACACCATTTACAAACTGCTTCCAAATAAATTAAAGCACTTTCTGCTGTTCATTAATCCCTGGGTGCAGCCGTTTTTGCATTTGTGCTCAGTATCAGAAAATCCTCAACTCATGCTTCCAAGGGTTACACCTCTCTCTCTCTCTCTCTCTCTCTCTCTCTCTCTCTCCCCTTCTCCCTTCCCCATGTACACAGATGGTGACCTTTCTTAAGCGCACTCTAGAGATAACTCATAATGTAAGTCTGAAAAGGAGAGCGAACAGGGCAGATGCCACCAGAAAGAGAATCTGGTCCAGCGTACACAGCCGAAAGGATGAGAAAACTTTTTTAAAAAAAAAGTTTAGCTAGCTGTTTCTCAAATCCAGCTATTATTATTATGTTGGATCTTCCCTATTATGACGGTGTATTATATATTCTTTTATAAATGATGTTTCGCAGTATCCACACAGCTTCCAAATTTAGCTTTATAACTAATGGCTCAATTCACAGTACTACACACTAAAACATGGTTTGCACAAACCATTTACTTTTTTAAACCCAGACCACAGTTTGAGCTTCCAAACATACAGGAAAACCACAGTTTAGAGTGGCTTGTGTTCATCTGCCCAGGTCTCCCACTGCAATAGCATAGAAGTCTTCAGAAGTGGAGAAAGTACTGTAACAACAGATTGTCAATTCAGACATCACACCAAACCACAGTTGTTACAATACCCACTTCAAGACACTGGTTTCCGATTCAGGTTTTGCTGGTCGGATTGCAAACACTGGTTCGTCCATTCCGGCTTTTTGACAGTGTACGTCTTTCTTTCTTTCTTTTCTTTTTCTTTTCTCCCACAGTGCTTAACTTCTGGAGCACCACCAGGAACAAATCCAAGATGGCAGCTGAAAGTTCCTCAGCACCAGGAAAAAATACAAATACAAATGGTAATTTTAAAAAAAAATTAAAAGGCAGCTGCCATTTTTTGCAGTCGCTGCCACCGTCTTCACCCCGCTCCCCACAAAGCTCTAGAATGACTTAACTTCTGGGGCATATGGGGAGCAAATCCAGGATGGTGACTGGAAGCCCATCAGTGCTAGAAAGTTGGGCTTTTTTTTTTTTTTTTTGGTAAAGGTACAAAACTTTTCTCTTTTTCAGTTTCAAAATGCAGCCCCCACAGGATAGCACTTTGATATGCCCCCCCCCAACCCTGTTTTCTGGAGCCAATCAAAAGCAATGTTAGAACAAGCAACATTCAAAACAGCTACCCACTACTCCATGGCCTCTTTTGAGAGTGACAAATTTTAAATATAAACTTTGAAAGGCCACATGTATATATGTTTTTGCACATACATTTCACCTCTCCCCCCCCCCCCCGCCGCCGCCTACATTTCTTTTCCCGTGTTCATTCATGTTTGGTCAAGTATGCGTTATGCTTACATGTCACGATGGGCTTGCCTCAATCCAACTCAATAAAACAAAGATGGGCCAAAGCGATCAGGGATGGTACTAGTCAATTAAATCAACAGGACCTTTGGCACAGATGTCAAGGTGAGCAAAAAAAGACCATCTCGTCAACAAGAATATCACTTGCATTTCCTCTCCAAGGAAGCAAAAACTAAAACTAGAATAAAATAGGAAGAGTTAAATCCAACTGACTCCAACAGAGTTCTCTATACATCAAAACTATCATCTGTAAGCAGTTGGCAGGCGACAAACCATACTCCATTTATTTGCTGGCATCTTTGCAAATCTAATTCCCGACAGTGAATTGGAAAGGAAGAAGCACATTTACAAGGGTGTATCTCCTCCTACAGAAGGCAAAGTGAGTTTATTTAACGTCGAGTAGTTGATCTAAAAGTCAATGGCCTTGATCCAGCAATCCCCGGGGCATTCCAGTAGTGGGATGGGACCCTACCACCACTCCTGCCAGGGTTTCCCCATTCACTTCAGTGGAGACGACAGCTCTTCAGGCATGAGTAGCTGCTTCCTTTTCTGAAATAAATGTAAGTGCAGTGGGTACACACTCTCCATAGCACACAAGGAGCTCCGAATCAGCTAAGGGATATGGCACAATTTTAAGTATGCGTTCAACTTCTTCTTGAGACTCGATAAATTCCAAGCTCTGTGTCGTCGCTTATTTCAAGTACACGATCATTTCCTAGGGGACTCTTGGTATATAATGCTGGTCACTAATACTTTCAAGATATGTTCCTGACTTCATCAGGAAGAAGGAAAGGAGGAATGGACCAGGGACACAGAGATATCCCTAGTTCCATTGCATGGGTTCGCTCAGCATTCTGCTCTGCCCTTCCTTCAGGCAGGGCAGCTATGTGTCCTCCCTTGCAGAGGATAGGAGGCAGGGGACCATCCATAATAACTGGGGGGGGGGGGATTCATCCCAAATGTCATGAGGTCCCTTGCAGATGGAATAGGGGAGTTGGTTTCACATTAAGTGAGCTTCCCCCAGCTAGGAAAAGCATAGGCAGGGAAAACCTCACCCAGGCACTGACTTGGCTCCTCCTTCACATTCCCTGCATGGGGAATGCAGGGGAGGAGCACGGCAGATTCGGCTGGTGCCAAGAGGAGCTGACTGAGTGCGCTGCAGCGTTGCTCCGCCTTTGCCCTCTCCACGTGGGACTCAGCTGGCGCCTCAAAGCACCGGCTGAGTGTGCACTGGCTGAGTGTGCGCTCGTCCGCCGCCTTCCCCATGTGCGGAAGCGCCTTCCCTGCAGCCATGCCCACTCTCCCTTCCGTGGGGGCAGGGCTTCAGAGAGGGGGCACGCCTGAGGCCCCGCAGGTAGGAATTGCCAGCCTGGCAGGCTAGAGTTTCCCCATCCCCATTTTGAAGTGTACATCACCTTGAGGGTGTTGGTGAGCAGAAAGGCAAACTATTATTAATACTACTAGCAGTAGTAGTACTACTACTATAATGGGAGAGTAAACATTTGCTTAATGTTCTCCTATCCAGCTCAGTGGAACTTCAAAGCACCTGAATTTGTCTGAATCATGCTCATTGTGCATTTGTTATTGCAAAAAGGATTTTTCCGCCCAAACTGTGCCTGAAAAATGGGATACATGTCCAATTCTCTCTAAATGAGAGGAATTGGGACTCACATACGCCCAGAAATAATTCCCTCTGAACTGGATCTCCTTCCCATAACCCTAGATCAGTGTTCTCCAATCTTGGGTCCCCAGATGTTTTTGGCCTACAACTCTCAGCATGCCCCAGCCAGCGACGCTACGCTGGCTGGGGCATGCTGGGAGTTGTAGGCCAAAAATATCTGGGGACCCAAGGTTGGAGAACACTGCCCTAGATGTATTGAAGCCAATTATGGTAATGCAATGGTAAGTGAAAAGCATTCTGTGCATGCTCTAGGAATTCATTATTTTACACATTCCAGGGATAAACTGTGGCAATGGAAAGGAGTTATGGTTAAATCATGCTGAACCTTAGTTGGGGTGGAGTATGGTGGACTGCGAATTCCCAGCGCAAAACTATAAACACATAAAAAAGACGTCTGGAAAAAAGGCAACTGGAAAGGGCCTCAGGCAGTTATTAGTTCCTTATTTACCAAATCTGAAATGATGGAGAGGGCCTCAGATACTTCACATTCCTTGTTCCCATTCCATATGTCCGAAAGCTACTGCAACCGCCCGAAGCTTCAGAAACAAGGAATGTTTGTACTAAGTTGGAATGACTTAATATAAGAGAATGCTGCTAAAATAAAAATGCAAACCGTGTCACCAAAATGTAGTTGACAACGTGTATATTATGCAATTATGACTGTCATTTTATTACTGTTATTAATTTATTAGTATAATTGCAATTTTTTTTCAATGTCATAATGTGATAATAAAGGACTTGTCATTACATGAGTTAACCTCAGAACATCTCTGACCTCAGGGGAGGGTGCACTACGCTTTCAGTCCAAAATGAGCTGTCAGTTACCACAACGACATTTTGATGACTACATTATCTTGTAATTAAGTGTCTCAACAAATTTCTCCTTTTGATTGACAGGTAGTTAAGACTATCTTTGACCACAGGGCAGTTCCTTTATATTTCAAGAATATTTTTCTCCCCGAGCACTGAAAGGGAAAGATGAAAATTTAAAAATTAAGATGTTTTGAACTTATATATATAGGCAGATTTAAAAAAATCTAAACCTAATTATTATGTGTAAGACAATGGAAAAGCTGACCAGCATTATTTCCAAACTGCTTGTGCTATTGTGTTAATGTGACAACTTTGATGAATTTAAGGAGCCCTGAAATTCTTTGTCAAAGTTTAAGACGTGAACTATTTTCCTTTTCCCAACTTTTTGGGTGCCCGTTGTTTTCTGACTCAGCAATGGAAAAAACACACAGAGAGAACCATGTGCCTTGATGCCATGGAGCAACAGTGCATGCAGACCAATCTAATGAAGGATGACATGACCAGTGACCAATGAAGCTGAATGGTGGGAGACTCAGGACAGGCAAAAGAAGTACTTCTGCACACAGCACATAAATTATAGAATTCACGACCACAAGATATCGTGATGGCCACCAACGTAGTTGGCTTTCAAAGTTGGCTTAGATATATTCTGCACATGGCATGTATCACTTGAGGATACATGCCATGTGCAGGATCAGAGGTACCATGCATCTGTATGCAAGTTGTTGGGGAACACACATGGGAGGGCGTTGTTGCACCCATATCCTGCTGGTGGACTTCCCATGGGTATCTGATTGGTCACTGTGGGAAACAGGATGCTAGACTAGAGAGGCCATAGGTCTGATCCAGAAGGTCCCTTCTAAGGTTCTTAAGGGCTGTTCTCTTCAATACAAGGAAAAGCTGAGAGCATGAATGCTCTCCTATGGATTAAGAACATAAAAAAGAGCCTTCCTGGATCAGACCAAGGCAAGGGTCCATCCAGTCCAGCATTCTGGTCACACAGTGGCCAACCAGCTGCCCACGGGATCCCACAAGCAGGACAGGACTGCAACAGCACCCTCCCACCCATGTTCCCCAACAAATGGAGTACACAGGCAGACTGCTTCTGATACTGGAGATAGCATATAGCCAATCAGGACTAGTGGCCTTGATAGCCTTCTCCTCCATGAATTTGTCCAATCCCCTTTTAACGCCTTCCAAATTGGTGGCCATCACTACATCCTGTGGAAGTGAATTCCATAGTTTAACTCTGCCCTGTGTGAAGCAGTAGGGGTCTATTTGGGGTCCTAATCCGGCCTTCCAGGGTTCCCCAGATGCCATGCCCCTTTCCCCTGGCTGCCAATTGTTTGGTGCTTTCCCGGATTTGTGCAGTTTCCCCCACAACCTCCAAAAAGGTTGAAATGCCTCTCCTAAGGCTTAGTTACCGGCAGGAAGAGCTTTAAGTTAAAATATGCTGGTGTTTTGGGTATTTTGGCCCCCACCCCTTTTGCCTTTCACACACAAACACATTTGCCTTCAACCCCACCCACCACTGGAATCAGGAACGGTGCAGGGCTGTTTGGCGCCCTAGGCCGAATTATATTTAGCGCCCCCCCTCGTGCCGTGGGGGGGGCTCCGGAGCAAAGCAGCCCTGCTCTGCAACGCCCCCCCCCCCGCGCCGCCGCCGCCGCCGCCGCCACCACCACCACCTACCAACTCCTCCGCAAGGGCCACCAGCCGGCCCTGCAGCTTGGAGGTCTTGGCGCTGAGCAAAAAGCAGGCGCCCACCGAGAGGAGCGAGAAGAGCAGCGAGAGGATGACGGGGGCCCTACCCACGCCTCCGGCACACCGGCAGCCGCCTTGGGGCGAAGCCGCAGGCTTCTTCTTCTCCCGAGGCTCGCTCATTGCGCGCGCGCTCTCTCTGCGGGGGGGAAGACGCCGCCGCCGCCGCAAGCGCTCAGGTTCGCCCCTAGGGAGCGAGGGGGTGGGTGGCGGCTCCTGCAGCGCTCCCTCCGTCCCTCTGGCTCCGGAGGGAGGTGCAGCAGCGGCGGCGGCGGCAGGCAGGGCAGGAGCGCGCCGTAGGCGAGGAAGGGGCGCAGAAACTGCGCCCTCTTCCGCCACGCGCCCTAGGCAGTCGCCTGGGTCTGCCTAGCGGTAGCGCCGGCCCTGACTGGAATGAGGTCCCCAGGCTGAAAGAGGTTCAGCACTCCTGTCTACCATGTATATACTAACCAATGCCAGGGGCATAGCACAAACCAACATACATATACAGGGGTAGAGCAGCTTCTCCACTGCAACTGTACTCCTAACTCCACAAATTGTAGTTTTCAACTGGGAATTAGAAGATCAGAGATGTGTACTCACTCTAATGTTTATCTCAAGAAGATAAGGTTTAGGGTACACAGCTAGAATACATGGGACTCTTGGGAGTATCCCAGAAGGGAAGGAAGAGTTGACCTACAGCAGAAGACCACCAGGAGCTGAAAGTCCTGCATCCAACTTTGCTCTTGATGAGCTTACTGAGTCCAGAACTGTTACACAGGTAAACTTGAGCATCTGATCTCCATGGGGCTGGAATTAAAAATGCATCAGCTAGTCGAGGTGCAATAGGCCGTATTCTGGTAAGCTGTCAAAAATGGGTCGACAATGCAATATTTATGAAGGTCAAGGATTAATTTTTAAACTTTTTATAAAATTTATACATGAATATGCCTTTCATATCACAAGTGCTAAATGGGGGGGGGGGGTTTAAATAAAAGGCACAAAGTATGTTTTTAAATTAAATCTAGTTCTATACATCCTTGAAATAATAGGTTCCCTTAAAATATAAGCATCACCATTTTTCCTCCCCAGCATCTGATCATCAGGTGAATCCAGTCTCTGTACATGAAGGTTCCGCTCCTAGGTTCCACGGCTAATGCACTTTAGGACGGTTCCGACATCACACCTATGGGTCAGGAATGCTGGGAGTTGGGAGTCCAGCCCTTGCCAGCCCTATCGGGAGAGGCTGAAAATTCAGCCTGGGGCCTATTTGGAAGTAATAGCCCCTCACAAATAGCTTGCTTGTGCCATTGCTTGCCTACTTCACTTTGACAAGCTGCTATTATTGCATGAAAAACAATTATCATTATTTTCATTTGGCACCATTTTAGGTCTTACTTTGTAATAGGAATCAGTTTCCCCTCTATTCTATCTCCTTCTACACACACACACACACACACACACACCTATCAGCTATGCATGGATAAGTCCCACTGAAGTCAGTGGGACTAATGCATGACTTGCTAAGCTCAGGGTTGCAGTCTGTGCATTTCCTCTCCTTTAGAAGAGTGTGGCAATTCATCAGCGATTTAACCTATAGACATTTGAAGGTTGAAGAGCACCTCAGAGGGGTCGTTGACCTTCAGCAACTGCAAGATCGTAGCTTCAGCTACAGTCAATATATATTTATCTTTCTGTTGGGACTATTACAACTGTTCAAGTAATGCTGACCTTGAAAATTCCTGTGCTGGATGCAGTAGAATAACGATCCCTGTAGGAAAAGTATAAAAACATCGCAATAGGATGTCTAAATCCAAAATGCACATAACAATCAAGAGCGAGCATTCCCAAAATATGTACCACCACCTGAAAGGACGAAAACACTCATTCTCATTGGTATCTGCATTGCATATGTCACGTGCAAAAAATGGTAAATCCGTTAAGTATTTCCAATCAAGATTTCTGTAGCACGAGGGACCACATCTTTTGGCGTAAATTAGACACTTCAGAAACCAAAACATCTGGAGGACCACACGTTGCCCGCCCCTGCAGTAGGGATTGTGTGTCTTTTGATTTCAACAACTGTGCCATTTCATTGAAAGAACGGCTGGCAAGCAACCGCCAGCGGGGTGAGCTTGGAATTACCCATCTGAAACAGGGCCTGAGTTTTAAGGTGTCCACAGCGGTCTCCAATTAATACAGCTATAAATTTAATTCCTTCATTTAAAAAGAAGCTGAAGGGGACTGTACTTCCTTAACAAAATGCTACCATTCTCCAAGCAGGAAAGCAGAAAACTCCCTATACATGGTGTTCCACACACCCCAACCACAACTGCCCTGAATGTTTAAGAATTCAAATCAAGGAGTCTTATTAAAGAGCAATAACCCTCTCCCTTTCTTATTCTTCTGTAAACTAATCAGAAACTAATGACTTGCACTAATTAAAAAGCTATAATTAGGAGAGACCTCATAAAACATGGCAAGGATTTCTGGTTGGAAATCTTTATGTGATAAGCTTGTTCCTTATACCATTATCCGTGCTCCACAGGGGGGGGGGGAAATGCCACAAGGCTAAACACTGACAACCCAGCACTGTTGCTTAGTAAAGTCAGGATGCTCCCAGATGACTGGAGAAGGGCAAATGTTGTTCCCATCTTCAAAAAGGGCAAGAAGGAGGAACCTGGGAATTATAGGCCAGTCAATCCCTGGGAAATTTTTGGAGCAGATTATAAAAAAGTCAGTCTGCAAGCACCTTGAAAACAATGCAGTGATTACTAGAAGCCAGCATGGATTTGTCAAGAACAAATCCTGCCAGACTAATCTGATCTCATTTTTTGATCGGGTAACCTCTCTTGTGGACTATGGGAATGCTGTGGACATAATATATCTGGACTTCAGCAAAGCTTTCGACAAAGTGCCTCATGATATCCTGATTAGCAAGCTAGCTAAAAGTGGGCTAGATGGAACAACTATCAGGTGGATCCACAATTGGCTACAGAATCGGACTCAAAGAGTGCTTATCAATGGTTCCTTCTCAAACTGGGGAGAGGTAACGAGTGGGGTACCACAGCGCTCGGTCCTGGGCCCAGTGCTCTTCAACATTTTTATTAATGACTTAGATGAGGAGGTGCAGGGAATGCTGATCAAATTTGCAGATGACACAAAGTTAGGTGGAATAGCTAATACTCTGGAAGACAGAAACAAAATTCAAAGTGATCTCGATAGGCTGGAGCGCTGGGCCGAAAACAACAGAATGAAATTTAATAGGGATAAATGCCAAGTGCTGCACAAGTGAGAAGGATCTTGGAATTGTGGTAGATCACAAACTGAATATGAGCCAGCAATGCGATGTGGCTGCTAAGAAGGCAAATGTTATTTTGGGCTGCATTAATAGAAGTATAGCTTCCAAATCGTGTGAAGTGATAATTCCCCTTTACTTAGCACTGGTTAGGCCTCATCTTGAGTACTGCGTCCAGTTCTGGGCACCACACTTTAAGAAGGACGTAGACAAACTGGAGAGGGTTCAGAGGAGGGCAACAAAGATGATAAAGGGACTGGAAACAAGGCCCTATGAGGAGAAATTGAAAGAACTGGGCATGTTTAGCCTTTGGAAGAGGAGACTGAGGGGAGATATGATAGCACTCTTCCAGTACTTGAAGGGTTGTCACACAGAGGAGGGCCAGGATCTCTTCTCGATCATCCCAGTTTGCAGGACACGGAATAATGGGCTCAAGTTACAGGAACCCAGATTCCACCTAAGCATCAGGAAAAATTTCCTGACTGTTAGAGCAATATGCCAATGGAACCAACTACCTAGGGAGGTGGTGGGCTCTCCCACTCTGGAGGCATTCAAGGTGCAGCTGGACAACCATCTGTCGGGGATGCTTTGACCTGGATTCCTGTATTGAGCGGGGGGTTGGACTCAATGGCCTGGTAGGCCCCTTCCAACTCTACTTTTCTATGATTCTATGATATAGACTATGAGCAATTTCTTCTGGGGAGAGAAAAAGACAGTGCCTTTCCAGGGGAGGCTAGTGGCTCCAGTGTCAGTGGGGCAGCAGTGTATCCACTCTGGGTTGTAGGCGGAATTTTTAAGGAGCTCTCCATGGTGCTGAACCTATCTTGGGCCCACGGGGTAGGGTTCAGCACCACGGATGGCTCCTTAAAAGTTCAGTCTACAACCCGGATGAGAAAATACCGTTCTCACCAACACCAGAGGGTATTCTAGTTCTTTGACAGTCCGTTTCTCCCCTTTATCTGGACAGAGGGTCCACCAGCTTTTGGAGCTCTGGAAGGGCATGGGCAGGCTCTTTTCTCAGCACCCGGGAGTCCTGCCACCCCCGCATCCCCCCATTTGAGATCAGAGATAACAGGGGTTCCGCCTCTGTCACGGGCCCTCTGAGGGGATTCTGCAAGGGGACAGGAGTTGGAGCCTAAGCCCCGCCCCCTGAAGGCACCCCAAGGGGTTCCACATGCCGAATTGGGGTTCCTTGCAGGCCCGATAAAGCCCACGGGCCAGAGGTACTGCACCCCTGCTCTAGAGAATGATCTAATTTAGCATGCTTATTTTACTTTTATTTAGTAAACAACAAGACTTTTCTTTTATAAAAAGTACCCCATGTTCTTTTTTTTTGTCCCGATAGACTACAAGTATATGACCTGAAATATCTGAAGGGAAAAAAATAAGGAAAAAAATAAAATAAAGCACACTTAATGTGATTTAAATGTTATATTATGTAGAAATTCTTATTGGAATACTTGTCAAAATGTAAAGAAAATAGCATGCACTTTATTTATTTATTCATTTCATTTCATTTCATTTCTATACCGCCGAATAGCTGAAGCTCTCTGGGCAGTTCATAACAAGTATAATACAGCATAAAATACAGTCTAAAAATTTACAAGTTTAAAACTAAAGTAGCACAAAGATTTAAAATACAGTAAGAGGTTTAAAATAACAGAGATGAAAAGACCTTATTTTCCTGGGAAAATAAGGTCTTCACCTGGTGCCGGAAAGAGCACAATGCAGGTGCCAGGCGAGCCTCTCTGGGAAGTTCATTCCACAACTGGGGTGCCACAGCAGAAAAGGCCCTCTTCCTAGTAGCCACCCACCTCACTTCCTTTGGCAGGGGCTCCCGGAGGACCGCTGAGGATGATCTCAGGGTCCAGGCAGGTATATACGGGAGCAGACAATCCTTCAAGTAACCTGGCCCCAAGCCATTTAGGGCTTTGTAAGTTAATACCAACACTTAGAATCGGGCCTGGACATGGACTGGCAGCCAGTGCAGATGATGATAGGATCATGCTGGCCTAGTATGATCACACTGGCCACTCCCTGTTTCCAATCTTGCTGCCATATTTTGGACCAGCTGAAGTTTCCAGACCATTTCTAAAGGCAGCCCCACATATAACACATTGCAGTAATCTAGCCGGGAGCTTACCAGAGCATGGATAACTGTAGCTAGGCTACAGTTATCTATCCCTGCCCAGATAAGGACATAGTTGGTATATCAGCCTAAGCTGGGAAAAAAAGGTCACTTTGTTTACATTGTTTAAATGTAATTTTAAAAGAACAACTGAAAACTGTCCATGCACTAAAGTCAGCCTTCCCCATCCTGGTACCTTCCAGATGTGTTGGATTACAACTCCCAGCATCCCCTGGTCAGCATGGGAGTTGTAGTCCGACACATTTGGAGGGCACCAGGTTGGGAGAGGTTGCACTAATCAATCTGAGCAACCCACAGAACTGTACAAGATATCCAGACAACCGCTCGTCTATTTCCACAGAGTTCAATTCTCCGCCATTGAGGTTGTTGGGGCACCTTCAGTTTCGCTATCACTGTGTTTTAGTTCCATTTCACTCTGGGACATATATGTATTTCAATGACATCTCTTACATACTTGCTAGGGATAATCACCTGCAAAACATTAATTGCAACTTTGAAACTGCCAAGCTCACCTAATACTGTATTTGCAATCGGCAGCCATTCATTGTTACTAGAGAACTCCTGAAATGGAACATTTTCCACAGATAAATGAAGCACTGGGAAATGTTCCACCACCTCACGACACTGTTTAAACTGTGGCTGGTCAACCTGTTCTAAAAACCACACTGTTAATTTAGGATTAGAAACATACGTAGCTTCACTTAACTCATCTTAACCTTGAAATACATGCGTTAGACTAGTGATCCAAAACGATCTATACTTTACCCTGGGCAAATGATGATATAATAGAGATGAAGATAGAGATGATAATAAGATGAAGCGGCCACAGCTCAGCGGGAGAGCATATGTTTTGCATGCAGAAGGTCCCAGGTTCAATTCCTGGCATCTCCAGGGAAGTCTGGGTAAGACCCCTGCCTGAAACCCTAGAAAAGGGTGGCCAGGTGACTGGCCAGATGGGCGATTAACAAATATAATACATAAAATAAATAAAACTGCTGCCAGTCAATGTACACAAAACTGGGCTATAGATGGATCAATTATCTAATTCGCTACGAAGCAGCTCCGTACAATAAATGTACAGATCTCTGGAATATGGCCTTATTCATAATTCCTATTTATTATTTCCCCAAAAAATACTGGTGGGGATCTTTTAATGGTAGGGTCGTTGCTTTATTTCCAAAGCTATCATGAGAACCATTGACTTTCATCGTAATTAAACAGCTGCTGTAATCATCATAATAAATAGTTTAAATTAGATTGAAATTAATAGTGAGCTGTTACATACAATAGTATCTGTTTTTTAAAAAGCAAGAATTGTTTTTTTTTTCCTGGCTGAAACACATCCATCCGCCAATACTGTTTCATATCCGAGTTACTCTATTGACACTGAATTAGGTACAATCCTAAATACACTTAACAGGGAGTATGCCCGATCGAACACAGTGGGATCGACTTCTGAGTAAACATGCACAGGAATGCACTGTTAGTAACTTCACTCCATGCATCTCCAGTATTGGATAAATATGGGAAATGGACCAGAAACAGAAGAGAAGTGGAAACAGGTTTGGAGCAAAGGAAGTCTCAGTTCTCAAGTTATGAATTTTTGTTCCTGCAAGAGCCAAGTTATTTACCAATGACAAAATTCACACTGACAAAAAGGTATTGTGTCTGCAGTTAAGTTTAAC
Source organism: Shinisaurus crocodilurus (assembly GCA_021292165.1). Classification (NCBI taxonomy): domain Eukaryota; kingdom Metazoa; phylum Chordata; class Lepidosauria; order Squamata; family Shinisauridae; genus Shinisaurus; species Shinisaurus crocodilurus. Next base: position 21,624,996 of record CM037883.1, read on the forward strand.
ACTGGTATGGTAAAAATCCCAAAAGCTGCTCTCCTTACCTGCATCCAATTCAGGAGCAGGCACAGGTATAAGTCCTTTGGACTTTCATGACAAGGTGGGGGAGAACAGAGTGCCAGACGATGGGTGATGCAGAAGTCCTGCAATCAGAACTCATGACATTTTTTTCTTTCTTTTACAAAAAAAAAAAAAAGCTGCTTTTGTAAAGGGGCAACTTGGATCAGGGCCAAGATGTAGCGAAGGGAGGATCTAATAATCTGCCGCTGCAGCCAAGATGCAAATCACACGCCACCCCCCCAGCTGCCATTTATTTATTTATTATATTTATACCCCGCCTTTTTTCCTGCAAGGAACCCAAGGCGGCTTACATAACCCTCCTCCTCCTCCTCTCCATTTTATCCTCACAACAACCCTGTGAGGTAGGTTAGGCTGAGAGTCAGTGACTGGCCCAAAGTCACCCAGTGAGTTTCATGGCGGAGCGGGGACTAGAACCCGGATCTCCCGAGTCCCAGCCCTACACTCTCACCACTACACCACACTGGCTCTCTGCAGTGTGGGAAACTTACAGGCTTAAGCTCTTAAGGCTATACATTTTCTCCTCTGAGGCTTTAAGTCACAAATTTCTGGGGATGGGGATATCACACACACACACACACACACACACACACACACACACTCCTGAGCCATGGCCTTGATCCAAAATTGGCCTCAGGGTGATTTTTGTAACATAAAAAGACAATGGATGTTCCCAACGAAAGAAGCTTGCAATCCCATGTAGTTTGAACCAGAGATGCAACCACAGAGAAAAGACACCGCTGGATTTCAAGGGCAGGAAATCCATACAAAATGGCTCAATTGGGGTTGTATTATTATTATTATTGTTGTTGTTGTCGTCGTCGACGACGGTCTTGTGCAAATGCACTCTTACGGCTGTCTGATAAAGCGTAGTCTTGCCTGGTCAATTTCCTTGTCTGTTTCAGCTGTCAAAGGGAGCCAGGAAGTGGAGCAGGTAACAGATTGACAAGGCGAGACTGCATATAGGCTAATTTGCACACAGTTGCCAGGATCAAGTGCCTAGCTGTCAATTGAAAAGCACCGGTAAGGGGGGGGGAGGCAAAAGAAGGTGTACCAAGGGGGGGGGCACAATATAATCCCTTTAGCGATGTAATCCTCTCCATTTTAAGTAATGAACTGACAGTTCTTAGTGCCCTCCACCTTTTCAACACTTCCCCGAGTCTCCAGCTACTCCAGAAAGGGGAGATATTAACACCCCTGCTTTTCGCAGCTCCTTTTCGCAGCAGTTACTGCTGCATCTACTGTGGTTTCCTGACAGTTCTAAAACAAAAAACACACACACGCAGAAATCTACGCAAATTTAATGGCTGGGAATTAAAGGGAGGGGAATTTTGTGCCAATTTAAGAGCTGGAGAGGGGAAATTTGAGCCAATTTAATGGCTGCGAAGTAAATGGAGGGCAAATTTGCACCCCTGCAGTCACAGAGCAGTAACAGCACTTGCCAGGATGTAGGATGGGAACTTTTTCTATATGGAAGGCCATGAATTTTCTTAATCAGCAGACCTTCACAAGCACACAGAAGAATTTCTCAAGTCAAATGGGGAAGGCCATCAGAAGTAACATTTCTATTCCCATGACTCAAAAATTGAATGGTTCAAAGGTGGTCTATTTCTTTCACAGCCCAGAGGACTACATCTTCTCCTTGCCTAACCCTATAGTTAGTGCATGGTTTGTTCCGTGAATTCTGGCCTCTTGCTCTCACAATTTTCTTTATTAATGATCTCATCATCTAGAAAGTACTTACCAAATATTTTCTTTTGCTAGCAATTTAATGGATAGTCAAAATTTGAACTGTGAAGATTATGTTTGACCAGACATGTATTGTTTCCAAAACAGATGAGAGAAGTATGCTTTTTTTTTTTTTTTTAAGTAATTTGGATTCACGCTAGTGAATTTAAAATGTGTCATCTGCGAGTGGTTGGAGGGGGGAACAATTACACTTGGAAGTTTATTCAATGATGAAGACAAAAAAAGGCAAAACGTTCTTGATCACTGCTTTAGAGCAACCATCCCTCCCCCCCCCCAAATGTTCCAAAAAGATGTTACACCATGACATAGTATCATTCCACAGCAATTTGAGCAAGGGGCGAGAGGGAAAATAGCCAATACCAGCTCCAGGCTTTGGGGGGGGTTGGGCAAGATGATCTCAGGGGACTCCCCCCCCAAGTTGGCTCACGTCCTCTCCACTGCTGCCACTTTAAATATTAAACCAAGTGCATGTACGTAATATAAAGAGAGAAACCGCTGCCAGTCACGACCATGTCAAGCTCACACCATCACGAAAGTGGCCACGTAATTCCAGCTTCCTTCAGACTCCACTTACACCCAGTTTGGGATTGGGGCAGCGGTGGGGTTTCACAATCAACCGCCATAAACATTTTGAACTAAAAAAGCACAACTAAATACATTGAAAAAGCAAACTTTTCAGTTCAGACTAACTTTAAACATTGCCAGCTGCCAAGCTTTGAGTTCCCCAATCAGCAACTTCAAACGTTTGTCGGGAGAAGGGGAAAAGTTTCCACTGGACTCGAAATAGCAAGGGTGGGGGTGAATACAGCGTACCTGCTGAGATCTATGTGGCTGTGGAACATAATGTTTTATACAGTCATCCAGCCAACTTTGTGCAGATGGTATGTAGCCTCTCCATCTTTATTACAAAGAATAAAAATGATGTACAGTATACCATGGGGTTATTCAACAAACAATTCCCAAGGATCACCTTTACTACGAAGTATGGAAGAGCTCTAGAATGCTTTATACGATGTCAGAGGTTTACGGAGCTGCAACAACAGGCTCACAGCTGGTGGGTATGAAAAGTGGGGCTAAACAGAGACTGATGTGCTTCAGCAATGCACGGTGCATGTCAATGGTGAAACCACCACTTATTCATGGCATGTTCCAACTAGAGCCGAATCGCTTTAAAAGTGGCATCTTTCCACATCCATCTACTATATAAATGTGAATGTTTGTACCCTTCCTTCCTTCCAGGGCCGCGGAGGCCGGCGGCAGCAGCAGCAGCAGGAGGAGGAGGAAGCTAGACCGGCGGGGAAGGTCTCGCCCCTCCCCTCCCCCCCAAGATACACCTCACACTCCCCCGCCCCGAGCCCCCGACAGGGCGCCCCCGCACCTGCTTGAAGTCCACCGTGAAGGTGATGAGAGTGCCGTCGCCCTTGCGAAGCTCCAGGCTGACGCAGTCGGCTCTGCTGTCCGCCTGCAGGCTCTCGTCCGTCACCTGCCCGTCGGGGAGCCGGAAGCACACCCGCAGCTCCGACGGTGCCCCTGACGCCGTGCCGGGCAGAGGCAGCAGCGCCAGGAGCAGCAGCAGCAGCAGCCGCCAGAAGAGGAGCGCGGCGGGCAGCCGCCCCCCCGCTCCTCCCCGCCAGCAGCGCATCCCCCAGGAGCGAGTGGGCACCCGGGCTAAGCTAGACGCCTCCGGCCGTGCCCGCCTCCCCACCCACCCGCAAGAGCCCAGCGCACTCTCCTCAGCTCCGCCGCCCCCTCCTAAAAACTTTTCCAAACTTCTTAACTTTCTTTCTGGAGTTGGGCAGGAGTCCCCCGGCTCGACCGACGCCGCCCTCCCACCCCGGATAGCAGGACCCCCGCTCCGCTCTTGCCTCCGACACAGCTCCCTCGGCGTGGCCCTTACCCAGCTGCCTGTGGAAACGGGTCCTGGAGGCGGTGGCGCCTCCAGGCCCGCGGAGGGCTGCTGGCCCCAGTGGCGGGGCCAGGGCAGGGGGGGCGCTGGGCGAGCAGGCGTTTCCTGGCTGCTTTGCTCCGGAGCCCCCCCTGGAGGGAGGGAGGGCTCAAGTGGGAAGGGGGGGCGCTAAATATCTGACTTTGCCTAGGGCGCCAAACTGCCTTGCACCGGTCCTGGGTCCATGCGTTATTATTTATTTATTTATTTATTTATTTATTATATTTATGAATCGCCCATCTGGCCAGACATCCGGCCACTCTGAGCGATGTACAATCCAATAAAATACAAGGGGGGGATGCTTTGACAAGGGATGCCGATGAAACTCAAACTTAGCCGGTCCACGGATCAAGTCTAGTAGGTTTGTAATTCTTAGATGTGTAACGAGCCCAGAGTTTGATCCAATGAATTTTTAATACTCTTGTAATTCAAACTGAGATTAATTTCAAGTTAATTTATATATTTTTCTGTGCCGGCGCAGCCCATATGACTAAGCATTCCAAACTCTGCTGGTTTTGCACACACTCAGATCTTGGTTTTATTTATTATATATAAAAGGCGGGGTATAAATATAATTAATAAATAATAAAATAAAAAAATTTCTATCCCACCTTTTTTTCCTGCAAGGAACCCAAGGTGACTTACATAATCCTCCTCCTCCTTATCCTCACAACAGCCCTCTGAGGTAGGCTAAGGCTGAGAGTCAGTGACTGGCCCAAAGTCTCCCAGTGAGCTTCATGGCCAAGTAGGAACTAGAACCCGGATCTCCTAAGTTCAGCCCGACACTCCAGCCACTACGCCACGCTGACTACTACAGCTCTTTACTTTCTGAAGGAAATTAAAATATCCCATTTCTAATTCACATCCACGCAGAATGATTTTACTTTACATCCCTTGGCTGCAATTCTATACAGGCTTACCTGGGAGTAAATCTCCCTGAATTCAATGGCACTTACTTCTGAGTAGACATGCACTGTAAGCTACTCTTTTCCAAAGGAACCAATCAGTTTACAACTCTTGTTTGCGCTGCAGCCTTGTTTACATGTCACTCGACTATAGTGAATAAAGCACATGTGAAAATAGTGTGAAATCACAGTGAAAACATGTGGCACACTGGTTTGGAAAATGCCACCATGTTATGCATGCCACATTCCTAAAATGTGGATGGAGAGCCAGTGTGACGTAGTGGTTACAGTGCTGGACTGGGACTCGGGAGGTCCAGGTTCTAGCCCCCACTCGGCCATGAAGCTCACCGGGTGACTTTGGGCCAGTCACTGACTCTCAGCCTAACCTACCAGGGTTGTTGTGAGGATAAAATGGAGAGGAAGAGATTTATGTAAGCCACCATGGGTTCCTAAAAGGGTGGGGTATAAATATAATAAATAAATAAAGATGCACTTTGGTCACACACGTCCACAAAAAATTCAGAGATGCTTCTAATTCATAGAATAATTTATCTATCTATTTATTTATTTTAGATTCCACTTGTGAAGGACGGGGTCCCATCTTCACACCACTGTTCTGTCAAAAAAAGGTGGCTAATAATAAAATACAGATTAAAATCAAGATCTTAATTAAAACATAACATAAAAAACAGATTAATTAAAAACACAATTAAATTAAAGGAACTAAACAGCACCCAACCAATTCAAAACCCCTTCAGCAACAGACCAGAGAACTTTTGTCCAAATTTGAAACAATGAATCTGTAATTTGGGAAGCCAATTACAATTTCTGCTGAGGCAAATTCACCCATCACTAGCTCTGACTCGCCCTAGCACAGACCCATCCTGGCATAACCCCAGCTGCTCCATTTCGCAGAGTTTGCCACTATCCATTCGTGCCCCAATATCTACTTTGGACCTGTTTCTAAAATTATCTAGTGGATTACAAAAATATAATCTCATCATTGATATTTTTCCTTACTGTTGTGGAGAAGAAAAACGTGGTTTTCAATATGGGATTGAGATTAAATGCTTATTTTCAAGACACTGGCACTTAAGGATTTAAATGCCACCAGTAAAAACCCACTTTGCAAAATGACCCCACTTATAATATTTAATTTTCTTTCTATGATCAGGAGCCCTGACGTGCACACAGTCAGAGTTGCTTGCTTTGACACAGTTCTTTTATTGCTGTCTCTTTTGCCCTCATAATGTCTTACAGCACCTGCTCTCTTGTTCTCCTGTTACTTTGTCGTCGTCGTCGTCGTCCCAGTCCCCCCAGTGTCCTGATCACAAATACTTTAACACATTTATTCATCTTCCTTAGTATGGTTAAGACAAACAGTATGCCCGGTTTTGGAGGAGGGAAATGGTAAGAGTTGATTCTTTAACTGTACATAAGAACATCAGGAAGAGCCCTGCCGCATCAGACCAAGGGTCCATCTAGCCCAGCGTTCTGTTCACACAGTGGCCAAACAGGGGAAACCCACAACAGGACAGGAGTGCAACAGCACCTTCCCGCCCATGTTCCCCACCAACAATCCTATGCATGCCGCCTACTCAGAAGTAAGCCCACTGCCGTCAAGGTAAGTGTTCTAAGATTACAGTCCTGACTTTTATTTTTGAGCAACAACGTATTGATGCCTTGGATAATGAATCATTCCCATTTGTTCATTCCTGCCAACAATTGTTTTAATCTTCATTTACGACTCGCAAAATCCGTTTTCTTGGGAGCTTTTGATAAAATACTCAATTACCATCTCTTTCTTTCTTTCTCTCTCTCCCCCTTCTCACTGCAGTTCAACTACTCTTGTGCTGATAAAGAGTATCCAATGCAGAAGAGAAAGCGCTAATTTCTGAAGAACAAATGTCAAGGCCAGTTTACAATGATTTTTTAAAGTAGATTATTCTTTCACACGAAAAATGACGCAGCAGTTCAATATCTATTTTCTCGAGGCTTGTCATTTAAAGGTTGTTTGGCAGCTGCTCCCCACCAGCTCTGCTCCTTGGTGGCTCCCAGTTTCAAGAGGTTGAAAAGCCAGATTTGAACTTTGCAATGCCCTTAAAAAAAAAAAAAAATCAATACTGGTGCTTCCTCCTGCTGAAAAGAGAAAGACACCCCTATGGCTCAATCCTAGGCTTAATTATTTTGACCTCGCCTTTCCCATTGAAAATCTACAAAGTGGCTAGCAACCATTAAAAGACAACACAAACGCTTCAAACCACAATTTACATTCAGAAATAACGAAATAATGAATTGCCAGCAATGTGTCACACATCAAGAAGCATTGCTGAGAATCAACAAACTCATCCAGAGACGGAGTGATCGTATGGATCCAAAAGCCCACTGAAACAATACCAGTCATCTAAGAGTAGGTACATCAGGATCTCCTGGTAGGTCTCTGGAGGATTTGCAGTCAATCAGCAAGGCTTTCTGATTCCCAATTGTTGAAAAATGATAACAACACTGGAGACCCAGTGTGGCGTAGTGGTTAGAGTGTCAGACTGGGACTCAGGAGATCCGGGTTCTAGTCCCCACTCAGCCATGAAGCTCATTGGGTGACTTTGGGCCAGTCACTGACTCTCAGCCTAACCTACCTCACAGGGTTGTTCTGAGGATAAAACAGAGAGGAGGAGGAGGAAAAGCCACCTTCGGTTCTGAGCAGGAAAAGAAGCAGGATATAAATATAATAAATCAAATCAATTAGCAACAGAAGTCTCAAATAAATCAAATCAATCAGCAACAGTCTGAGCTGTAGCAGTTGAGGCTGCACGTGGCAGGGAAAGGATGTTCATTTGAATGCCCAGCCTCCGGATTAAAAAATGAAAACGATTCCCCTCATATAGTAAAAACAGCCTGCCAAGTGTAAAGCTAGGCTCTCCCTGACAGGCTAATTTTCTACATGAAAGGATTCCACCTTCCACCCCGCTCATGGGGGGAAGCACAAAACACAAGAACTCAGAAACCCTCCAAAAGTAGGAGCAAACAAACCACACCAGACTGAAGTGGTGGCACTCAGAAAAGGCTTCATCCCTTGATCCTAGGGATGAATGAATCTGTCACTTTGGGGTTTTCTCAGTTTCTCCTTTTTCCAATCTTCAGTTCGGTTTGTCTCAAACTCTGAGAATTTCTCCAGTCCTAAGTTTGGTTTGTCCCAAAGTTTGAGAATTGTTTTTTAAAAACTTTTATGAAAACTCGTACGAATTTTTGTGCACTTTTCTCCTAATACAAGTATTTTGGATGGAACACATCTTTGCCTAATATACACATTTTTACAAGAAATTTCCCCTAACATAATGCATTTTTTAATGTTGTTTTCCCGAATACACACATCATTGTAGGCATTTTTTTGATTGGAGAAAACTCCATTGCAAAATTCGGAGAAATGTGAATTCCGAAGGATAACTGAGTTTCAGTTCACAAAGTGGTTTGTAGATGAAAAATTAGGAAAGGGTCGCATTAAAATGCAAACTGAACAAATTTCTCCCCCATTCCTACCGATCCTGCAGAATACATAAACTAAGTCTCACAATCCAATCCTACACACGTTTACTCAGAACCAAGCCCTACTAAATTCAAGGGGAGTTGCTCCCCAGTAAGCATGCCTCGGATCAGAGCCTTCACTTTTTAATGGGAGGTGACGACGTTAGACATTTGCAGTTTGTCCAGCCTGGGTAATTAATACATATGTGCTTCAGTAACAAGTTCCATATCCATAGATGTAATAATTGATGCACGGAATAGGCATATATTACAAATTCACTTGTCACAGAAATCAGCTTCCCGGAGAGTGATATTGGATATTCTGTATGCGCATGTGCACACAACACAAACAAGCCCTTGTTCCTTGCGCCTTTTAAAAAAATGTATTGTGTTTCATTAACCAAATGTTACCCCTCTGCCCCAAACACACTTCTTTCTAAATCTTTCATGGGTATCTTTTCTCCTCCTTCTACGCTTCCTCCTGTAGCTCAACACAACCATCATTACTGCTCCGCCGGTATAGCGATTCTGTCCGTCATGCTTCAAACAACTACAGCAGAGAGATTAAATACAATCTATATCCACATAAATCATTGAATAAATGAATCATGAAATTAATATGTAAATTGTGTGTTTAACCTCTATTTATACAGCACTGTCTGTCACCATGTAGTAAATCTAAAACTAATTGCAAATTCACAACTCTGCAAAAAGAACGCCATGGTAAAAGCTTGACATATTTATTAACTAAACGTTGAACTACATTGAGTAAGTAATTAACAGTCATGCCAGAACAGGGAGAGGAAAATTATATTTAAGCACAGATGTCACCTGTATGAAATGGCTAAAACTATTTTAGATTAGATTCTGATATTAATCAAAGAAATACCACTATTTAATTTTTGACAGACAAATCTGTTACCATTTATTCGTGATTCCATTAAACACTCAATTATTTAAAATCTGCACGTCATGTCCATCGCGGATCTCTTCATTAGTTCTTTTAAAAGAAAAAGCAGCAGAGAGGAGAGGACGGAAGGAACCAGTGCTGTAGTCACAGTACGGGGGCCTGGCCCGACTCAGGGATATTACACACACACACACACACACGTTCAGCTTTCATTTTTTAAAAGCAAGTATCTGGCCCTTTTACTTGTGGAGATACAAAAGAAAGTGTGCAGGCGATGTTCTATTCAATTGCTCACTAAGAAATAATAATCACTTCCAATGCCCAGGCTGTGAATGCCATTGCTTATGTAGCCTGCATAAGCAGGCTTGGGGGAAGCCCAAGGTTTGCAGAAGTGCAAAAAATATTTACACACACACACACACACACACACACACACAAACACCAACCACCCCAAAAGCAGACCAGTCAGAACTGAGCATGTTCAGGGGCCAAGGAATGCTGACTGACTACTGGAGGGCAAGAACAGAAAATTGGGAGAGGGCGAATGCAGTGGAGTGACTCGAATCCAGAATGGCAGCCATTCTGATATTAATCAAAGAAATACCACTATTTAATTTTTGACAGACAAATCTGTTACCATTTATTCGTGATTCCATTAAACACTCCATTATTTAAAATCTGCACGTCATGTCCATCGCGGACATGGCAGCACTCCACACTGCAACATTTTGTTGCAGGTCTGACTTGCACAATTAAAGGAACTTTATGCATATTGGGCTACCTGTATTGATATTCTGGCTGCTCTGTGATGAGTTTCTCCTCCCTACCACCCTTTAGACCCCCCCCCACAAAAGTTCTGGCAACAGATCCGGAAATAAGCCTTCACAAAAGGCAAGATTCAAAAGGGCAGTGGAGACAGGCCCATGGCCTAGACAGCCACAAACCTCTTCGCAACATTAACCTCCGCAGTGTTCCTGTGGTCAGCTGGGTCAGCCACCGTCGACAGGATGTCTTTCACCCTTAATAGCTTTCCAGTCTCCAGAGGCAAGTCCCAATTTTAATGCTACTGAAATTGAGACGGTTTCTTATTGTCTAAGATGGGGAGCAGGGAGCTTTTAAAACACAGTGGGGAAATTGGATATTAATAATAATTACAGTAGTGGTGGTAGTAGTAGTAGTACTACATTTATATCCCACCTTTTTTCCTCTTGCAAGGAACCCAAGGCCGCTTACAAGGTTCTCCTCTCCGTTTTATCCTCACAACAACCCTGTGAGGTAGGTTAGGCTGAGAGTCAGTGACTGGCTCAAAGTCACCCAGTGAGCTTCATGGCCGAATGGGGACTAGAACCCGGATCTCCCGAGTCCCAGTCCAACACTCTCACCACTACGCCACACTGGCTCTGCTTGAGACTGAAACACTGGCTAATGTCAGCTTAAGACTGAAGAATTCCATTCAGTTCTTCCTGAAACTTTCCATCTAATATTAACCACTGTGGTGGTTATTGTTGTAAAGAGGGTGGCAGTTGTTTAGGCTGCAGCACTGGCCCCACCAGGACTGGCCTTCCCATTAGGCAGAGTGAGGAAACCGCAGCAGCATTCTACTGGCCATTCTTCCTGTTAAAAAAAAAAAAGTTATGCTTTTTAATTGATTTTATTAGTGGTGGCTGTGACTTGAATAACGATTGTAAGCTACCTCCAACATAGGATGAGGTGGTGTACACACATCATTTAAATGAACACATACGCAGAAAAATAAAATTTCATAAACACGGTGCCACCACGGAAGAGACCCTGCCCAGCATAATTACCAGCCTAACTTCTGACAGAAGGGGCCGTATGAATTTCATTCACCTTGAATGCCTTGACAACTTCCCATCCCCTTCTGCTGGTATGTGGATTCAGCCCCCTGCTTCTTTCCTGTCCCCCATAGCGTACAGAACCGGGGACAGGAGGGTGGGCAGGAGATTCAGAACTAACTGCCAGCATCATGTAACCAAGGAGTGGCCAGCAATAATAAGCAGATTTGTGTGGGTGAGATTCCTATGGATTCCCTGCCTGAGCGAGCAATCCTCAGTCCATTTCTCAAGCACAGCGAGGTATCGTTCATTCTTTGAAACAAGCCCTACAACATTACCTTTCAGAAAGAAAAAGGGGGGGGGGAAATAGCCACCACAAAATGGTCCTTTCAAATTGTACATGCCGAAGAGAGTGTGTTGGCCAGTAGTTAAAATGGAGAGGAAGAGATAGCAAAGATTCATGGCTTCCATTTCTTAGACTGCCACTCATTTTCTGTGTGACCTTGGGCCGGCAAATTTCTCGCTTTGTCTTCATCGGCCCTTGCACGTGCGCTGACGTCTTTGACAAATCCTTGCTAGGAATCAGCAGTCGGACACTTTTTTTTTTTTCTTTTCTAAAGTGACTTCTGCCCTTAACCGCATTGTGTGCCTGAATCTTTCGCTTTAAGGTCATCAAAAGAGCATGTGAGACACGGGGAGGGTTAATTCATATTTATAAAACACTAATGTTTCAGGCTAAAGGAGGTTTATCTTTACAAATGTAAGCTAAATAACTTTCTAGGTACCGGAAAACAAACCTTGCTAATGGTAGGTTTGGATATGGTCCATTTGCACGTGGTACCCGATTTAAACGCATACGAATTTAACATTGCCCGACACCACTGCTGGTTTAATTTTAAGTTATAAGTGCCAGATCTCAAGCTCCCCCAGAAGATACAGTTGTTGACCAGACGGGTGAAGAACAAGGGTTGGCCATGGCTCTAAATTGCCACGAGGAAGGCATTTGACCGGGGAGAGGCTGGTGACTCCTGTGTCAGTGAGGCTCCTTATCCATTGCAGGTTTTGTACTGAGCTTTATAGGAGCTATCCATGGTGCTCCACGGTGGTGAATCTATTTTGGGGATGGAGGACCGCACCATGGATAGCTCCTATAAAGCTCCAAATAAAACCTGCAATGGATAAGGAGCCCCACTGACACAGGAGTCACCCGCCTCCCCTGCATTTTGCGCATGCTCAGGAGTGTTCTTACTTCGCGCATGAAGATGCCCTTTTCCAAGTCAAATCCGAGCCAATGATCTGACTCGGAGGGAGAAAGGCATCTTGATATGTGAAGCCTCTCACCTTATACTACCCAGTATCTAGGTTCGCGTCTGAACCTCCCCAGATGGCCACATCCCTGTTGCCAGGCCCCATATCCCGTTCTTCTCTGTGCCGATCGTCTGGTGGCTTCCCTGCTTTTGCATAGTTTGCCCCCATTCTAAAAGGCTGAAATGCTATCCTGAGGCTTAGTTGCTGGCACTAAGAACTTTAAGCTAAAATATGCTGCCTTTTTTGTTTTTGTTTTTGGCCCCATCTTTTTTGCCTTAATTCCTGCCCGCTTTGCCTTCGGCGGCACCACCACCACCACCAGGATGCTGCCCCCCCCGACAGCTTCTCCAAAATTGAATTTCAAATTGGTTTGAGAGAGGTTCAACACCCCTGGTCTACAGTGACAAACAGCAGATTGCGAAGGTCTTCTTTCTTTCTTTCTTTATTTCATTTCTATACTGCCCAGTAGCCAAAGCTTTTTGGGCAGTTTACAACAGTGCCGAAAACAAGGCCGTAATACAATAAAACAGCCATAAAAGTATTCCACAATACAGAATTTTAAAACAGTTTAAGAAATTTAAGAACAATTTAGCAGCAAACCCCCCCCCAATATTTAATACAGAATAGACCTGTTAAAAACACCTGACATGGGTGCCCCCATCAAGCCATTAAATAACCCCAGATGCCCTAAACACCTCAGCACAGAAGGCTGTCTTAACCTGGTGCTGAAAGGATGACAAAGTTGGCGCCAGGCGGGCCTCAGTGGGGAGATCATGCCATAGTCGGGGGGCCGCCACTGAGAAGGCCCTCCCCCTTGTTGCCACCCTCCAAGCCTCCCTTGGAGGAGGCACTCGGAAGAAGGCCTCAGATGTTGATCATCTTGTCTGGGTAGATTGTGGCCGGGAGAGGCGTTCCGTCAAGAATTGTGGTCTCAGACAAGCTTTCCCAGCTAGTGGTTAGAGTGTTGGACTGGGACTCTGGAGATCCAGGTTCTAGTCCCCGCTCGGCCATGAAACTCACTGGGTGACTTTGGGCCAGTCACTGACTCTCAGCTTAACCTACCTCACAGGGTTGTTGTGAGGATAAGATGGAGAGGAGGAGGATTATTATTATGTAAGCCGCCTTGGGTTCCTTTCAGGAAAAAAGGCGGGGTATAAATATAATAAATAAATAAATAAAATGTCAGATCCTGTTCAGTAGGGACACCAATGATTGAAGCTTGGACCTTCTGTGTCCCCACCTGCAAATAAACCATGTCTGAACACTGAGGTAGGTTCCCCTCCCTAGCATACACCATGGCACAACCCTCCTGTAGTCTCAAACATCTACAGGAAGGCACCAGGCTCGAGTGGGCAGAAATATAACATCTTAATTTCTCACAAATGAGCTACTTGTACTACTTATGGAACAGCTGCAACTCAGACATGTTCAGCAACATTTCCGACACGGTGGTAGTGGCTCTGGGTTGATCGACAGCCTCCAAGACTTTCCTCCAGAGCACCGCGCAAAGCCTGTCGGACCAGTTCCTTCTCGTCTGCTTTGTGAAAGCCTGATGGTGGGAACACATATCCCTCACCCAGGCAAAACCAACACAACAAGCGTCCATCCGTTGGAGGTAACTTGCTCCCACAGGGGACGCACTTCCCAAACGGGGCCTTCGCGGCCACCCGTTTGTCAGCAGCGCCTCATGAGGATGCAGCCATGGGAGAAAACAAATAAACCAAATAAAGTATGAGGAGAAAGGATGAAAAAACCAGAGAAGGGAGAAGAACAAGAATAAAGATTTGAGAGAAAACCTCAGCGAATTGCCGTCAAAAGATGCAGAGAAGATCCTCCCATGGCAACCACAAAGGTGGCCAAAGAGAACTGAGGGAATAGGCGGGAACCCGCTGGGGACATGCGCGGCAGGACAGTGGGCGAGGGGTTCCCGCCTAAAATCCTCAGCTTTAGAAGCTTCCCAAAACAGGATCCACACAGGCGCAGAGCACATACCTGTGATGCACAAAGACCATGAAGAACATTTCCTGTTTGTGAGGGGTGGAGGGGAAGAACGGAGGAAATAAATAGTTCCTCACTGCCCACATGTGTGCGCTAACATTTTTAAAGCGTCCCCCAAGTCTTTCCCCACTCCGCAGGCTAAATACAGAGAGTGACTTGTCAGGGACATTTCTCTGAAAATCGGGATTTGTTGTTGGTTTCAATGGCACAGAAGCTAGAATTTCTGCCAAGTAACAAAAAAATCTGCAAGTTACTCAAGCAGCAGCAAAGTTTTGCTAAATCAGCAGCTGAAGTTAGGAAAGAGATGGGGGAAAGAGTTATAGCTGCCCCAATAAGGCATTGTGATAGACTCCAGTTCAGAACCCAAGGCCACCGATATGAATTTTCCCAGTTTAACTGATTTCTTGTGCGTTTTGGTTTAAAAAAAAAAAAAAAAAAATCCTTAACAGAATGCAGAGTTGAGCCCTTTGAAAAGAGAGTGTCTTGGATTATGCACAGGTGGTATGTAGGCCAGAATTCTGCAGGAGCATAGGAAAAGATGCAGAATATGTGCAGAAAATTCTGCTCTCTTTTCTTTTTCTTTTAAGCTAGAAAAGCAAGCTTCTAGTCCTTAGAGTTGCAACCATAAGGACTATGGAATTATTATTATTATTATTATTATTATTATTATTATTATTATTATTATTATTTTAAAATAAAGAACACTGAGAATCTCAGGAAGCTGGATTCTGCTCCCAATACCACATTTTTACAGTTTGGTGTTCCTACAGTAACTGTGGGTTAATGTATACAGAATTTCTCTTGTTTTTTTTGTTTTAGTGTGGAGTATACATGCTATTGCCTGCTATATATACTATTAGGATTTAGCACTTTGCCAACATTTTCAAAAGAGAACATTTTTACCTGCAAAACGCTGGAGCATATCAACATGCTGATCAATATGCATAGAAAACTTGGGATAAATATATATTTAATTCAATAAATAAATAAAAACTAACGGTTAGCGCACTGAATAAAGATGACAGTGATGGCATCTTTTGCCAGGAACGTTAGGCTTTCCTAAGTTTTCAAAAATTCCTTTTTCACACTCAGCTACAGAGAGACAGAGACAGACAGAGATCTTTGTTCCGAGAATCAGAAATGCACAGAAAAAGTATGTGAAAGGGGGGAGAACTAGCTGTTAAGACTCTACTTTTTCTCCATGGGCAGGTGGAAGATTGGCAGAGAATTGCGTTTCTCCAGTTTTGTATTTCAAATCACGAATGGGTCGGAGAGCATTTCTGCAAGAGATTTATGTTAAAAAAATAACTTTCTCCGGGTTTGTTTGGATTTTGGGGGAGGGGAAGAGAGGGTGCGTTTTCATCTCGGCTCCTTGTCTCAGTCCGACATTTCATTCTCGGAAGGAGAAAGAGCCTGCTCATCTCGGTGGCAGGAAAGAACAATCTTAGATTTATAACATGCTAGGAAGCCATCACCGTGATAGAGCAATCTTTCCACCAGACATCTCTCCATTACGAGGGCTGATGCTGCTCTGCCCTGGTGCCACTTTTGGCCTGATCTGTCAGCCCCATCATCACAGGCGCTAACAGCAGCATCTCCCTACGCTCTTTTATTTTTCATCTTTAATCTCAGCAAGCTGGGCTCTTCTGCTTCTTCAACAAACTGCTAAAACCTAGTTGGGCCAAGGATTTTTTTTTCCTTCCAAAGAGATGTTTTATTGGTAGAGCACACGCAGAAGGATAGCTTGGGCCAATTCTATTCTCTCTTTCATTTCCCTTCCCCCCTAATTATTACATTTCCGCTGCACTTTTTAAAAACATATGAATTGTTTTCAGCTTCTTCCGCTTCATGAAACACCCTCAAGACGTGGAAAATTAAAAGGTTTGCTGACTGTTATATTTCAGCTGCATTTCTTGGATTGAAAAACAACAGGGTATAGTCAAGGGCCTGTTCGGTGCCGTGGGAGAGTGTCAGATTAGGAAGATCTGGATTCAAATCCCTGCTTCACCATGAAATTCACTGAGTCGACTTGGGCCAATCATTTTCTTTCAGCTCAACCTACTTCACAGGGCTGTTGTAAGGATAAAATGAGTGGGGGAGGGGACGATGACATGTATACCAACCTGAGTTCCTTGGAGGAGGAATCGACGTAATCAATGAAATCATGTGATCAATAAAATAAATAAATAAAAACAATGTATTCCTGTCAGCCAAGCTATGTATTCAGACAAATCAATATACAGCCAGAATCTTTGCAGGCAATCTAGATTACTTTAAACCGGCTGCCAGCACCAAAAAATTAAATTGATTTTCCTCTGCTCTTTTTAGAGCTGGCTCCTTGCATTTTCAAATATATCCATTCTCCCCGCCCAGTCCTGAATAAATAAATAAGTATTCTGTCCTTAAAGGGGGGGTTCCAAGTTTGAGGACTAGTAACTTGCTGAAGCAGGCCTGTAATTAGCAAGGTTATGAACCAGGACTCCCGACCTTCCCATCTACCCCAGTTAATTCATTCAGGAACATTTGTATCTATTTTTGAAGGAAGTTGGAAACGTTGTTTGTATTCTGAAGCCCTGTGGGATAGATTAGACTAAAGGTTCATTATTTATTTATTTATTTATTTCATTTCATTTCTATACTGCCCCACAGCCAAAGCTCTCTGGGCGGTTCACAAACAAACAATTTAACTATAGCCAACCACTGAACTTCATAGGCAAGTGAGAATATGAACTCAAAAAACTACAGTCAACCGACTGGGTCAAAATACGCTCCTGTTTTTTAAAGAAAAAAAGGGGGGGGATCTTCACAGAATGAGACTGCTTCTTGGATCTTATAGAACCATTGTAATTCACTTTGTGAGGGTTTTTACCCTGAAAACCAGGCTGTAAATTTATTAAATAAAATAAAGAGAAAAAACCCGATGCAGACAGACCTCAGCAAGACAAACCGGAAAAGAAAAATGAATGAATAAATGAATGAAATTACAATTAAAACTCCCAGCTACCCTGTGGAGCTCCTGAAGTATGGGGACTGTGTTGTCTTAACCCCAAGGGGAAACATATGAGACACAAGGGGGCACCAAAGGGTGGCAAAGTCAGTCAGCGAGCCAGGTAGCAAGTCAGGTTGGAATCACAGGACCTGAGAGAGCTCCAGGTGAGTTCTGTTTCAGCCAGCAAGCCCTGTTGCAGCAGGGAGGGCCTGGCATCATTGGGCACTATGAGGTCCAGTCCACATTGAGGACTTGAGCCAATTCAGTTTCAGTGGATTCTGACTAAGCAAGAGTCATGTTTCCTAGATAGATAGGAAATAGAGCAGCACCACGGAGAGCTCCGAGTGATGCTGGGGCTGGGAGCCAGGCATGTATGCCTGTATGCTGCTCCAACAAGCAGTAGATTGTGACTGAACCTTAAGTATGATTTTGGCCTCCTTTGGGCTGGTTAGCCATACTTCCCTATTGACTAAGACCTTCTTTTTTAAATGGGCCTGGTACATTTCTGCAGCCCCAGCCTGCAATGAGATGGAAGTGGCTGCGGCATGGTGCTATCTTCATGGTGAGAGTCCTCAGAACCCAAATACAGCAATGCAAACTCCTCTCGGCACAGGGGAGTTGGTCCCCAGGGCCTTCCCGGAGAACTATGTCCTAAGGAGGTGGGAACCTCATGACGCCCATCTTACCAAGCCCTCTTCCAGATCCATTAACTCAGGAGCCTCATCCTCTGAGGATGAGGGGTCGGGATCCTAGACCATTTGTTTGTTTGTTTGTTTGTTTGTTTATTTCATTTATGGATCACCCATCTGGCCGGCAAACTGGCCACTCTGGGCGATGTACAACATGATAAAATACAGAATAAAATACATTTAAAACAGTATTAAATTTTAAAATCTTAGCCCACCCCATATTCCCACCTGAACAGCCATGTTTTTCGTGAGCGGCGGAAGCTCAGTAGAGAGGGGGCATGGCGGAAGTCACTAGGGAGAGAGTTCCACAGTATGGGGGCCGCCACATAAAAGGCCCTCTTCCTAGTCCCCAGCAGTCCAGCTGTTCTGGCTGAAGGGACAAGGAGAAGGCCGTCTGTGGCAGATCTTGTTGAGCAGCCTACTTGATGTTGCTGGAGGCGCTCCTTGAGATAAACTGGACCGGAGCCATACAGGGTTTTAAAGGTCAACGTCAACACCTTGAATTCAGCTCGGAAAACAACTGGTAGCCAGTGCAGCTCCTTGAGCACTGGAGTGATGTGATCCTGCCGGTAGCTGCCCTTAACCAGGCGAGCCGCCGCGTTCTGTACCAGCTGTAGCTTCCGAACCATCTTCCAGGGTAACCCCACGTAGAGCGCATTACAGTAGTCTAGACCAGAGGAGACCAAGGCATGAACCACTGATGGGAGCAGATGATTAGGAAGGTAGGGGCGCAACTGCCGTATCAGATGGAGTTGATACAGCGCCGCCCAGCTCACAGCTGACACCTGAGCCTCCATGGACCATGGACCATGACGATGACAATGTTCTTGTTGCATTCCTGCCCTCTCTCCTTGGCTGCTTGGCTCTCATCCTAGGTGAGTCTTGAATCTGTGTCCCAGGAAGGCCATGTGTATGCTTTCTGCAGTCCTCTGCCCATCAAGCTATGTGGGTGCTGTGTGTTGCATGCCCAAACAATACTCATGAGGGGCATAAGAGGAGACAAAAGCCAATAGGACTGGCAGATGAATTTGTCTTCAAGACTGATGCTGGGACAACATCCTACACTGCACCTGGAGACATCAAGATAACTAACTCTGGGGGATGCAGAGTGGGCCTCATGGCACACAGGTCCAATGCACCTCCCTGCCGCCTCCCAGCATCTGCCGCCTGAAGCGACTGCTTCACTCTGCCTAATGGTAGAGCCAGCCCTGCATGGGTGTGTGCTGGGGGGGGCGGGTCATTGAGAATCCACTGAATCTACTTAGTCAGAATCCACTGAACTGGGATTGGCTCAAGTCCTCAGTGTGAACCGGACCCCATAGTGCCCAATGATGCTGGGCCCTCCCGGTGACAACAGGGCTTCCTGGCTGAAGCAGAGTAAGTCATGAGTTAATTGGCCGCTTCCATGGGCGGCGGCATGTGTGCATCAACAGCAGCACAGTCCCTGATTGGCAGCCACTAGCAGAGTTTCCAGGGACGCTGGGGAAGCAGCTACTGTGCTGCTGATGCTGTTTTTGTATATTCTGGTTGTGTGCTTCTCCCCTCCTGGGCTGAGCACACACTGAATATGGCAGCCAGCCGTTGCACCAGCATAGTGAGGGCATACATTCCTCCAAGCGCTGGCGAAACTGGAGTATAGGATTGCTGTGCCCGTCATCTAAATTTTTTTAAAAGGCAGGTTGCTCTTCATATTATCTTAGAAGCAAGCAAACAGCAGGAAAGCTTTTACAGTGCCAGTGTTATGATCAATGCTGCAGTCCCAGGTGTTAATGCTTCATTTGCCTTTAAAAGCAAATGTAATAATCTAGGAGGATCAATATTATACACTCTTTATACAGTGTGAAATTGCTGCAAACCCACTGCACTAATATATAGTAGAATTTCAACTGTGACATGATATCCTAACAGCGTGTTCTAGCTTTTTGCCTTCATGGCCTTTTAAACTCTTGTAAAAAAAAAAAAAGGAAAAGAAAAGAAAAGAAAGACTGGTGATGAACTGCAAGATTAATTTACAACAAAATTAACCCGGCACCATCTGTTGAATTTTTCATGAGTAAAAATAAATATAAACAGCAAGCTAATCAGGGCGAAGGGATCACTTTAAAAAGGTATCAGTAACGGAAGACAGCACTCCTAACTATGGCCGGTTTAAATACAGAATGGGTCTATAAAAGGGTGAAATTGCACATGCAAAAGATGTTATCCTAGGATGACAGGTACAGAAGAGTTCATGATCCAGTAAAAATAATAGTAATAAGTCAGGGATCAGTGAATTCTTTGGAGGAGAAGGAGAAGGAGAGGAGGAATAGGAGTTGCTGCTTAGTCCATCTTTGCCACTCCTTTCTTCACACATACACTCAGAACAAGTTAGTCTTGTAGTCTACAGGCCGCTCCAGAGAAGCAATGGATACGGTGCCTCAAGGTGGGAGATAGATTCAGCATGACACCTTGGATTATTTCATCTCTTAACATGTGAAGAATGGATCCAGAAAACATCAGGAGGATCTATAAAAGGCCGAAATCACACATGCAAAATATGTTATCCTAGGATGATAGGTACAGAAGAGTTTATGATCCAGTAAAAATAATAGTAATAAGTCAGGGATCAGTGAAATGGGAGGAGGAGGAGGAGGAGGAGGAGGAGGAGGAGGAGGAGGAGGACGAGGAGGAGGACGAGGAGGAGGAGGAGCTTAGTCTATCTTTGCAACCCCTTTCTTCACACACACACTCAAAACAAGTTAGTCTTGACAACATTTGGGGTGAATATGCAACATAAGCATGAGCCACGTGGACGTAGTGTGTTTCATGCTTTGGTGTGGAAACTGCTGCTTTCCCCAGCAGATTGCTTCCAGAACAAGAACAATCTGTTAAAGGAGTCTGCAAATGCAAAATTCCCTTGCTTGAAGGTTTTCAGTGAAAACCGAGGTAGGCACGTTGGCAACACAGTATGTTCCAGGGCCCGATTAAAAAAAAAAAAAAAAATGTTGGGCTTCGACAGCCCTAAATGGCTTACCAGGTTACTTTGAAAACTATCTTCACCCCGTATTGGTCCAGCCTATTTTAGCTTAAAGCTCTTACTGCCAGTAAGTTAAGCCTTAGGAGGGGCATTTCAAGCTTTTAGAATGGGGAAGAAAACTCGCACGAGCCAGGAAACCACCAAATCATCAGCAGTCGGGGGGAGAGGGGGGCAGTGGAAGGTCCTGGGCCCATCTGGCAAACCTGAGCTTCAACACCCCTGCCATATCACCAACCCATGGTCTGAAATAGCCCAATTACTTGGCTTCTGCTTTTTTGTTTTGTGTTTTGTTTGAGAAGGTAGAAATTTGCACACGAGAAACCTTCCCTAATATAGAACCATCACCACCCTAAACTCACACATACTCAACTAAACTCAAAGAAAAGATGTCATTTCCATATTTAGTGCTGATATATTAAGGCCATGTTAGACAAGAGACCCTGTTTCATTGTGCTGCTTGACCAATTATTGCTCCTTTATCCCAAGACTAGACACTGTCAGAGGAACCGTTTTATTAAAGTAAACATAACCTGAAACGCAGCATTTTTTTTCATTACATAAATACTCCTGCTGTAATTTAAAATCAACTGAGTTTTTGAAGTCAGAACATGATAAATATTTTCAGTCACGCCAATCAAAAGGTTAAGAAATGTTAAGATGTGTACACTACAGACTTCTTTTTTAAAAAGTGTTTCCGATGTACAATTCAAATGAGGATTGGACCCAATCATTTCGAGCTGTGGGAAAAAGTATACGGCTCGAGAGATCTAGAGTCTATTTGGAATAAAGTATTTGTAAGGAATAAGTGTTCAGTTGCTTCTGCAGTATAGTATTGAATGGACTCCTTAATAGGGTTTCAAGCAATACTGCATACCCTCTGACATTTCGCAGGGGAAGAGACAGAAAAAAAATTCTTGAGAGCTCACAACCCTCCTATCCTTATACCAGTGTTTCTCAACCTTGGGTCCCCAGATGTTTTTGGCCTACAACTCCCAGCATGCCCCAGCCAGCATAGCTGGCTGGGGCATGCTGGGAGTTGTAGGCCAAAAACATCTGGGGACCCAAGGTTGAGAAACACTGCCTTATACCAAGGATCACCGCTCAACAGAGCCGGCCGTACCATTAGGTCAGGGGTGGGCAACTGCGGGAGGTCCAGGGACCATTCTCCCCCCCCCCAAAAAAAAAAAAACATGGGCCACATTATGTGCATGTGTATATATGGCAGTTTGCTGCTGAAATTCAGCAGCAAAGAGCTCCTTAGCTTTCAGGGGCACTAAAAGGGTTACATTTAGGTTGTTTGCAAGCTAAACTTGACCCTTTTAGTGCTCTGTAGCCACTACAGAGCCCCCTTTTCTTTGTTAAAAAAATTAATTTGGGGCGGGGGGGGCTGCATGCGGCCCACAGGTTGCCCGCCTGTGCATTAGGCAGAGTGAGATGACTCCAGGCTCTCCAGTTGCCCCCCTCTCTTGGGAGGATGGAGCTGTGTGTGCCTCACAACCTTCCTGCGGTCCCTAAACTAGCCTGCTGCCACCTCAGGTGTGGTGGAGGATGCCGCCCCATTGCCAGTGTTGAAATAAGATTCGACTGCCGGTCCGGTCAGTTTCTGGATGTGGACTGAGGAGAGGGTGCCATCTTGACCTTCACCTCAGGGAGCAAAATGTCTTGGGCCGGCCTTGATGACTGAAGCTCCACCCTCTCCCTTCTGCTCCCCAAGAACGTTGCAGAAAGCTCCTTCCATTTGCCGTACTCATGGCCTGCAGCTCAGCGGCAGAGCACAAGAGTCAGTAGTGTTCCGGGATAAACTGCCCCGGGCAGCGGCTCTACAGACCTCGCAGAATGTCTGCAAACCCTCCTCCTCCATATCATCTTAAGACTCTTGACTATAAAGATATCCTGTCTACAAGTCACACACACCCCACCAACCTGCTTTTCATAACCTCTTGCCCAATTTAGATCTGGAGATCTCAAAAGCTTGCACATTTCTTGTGATCTTGGAGTTGGCCTAATAAAGGTGTTAGACTGATACGCAGTCTACGAATAGACTGATACATAAGGCAAGGCAAAGCACACAGTACGTCACTCCAAACCACAATAAACGACCAGCAATGATGCATCCAGTTTATAAACTTGAGAATGTTTCATATTTTTAAATCTGTTTGTAATCCCCCCCCCTTTTTTTTACAAACAAATATAAACGTATAAACTGGATGCACCCATTTCTAGTTATTTACTGTGGTTTAAAGGTATTACACTATATGGATTTTGGAATAGTCTAATTTGCATTTATTATTTTATATTTCTTTATCCGGTCATGTGTATCCTGCCTTTAAGAACCTACAGTATTTCCCCAAACCGAGCGAGATGATTTAACTAAACCAACAAGATATTGATAGAACTATAACATCAAACATTTAAAAACAACAACAACAGAACTGGCATAAACAGATCCAGAAGAGCCAGCAGAAAGTTGTTCATAGAAATCACCCAAGCCCCGTTCCTCTTTGTTCATGTGAGTCCCGCCATGGCTCAAGGGCCTTTGAGATATTCCCGTTACCGAAATGTGGCAAGGATTGACATGCTCATGTGCATGAACTGATCGCATCAGAACATGACATAAGAACAGCAGAAGAGCAACCCCACACCAGTGGTTTCCATGGGCTATGTCTCACATCTTTCCCTCTATTTCCAATGATCAGGCCGTGAGTGCCATTGGTTATGTAGCCAAAACAGCTCCACCCACACACGAGAGGGAGGTATCAGCAGGCGTGGGGAAACCCTGAGGTTTGCAGATGTACAAAAAATGTTTTGGGGGGGGAACCTAAGTGGGGGGAGGGGGTTCCCCAAACTAGCTCAAGAACTGAGCATGCTCAGTGGCCACGGAATGCTGATGGACTGCTGTTGGGGGAGGAAACAGGGTAGGCAGAAGAGGCCGGCAGACTGGAGCAGCGAGCAGAAGCATTCCATACTGCAACATTTTCTTGCAGCTCCCACTTGTTCTCTCTACAAGCATTAGAGGCAAGGCATCACGGTTACTAAGGAGGCTTCCAGAAAGGTTGAGTTAGAAATACTTACTGCAAAGAGAGGGAGGGAGGGAGGGAGGGAGGGAGAAGATGTCATTAGAATGTCCAAAGAAAAGAAAACATTTGGCTGTATTCTTGTTCAAAACCAACTAAGCCATGCACATCAGCTGAAAGCAAAGCGAGAAAGAAAACACTCTCTGGCTATTTCATGAAAAATTCTGACCCTTCTTTCCCAGCAATTTTTACAAACATTGCATTCCATGAAAAATGCATAGATGTATTGAAATTCCAGACCGAGGCTTTAATCTCCAGTCACTTCTCTAAGAGGGACAGATCAGAGGAGTATAATTTGCCCTTATCATCTTGCTCATCTCCTGTGTTGACAAAAGAAATCCTTCTGTTAGTTTTTCTTAGACAAATGTGACCCCAACCTGATATGACACTTTATTTTTGCAGCTGTGTAAAAAAAAAAAAAAAAAAAAAAATCCTGCAAAAACCAGGTGCTTTTTAAGCTGCTTTATCCCCTGCCCTGTTTGGAGGGAAAACTTCTTTTGCTCTCTGCGGGGACCGTGGGGGACCAGGGAGGGAGAGAAGTCACCTTTCAGAAGATTCCAGGCAACAGATCCAAGGAAAGAAATTATACACACTAAACTCAAAGATTTGCTGAGACAGTGAATAAGGGCCAGTTCTCACGTAACATTTTTATCCCACGGAGGAATTTAAGGCGGGGGCGGGGAGGAGGTCAGTTGTGACAAAATCCACGTGGATGATGCAGAAACGATCTATGAACAGGATAACAGACTGCTGTCCATTCTTACATGGGGATTTTTCTTTGTGGGTAATAATAATGATCAGGGGGGCTGTGTCTACGCAGCAATCCATAGGAGCACAGAAATATGGTCATCTGGCACAGAATTCTGCATCCCGTGAATCGACTTTCATTTTTTAAAAAGAGGGCAAGTTGCTAGCCCCTATGATATATGTTATTTATTTGCATGATAGAAGTACGTGAAAATGCCAGCTGAAGTCTCAGAACCCAGGAGTGGTGGCTGAGTTAAGTCTCAATCCAGATGCATGCCAAACCTTCTAGAAGTGAAGGAATGGCTAAGGAGGGAAGCACAAAAGCTAAGTGGGTGCAAATGCTAAGCTGTCCCACTGCAGTTTGAGCAATGATCTCTGCAAGGATGAGAGCTCAGCAGTGGAGAACACGCTTTACATGCAGAAGGTCGCTTGTTCAATCCCTGGTATCTACCGTTTTAAAAAAAGGCTCACGGGAAAAGGCCTTCTACCTGAGACTCTGGAAGGCCAGTGCCAGTCAGAATAGAGGGGTCCCCAATCTTCTTGGGCCAGTGGGGACATTTGGAATTGTGCGAGAGAGTATCATGGGCACTCTCACAAAATGGCTGCCATTGCAGGGGCTTGTCCATTCCCATGGTGGGCATGGCTGTCAAAGAACACTCATTTTCCAGAACACAAACTGGTGAGTAACTTGCCCAAGAACCTAAAGTACAAGGCAGAGATGGGGAGGCTGAACTCCAAAACACAAAAACACTCACTTGAACACAAATAAAGATGGTGCAGGAGGGCAGCACTTTGAATTGCAGAAGCAAGCCAGCCTCCCAGTTTAAAAATAAAATAAAATAAAATAGGAGGGGCAGAGAGCATGACGGGTGCCAAGAGAGGTGTCATTGGGCAGACTGGTGGCCCACATTAGAGACCTAGGGGTCTAGATAGACAAAAATTCCTATATGTTTATTGATCAGGTAAAATGCTATTTTAGATTCTAACTTTGTCACCATGGTGTGGATTTTGGTACTTGCTGTCATTGGAAATGTGCACCGTAGCTTTGGAGAGCCAGTGTGGCATAGTGGTGAGAGTGCTGGACTGGGACTCGGGAGATCCGGGTTCTAGTCCCCCACTCGGTCATGAAGCTCCCTGGGTGACTTTGGGCCAGTCACTGACTCTCAGCCTAACCTCCTTTACAGGGTCATTGTGAGGGGGGAAATGGAGAGGAGGAAGAGGATTATGTCAGCCACCTTGGGTTCCTTGCAGGAAAAAGTCAGGATATAAATATAATAAATTTTAAAAAATTATGACCCTTATTCAGTCATCATGCTTGACCAGGCCCCCTCGGGTGAAAGGGGCCAAGCGGGCCCCATGGCCTCTGGCAGCCATTTTAGTCTAATTTTAGCTTTGGTTCAGGGGAGGGGGTGGCAGGGGCACCCCCCCCAACTCCTGGGGTGGGAGAGGGGGACCGGCTTGCCAGGGAGGGGTGGGAGAGGCTGCAGCGTCCGTAAGTGTCTGCGCACGGAGGAAGAGGGGGCCTTGCGGCTTGAGTTTTCCCCTCTTAGGTCTTGCCATTTTAAAAAAAATCCTTTTCACGTTTACCACCCTGCCACTCTATGTGGAGGAAAAAGAAGAAAGGGAGGAAGGGGTTATTTGTGCCTGGCTCCTCCAGAGATGTAGCAGGGAAAGGCTCTTGCAAGATGGCAGGGTTTGGCCCTTCCGCGTGTGTGTATGCGCGGAGCGGGTGCCAAATAGCGGGGCTTCTTAAGTCTCTCGCTTCTCCTCCTTATGCTCTGTGGCGGCATGGGGCATGCGTGCCTGGGGTGGAGATGGTGGATATAAGGGGGTTTGGAGCCCTCTTATTTGTACGGAAAGGGTGATCTTTCTTCCGAGTCATCATGCTCCTCAAGACCTTGGGTTCCTTGCAGGAAAAAAGTCAGGATATAAATATAATCATTTTTTTACAAAAATTATGGCGCTTATTCAGTCATCATGCTCCTCAAGACCTGGACTTTAAAATATCTGTCTACATCTCTCTCTCTCTCTCTCTCTCTTACACACACACACACACAGTAGCTATTGGGCCTTCAAAGAAAAGCAATAAACCATTCCGCTTGCTCCCCTTTGTGTTCTTTAATTTATTTCATTCCATTTTAACTACCCAGAACAATCTCACCAGCCATTAGCCTGGAATGAAACCTTACAAAGCCCGATTGTTGTTCTAAAGATGGGTCTCCCCCCCCCCGCTCCCCGACTCTCTCCTCATCCTCTCTTTGCAGACTCTTTAAGGGCCAATAAAGTGCCTCGGAGATCCACAATGTTTTTTAAAAGGGCCCAACGGGCAGAAACTGAATTCAATTATTAATAATAAATCGGGAACGTCCTGTGAAGCTTTAAAAAAAAAAAAAACAACAAGCCAAGCTGCTAAGTTCATGTGGTACCGATGCCCTACTGTGACTTTTTGAGGAGAAGATCAGTAATGGTGGACAAGTTGTCTTTCATGGAAGCTTGTCCGCCATTACTGATTTTCTCTACTTCCTCAATGAACATCTCAGAATCCCCAGGGTTTCCCAAAAGACACTGCTCTAGAATATCATCCTAACAACGTTCTTAGTTGTAGTCTCCTTATGTATCTCTGCAGCTGCTACCAAAAATACCAAGGTGACCTTCTCCCAAACAAAAAAGACCATGGGAGGTGAACAAGTGATTGAAGAGAGCCATCAAAAATAAAAATAAAAAATGTGCGTGTGTGTGTGTGTGTGTCAGAAAGTGAAGAATGAAGGAAAACCTCAGCTAGTCTACAAGAAGATTTTCTCTACAAAGAGAAGGAGAGAGAGAGAGAAGCTCCCCATGAGGCAACCATAATGGTGGCCGAAGAGGAAGTGAGGGAATAGGCAGGAACCCGCTAAGGACATGCATACTACAATGGTGGGGGAGGGTTCCCGCTGAAATTCTTCAGCTATACAAGCTTCCCGAATCGAGACTTCATGCAGGTGCAGAGCCCGTATGTGTGAATGCACAGAGACCATGAAGAAGAACAAACAACCTTTTTTTGTAGCTACTTCCAGAGTAACCACTTAAGCATGTTCAAACAAAGTAACCATCAATACTCAACAGGGCTTAGTAGAGGAAAGCAATTCAGGTAGGGTTACTCACACACTGTGGTGAACCAGTCTTGGTGTACTTGACTTCTGGACTTTGTGTAGTTCCCAGTCAAGTGTCGATTTTGGCCTGTTCTAGCAGGATTGAGAAGCTAAATATTCAAATTATCCAAAATGGAGAACGTGCACACCAGCCTAATGAGTGGGGGGAAACAAACTGGAGCTCTTATACTTGGGAATGATAAATCCCTTTAGGTTCCACACAGTCTCATTTATACCACTTATTTAGCTCAAGGCCATGTACCACTTAGCTCAGAAGTAAAGCGAACCTTGTGTAGGGCAGCCCAAGGAAGATGCATTATACCATTGACATCAGCTGATGATTTTTTTTCTCTCTCTCTTTTAATTTGACCTTTCTCTTGAATTCAATGTAGAACTTTTACACAACAGTCAGAGAGAGAGAGAGAGAGAGAGGAAGAGAGTGGCTGTGTTCTCACATAGCATTAAACCATGGTTTATGTTAACCATCGTTTGTGGCTTTAGCCACAAATTGTCTTGCAGATGAGCAAAGAAACTGTGGCTTGTTTTCCCTATTTCTGGTTTGTTTCTCTCTGGCCTATTTTGCCAACCTTCAGAGCGGGTTTCATGTTCAGGCTGTTCTTGCTATGTGCCTCTGTTTCAGGGCAGACAGCAGCGCAAACAAGCCAGGGATAAGCCAGTTATGGGTTCAGACATCATGACAAGTCACGATTTAAACAAGCCAGACTTCGTAAGCCAACAACAATCCCTGGTCCCTGGCCTGTGGCTCATGCTGGCTCAGCTTGTCTGAGTGTGGAAAGCTAAGCAGGGTCAGGCCTGGTTATTACTTGGATGGGAGACCCCTCTTCTAGTTTCCTGCATTGAGCAGGGGGTTGGACTCGATGGCCTTCTAGGCCCCTTCCAACTCTATGATCCTCTGACTCTATTTGTGGTTTGTAGCCAGTCAACAAACCATGGTTTGTTTACAGGGATGGGTTCAGACACATTACAAGCCAGATTTCAACAAACCATCCCATGGCTTAACGTTATGTGCAAACCAAGCCAGAGAAGGAGAGAGAGAGAGGTCTCATTACAAGCCACTCCAAGGACAATTAATTAATGTTATAAGCAAAAAGCAACCAACCATTTAGGAAAGCATTGCAAATAAAAGTCACTAGCTGCAAACGTTTCTACAATCCAACCTGCCCACACATGCCCATGTTAGAAATCGGTGCAACTGCTAGGGTGGCCATGCGTCCTACTTTACCGAGGACTGCCCTCTATTTGAAGGGCTAACCACCAGTCCAAGTCCAGTTTAAAGTTGCCAAATCAAACATCCGCACCTGGAGAGCGGACTGAGCAGCAGGCATACACGTCACCTGGTCACAGTCTGTTCCTGTCCTAAATGCCCCATGTAGCATGACTCCAGGGCCAGGAATCGCTGAACAGGGAGAATGCGTGAGCAGCAGTGACGCCGCTCAGGGGGCAGAAACAGAACTCTCTGGGAGCCTGAAGGAACAACGCCCATAGCTGCCACAAGCAGTCAGAGGCTTCTATGCAGGCGGGGGAATCGCTCACAGGCTCCTGTGTGATTGAACCTTCCCTAGGAATTCACAGGATTAAGGCATCTGTGGGAATTCGTTCACTTTTCTCGCAGAACAGTAAACTATTATTCAAATGTATGGGGAGGCATGATAGATTATGGGGTTTCTTCTTCTTCTTCCTCTTCTTCTTCCTCTTCCTCTTCCTCTTCTTCTTCTTCTTCTTCTGTGCAAGCACATTATAAAGAACCTTGATCAGCATCAAACCTTTAACTCTTATTTTCGAATACTCAACAAAATGTTGAGGTCCACTATATACCAATCAATGGAATGTAATATTCCAAGCATCGGGCACGGGGTGGTGGTTCGGGGTTGTTGTTTTTAAGGGATGTTCTGCCCGGGTTATGTTAAGTTTCACCCTCAAAAAGAGTATTATCTAATAGTCATTTTAATTACATTTGCTTAAAGGCAAGAGTTAAATCACAAATATAGTCTAAAACAGTCCAATAGATGTTTAATTATAACACTCTCCCTGGAGCCAAACGCGACGTGTATTTTGATAATAAAGCCTACGCTATTCACAGAAGGGTAGCATCTCCTCTTTGCATAGGAAAGCCCACAGGATCAGACACAATAATCACATAACTCCACAAAATGAACTTCTCTGACTTAGCAATTAATTCTGCTCGCACAGGGGATAGATTTCTTCACCCCACCACAAAAAACAACAACAAAAAGAAGTAAGGATCACAGCTTTCAAGCCTCAAGGAGCTGAGCATCTGCTGGTTCAAGACCTTGAGCTATTTTGTTTTCCAAGACCTTATTTTTCACATTATTTATTTCTCACATTTCTATGTCAACCTTCCCCGAAAGGCAATAACACGGTGAAGTAGGCAAGACGGGGTGAAGTAGGCCGTAGCTCAGTGGTAGAGCATACACTTTGCATGCAGGAAGTCCCAGGTTCAATCCCCACCTTCTCCAAGGAGGGCTAGGTAAGAATCCGGCCGGAAACCCTGGAGAGCTGCTGCTGGTCAAGTGTCCCAATGGTCTGACTCAGTACAAGGCAACTTCCTACGTTCACTATGTAAGAGACAGAGACTGGAACATCGTCTCCGGGTCAGCTTCGTCCACCTAGCAGAGACTCAAACTCAAGTCACGCTGCTCCTCCAAATCCCACACTCTACCCACACTATCGCAAAAGCTCCCTTAACATTCGGCACATGGTAGATGTCACCAAAATGCAAACTTTCCCATGGATCCCCAGAATGTACCAGCCACTGAAAGCTGAGGTTTTGCAGAATGCAGTAAGTAGCACAAGGGCACAGACCCTCAGGCCCGGGGTCCAAATCCAGCCCAGCTGGGGTCTCAATCCAGCGCTCCGGGGCTCCCCAACAGCCAAAACCCCTTTCCCTGGCCCCACCCCTATCCCCCAACCACTGGTCGCTTGGCAATTTCCCGGCTTTTCGTGTTGATCTTTCCCAATTCTAAAGTGTTGAAATGCCTCTCCTAAGGCTTAGCTGCTGGGAGTAAGAGCCCTAAGATCTGAACATATAACACCTGTTCTTGCCCACTTGCATTGGCAGCCTATATGCTACCGAGCCCGACTGAAGGTGCTGGTTTTAACCATCACCTTCAGGTATTGGGTGATGGGACCACAATTGGCTTGGGACCACAATACCTGATGGAACGCCTCTCCCAACCACAATCTACCTGGACACTACGCTCAACATCTGGGGCCTTCCTCCGACTGCCACCCCCGAGGGAGACTCAGAAGATGGGAACAAGGGGGAGGGCCTTTTCTGTGGTAGCCCCACAACTGTGGAACAGGCTCTCCACCGAGGCCCGCCTGGCGCCAACTTTACTATCCTTTAGGCGCCAGGTTAAGACTGCCCTCTACGCTGAGGCATTTAACAGCTCCAAATAGTACACGGGGTGGTGGTGATGTCACCTTTTTTAACCAGTCTACTTTTTATAATCTTGTCTTAGCTATTTAAGTAATTTTTAAATTGTTTTTAAAATGTCTAGTGAATTTTTTTTAAAATGTTTTATTGTTTGTATTTTGATATTGTATTTTATTGTGTTTTATAATTGCTGTAAACCACCCGGAGAGCTTCGGCTATTGGGCAGTATAGAAATGAAATGAAATGAAATGAATTGAATAAATAAATAAAGATAATCATAATAATATAAAATATGCTGGTATTCTGGCCCTGCCTCCTTTGCCTTTGGCCACACCCATCACTGGAATGCAGCCCTTGAGAGCGTCTCTGAAATGGAATTAGGCCCTTGGGCAGAAAGAGGTTCTGCACCCCTGGAGTTCAGGAGTACCCAGCGGTCCATTCAAGTGTTTCGCACCGGAAGAGGCAATGCTGACGGGAAGGGGTAGCACTCCTGGCCCCACTCCTGACGGGTGAGCAACTCCCCCAGCCCTACCATCTATGCACTAACACAGATTCCATGCATCCTCTAACATTTGTTGAAGTATATCACATATATTAATTGAAATTGATATGTCCAAATTTATGTAGTTACATTTCTTGTTTCTTTTTTTTTTCCCCTTTGCTTTTTTATGGTTTTGTTTTGTTGAAATTTAAAATAAAAAAATCACACATCCCCTGGGGTTCCGGAACCCGGGGAAATCTGTACACATCGGATTCCCCTAGATTAACGTGTGTATGGCGGGGGAGTCGCGCATCATTGGGGGCGGGGTCTAAAGCCCCTTTCTAGCCACACGGCCCCTTTGCACGATTAGTGTTGTGCCTCCCGTAGGTCAGACAGAGACCAGCCGGGCCGGAGTGTGTTTGGGGTCAGGCCAGGCTAAGTGCAGCCTGACCCAGCTGGGCAGCCTTACCCATCAGCGCCTGCTCCAAAGGCAGGTCCCAAACACACTCAGAGGCTGGAAGCAATGGTTTCTTACTACAGACGCTCCTGACGTTCCCGACCTCAGACTTCTGCACCTTGAACCTTGGAACGACCCTGACCACGACTTTGCCTGATCCCAAACTGGTTTACGTTTGCTCTGTTTTGGACTGATATGTTTTGGCTTCGACACTCGGACTGTGATAACGACTACGGCTTATCTCGGAACTGGATGGATTTATGACAATTAATGCATCAAGGAAGCTGTTAACAAGCAACCATCACGGCCTTTGCTGTAGACAAGGGCTCCCGCTTGCTGAAGACATCCGAAGTAGGTGGCTTTCTATCACCCCTACTCTGTGCTTGGCTCCACCCACAAGTTCCCATTGGTGATCCACTGGAGCTCCGCCCCTGTTTACTCTGCTTTTTCTCATTCACTTCACCTGAAGTTGTTGCACATATACCGGTACACATTTCCAAGCAGTGCTGGGGCTGAATTGTCAATATTCTGAGAGTTCAGCATGAATTTTGGAGCAATTTGTGGAGAAAGAGGGGTGAAACAACCCCCACCTCCTTCTGCATTGGACAGGGCATCTAAGGAGCACTGGTGAGCTTTCATGCCCACACCCTAGAACAGTGTTCTCCAACCTTGGGTCCCCAGATGTTTTTGGCCTACAACTACCAGCATGCCCCAGCCAGCGTAGCTGGGAGTTGTAGGCCAAAACATCTGGGGACCCAAGGTTGGAGAACACTGCCCTAGAAAAACAGCCAAATGAGGGGGCGGGATTTTTATACCATGCAAATAGAGCTGTGAAAGTAGGGGTGATTTTTGCTCTGCTCATCTCTGTTTTCAAACCCATCATCTCAGCCTTATGGGCTAGAAACTTGCTTCCCTCTTCCCCACCGAAAGCTTTCCAGACATGCTTTGCGCAGGGCAATCCATAGACCTGTGCGAGGCAATAAGCTGTTTTTGGAGTCTACAGTTCCATGAAAACAAAGACGATGTTTTTAAAACTCAAGAAAAACCAAAACACAATGAAACATTGTTGCCATTCAAAAGCGTTGCAGGAAATATTTTCTTCTAAACAGGACAGGCAACAGAAATTACGTTGATTCTCGAGCCTCCAATTCCTTCACCCATTCCGCTTCTCCCAAGAGAGCACGGGAATTGAAACACACATCTTCACTAAGAGAAGCTCTTCCAGACAATTTCCTGTTAAAGTGACTTTTAAAAGATCTTCTAAGCAGACAGCTTTAGCTGCAAAACCCAGACGACATCTGTGTTATCTGCAACCACCTCTGGAACAGCGTTGGGAGAAATTACTGTGATTAATCCAAATCTTCCACAAGTCAATAGCATATCCTGCTGTACAGTACTGTGGCTTCAAAAGGAGAGAAAGAAAAAAGATGACATTGTGTTTTTTTCAGTTCTTTGCCTCCCATGCAGGCTTCAGAGAGCTTTTTTACCCATGGAGGGGGGTGGGCGAGAATACCACATTTAAACACAGCGTCATTGTTGTTACAACAACAACAACAACAACAACAACAAAGAGCACACTTATTAAAAGGAAAACATAAAACAGCATGGCCAAAGGCCAAAACTAAACAAACTGGAACAAAGGGTAACCCTGCCTTAATTAACATGGGGATAAATGGAGATTGCACAAGCAAATTTATTTATTTAAGCCAGTGTTCTCCAACCTTGGGTCCCCAGATGTTTTTGGCCTACAACTCCCAGCATGCCGCAGCCAGCGTAGCGTAGCTGGCTGGGGCATGCTGGGAGTTGTAGGCCAAAAACATCTGGGGACCCAAGGTTGGAGAACACTGATTTAAGCTATGTTTCACCCCACCTTTCAACTATAAAGATCCCCCAAACTGGCTTACCAATCAAAAACTTAAAAAGCAATAATAAAATATTACAAAAATCCAAAATCAACCACTGCCGAAAAAGAATTCACAAAAACAAACAAACCCAACAACGATTCAATGGACGTGGTTCAACAGCCTGGAAAAGGAACCCAAACGGAAACTCCAGCAAGTTGTGCCATTTGCTCCCTGCGGTGGCAGTCCAAGGACTCCCTTTGGTGTCACCCCTCAGGCCGCAAGCCAGAAGCAGTAACCTGTTCCCCAGACAACCCCAGTGAAAACCAGCCCCCTCCCAGAGGTCAGTCGTTGCAGCTCCCACATCCCCTCACTCTGCCACAGATCTTACCCAGCCCCCAGCTGCCGACTCATTTTCTCTCTAGTGGTGAAAGTGTTGGACTGGGACTCGGGAGATCTGGGTTCTAGTCCCCACTTGGCCATGAAGCTCACTTGGGTGACTTTGGGCCAGGCACTGACTCTCAGCCTAACCTACCTCACAGGGTTGTTGTGAAGATAAAAATGGAGAGGAGGAGGAGGAGGAGGAGGATTATGTAAGCCGCCTTGAGTTCCTTGCAGGAAAAAGGTGGGATATAAATATAATAAAATAAATACAGTAATACCTTGGATTGCAAGTAACTTGGTTTGAGAGCGTTTTGCAAGACAAGCAAATTTTTAAATATTTATTTAAATTTTTTTGACTTGATAAACAAGTGACGTCTTGCAATACAAGTACTGTAGTACGGCTTAAATTAAAAATCTCTATACAAATTTTGGGGGGGGGAATTTCATTTTGATATAAGAGTGTTTTGGATTACAAGCACGTTTCCGGAACGAATTATGCTCTCAATCCAAGGCATGACTGTACAAATTTTTTTGGGGGGGGGGATTTCATTTTGATATAAGAGTGTTTTGGATTACAAGCACGTTTCCGGAACGAATTATGCTCTCAATCCAAGGCATGACTGTATGTCCCTAGCCTACAGAGGTGTTTGCCCGACTTTATCATGGCTTTCCCCAACCTGGTGACCTTCAGATGTGTTGGACTACAACCCCCAGAACCCCTATGCCAGCTGGGGGATTCTGGGAGTTGTAGTCTAACACATCTGGAGGGCACCTGATTGAGGAAGGCTGCTTTACTGCATGGGAGAGCTCCCTCCAAAGAGCTACCACAAAGAAATATATTTACATGGATACGATTCCCATGAGAGTGCTGTACCTAAAGTGACCCCCTTTTGTATTTTCCAGAAATAAAGCACATCTTCCTACATTTTGGAGGGGGGAGGGAAGCCAAAGGGGGGGTGCCACCTTTTTTTTATTATTATTATTCATCCAAAAAAAAAAGAAGAAGAAGAAGAAGCCCCAAGGTCACCTGTCAATAACAGAACAAACCCTCCGTAAATCACAGCCCTGCACAAATAAATTCCTCATCAGTAATTAAAACCAGGCCTTGCCAGCCCTGTGTTATCAGCTCATCAAATTCATTGCTCATCTAGAATAACAGATTCACATCTGCAGTCATTACAGCACGCCAGATAAATCAATCCTTTCAATGATGCTTTGAGCCATCTCTGCTCCCTTTTAACCAGCCCAATATTTATTTCCCTCTGACACTTCTGACATTCTATTTACTGTAGGCAAATGGAACTCATACGGCACCTTGTAATGGCTTCACCAAATCCCATTGTGGGGAGCATCTTTGAAGACGGAGGGTTGCAATAAACAAGGGTTTTATGGCGCAAGTGTGAGCATCCAACTCTTCTCCCCACCCCACCACCAACGCCACTTGGATTTCCTGCAGCCAAAAAAAAAAAAAAGTTTATTCGTGCATGACTGCAGAGAGAGGAGCCTTCTTAATGAGGAGACACCAGAATAACTTCTGAGACGACGATAATTATTGGTGGAATTTTGTGTTGGCTGCAAGAGCAATGGAAAGTGGGGGGACGGACTTTGGAGGTCTCACATGCAGGTACATTTGGTTACTGTTGTTCCTTCCAGAGAGATGCATTGTAGTTTGATCCTAGAAATAATCTCTGATCTCTGAAACACAGTACGTAACTTACGGAAGCTGCTAAGCATTACATCCTTGCCTTCCCCAGCCTCGTGCCCTCCAGGAGTTTGGACTACAGTTCCCATCATCCCTGACCACTGGCCATGCTGCCCAGGTCTGATAGGAGTGTTAGTCCAAAACATCTGGAGGGCACCAGGCTGGGAAAGGCGAAGCCATACTATTCAAGTCGTACGTTCAAGGGCATCTTTTCCACTTGCGCGCAAAGGAAATTAGATCATGAGCTGCGAAGTTTCTTCTGTATTTTAGAACAGGATTCCAGTCAGTCTAGGTAGCAAAGGCAGACAGAATTAGCAATTCTATAGGAGTGGATTTTAAACCATCTCCCAGGCCAGCCGGCCAGATTGCTCAACAAAAAGATTAGCAGTGGGCGAGAAGCTTTCCTAAATCATCAGCTCACCTAGAGATAGAGGACTTGCCCAGCAAATATGCAGGAGGCCAAGGAACACCAACTTATTCTCGATTCACAGGAGCAATAGTGAGACCCAAGAGGCCTGACCAGAGTTTTACTACGTGAACCAGGAGCACACTCAGTGGTGCAGTACGTGTGCTGCATGGAGATTTAATCCTTGGCATCTCCAGCTAAAAGGAGCAAGCAGCAGGTGATGAGAAAGACCTCTGGCCAAGACCCAGGAGAGTTAAGAAGATAAGAACTTCAGAAGAGCCCTAAAGCTGGATCAGACCAAGGGTCCATCTAGTCCAGCACTCTGTTCACACAGTGGTCCACCAGCTGCCCACGGGATCCCACGAACAGGACAGGAGTGCAACAGCACCCTCCCGCCCATGTTCCCCAGCCACTGGCGTCTATAGGCACGCTGCCCCTAATACTGGAGGTAGCATATAGCCAATCAGGACTAGTGGCCATTGATTGATAGCCTTCTCCAGGAATTTGTCCAATCCCCTTTTAAGAGCCCTCCAAATTGGCGTCCATCACTACATCTTGTGGAAGTGAATTCCATCGTTTAACTCTGCGCTGTGTGGAGAAGGGCTTCCTTTGATCTGTCCTGAACCTCCCACCAATCAGCTTCATGGGATGACCCCTTTGGGTTCTAGTCTTATGAGAGGGAGAAAAAAGAGTTGTTGGGGAAGGCTATAGCCCGGTGGGAAGGTCTGCACGCAGAAAGTCCGGGGTTCAATCTCTAGCATCTCCAGGACAAAAGGAGAGGTAGCCGGTGATGGAAAAGACCCTTCTCCGCAGGAGATCTTGGGGAGCCACAGTCAGCCACAGCAGAAAATGCTGGGCAAGATGGACAAATAGTCTGACCTGTGTGAGGCAGCTTCCTAGGTGACTAGCGTTTCCAAGTCACACAAACCTGGAGTGCGATCCACTGCCGTTCGTCCCAATGTGGGCTTCCCCATTTACTTTACAACAGGGGTGTCGAACATTAGGCATGTGAGGCAAACCCGGCCAGTCTGAGCCAAATCAAGCCCTTCAGAGTCCCCCAGATAGACATGTTCCCTTCCCCCACCCCCTCGACCACCAATTGCTTGGTGCTTTCCCAGCTTTTGTGCAACCCCCCCCCCCATTCTAAAAGGTTGAAATGCCTCTCCGAAGGCTCAGTTACCAGCAGGAAGAGCTTTAAGCTAAAATAAGCTGGGGGGTTGGCCCCACCCCTTTTGCCTTGGGCCCTGCCCACCACTGGAATGCGGCCCCCGAGAGCTTCTCTGAAATTGAATTCGGCCCTCAGCCAGGAAGAGGTCCGACACTCCCGCTTTACAAGGAAGAGAGAGTTTGCAACCAAAGCATGTCTATGCAGCAAGCGACCTCAGTTTCTTAGGCTTCGATTAGCTGCTGACTTTAGGCACAAGGTGATTTAATTAGCCATTTCAATTAATCTTTTCTCTCTCACACACACACACACATACAGACACTGAAATCAGCAATCCCTCCTGTTGCTGCAGGAGGCAGAAAATATAAAATAATAATGGAGAAGAAAATTCGGACAACGTTCTGCAAAGTGGAACATTCTCGGGAGATGAGAAAAGAAAAATCTCAGGATTTTTCCGAGACAAATGTCTCCTGAGAAATTTGGGCTCAGCTCTGTCATTCTTCGGGGTTCAGCACTTTCCCCGAGGTCTTCCAAATGTTACATTTCTGAGGGGTGATTGTGGATCCATCGTGTCTCAAATGGAGGCGCTGGTACCACTGCTCCTTCCCTGCAAGCCCTGTAGTAGGTAGGTATGAGAGAACGCAGTGTTGCATCCAGCTCGAGGGAAGAGGTGGAGCTAGTCCTACGCCCAAAGCTGACCTCCAATTTCCTGAAAGTTTTCTGTCCTCATTAAAGAGGCTTCCATTTTTCTGCCTCATTCTGAGGGCATTTTATAGCTTATATTGAATTTATTTTGGTGGCGTTTTTGAGATGACCTAATCACTGCGAGGTGGCTGAGGGTGCTGCGTGTGAGTGTGCTTTTTTTTCTATTACACATCTCTCCACTGCTCTGCAGCCTCCCAGGCTGCCTGCACTCCTTGGTCTGAGAAAGTCCCATGGGAGGAATTACCTCTTGATATCTTCCCCAGGCTTTAATCAAAGTGTGGGAAGCCAAAGATGTTACAGGCTTCCAGAGAGATGAGCGGGCAATGAAAGACAGGAGACTCACGCATACTCCTCAGCCACCTCGTAAGTAAGGTAAGCACAACAACCCCAAACCCAGCCCAGGAGAATTTCTCCTAAATGTTCTTCTCCTTTGAATTTCTTTTCCAAACCACTTTCTTTTCTATCAAATTGAATGAGAATGGTAAAAAAAAATATGCAGCAGAAATTTTCGGCACAGCACTAATCCGAAGGCATCTGATTGGCTACTGCGGAATTCATTATGTATGTATCCATGCATGTACTTATTTGTGTATTTTATTTCTATAGCATCCAATAGCCAAAGCTCTCTGAGCAGTTCACAAAAATCAGCACCCTAAAATGCAGCACGACAAAACCACAATACACAATCTTCACATACGCAACATTAAAACAATTTAAGACAGCTAAAAAACCACAAGGCAACATCATGGCCCGATAAGACAATTGTCATTGTATGCCGTCAAATGCCTGGGAGTAGAGGAAAGCCTTTAACCTGGCACCAAAAGGATGACAATATTGGCACCAGGCAGACCTCCCTGGGGAAAGCATTCCACAATTGGGAGGGCCACCACAAAGAAGGACCTCTCCGTTGTTGCCATCTTCCAACACTATCTCAGAGGAGGCTCTCAGAAGAGGGCCTCAGATGTTAATCGTACTGTATGGGTAGGAAAACAAGTTGCTGACTGGATGGACCTTTGGTTGGATCCAGCAGATATGATCTTATGTTCTTATGATTTGATCCAGGGACTTCTGGCTCAAAGATCACATCCTTATCCACCATGATTCATACACCAGACAACACAATAACCCACACTCAAGGGTTGAGTATGGATTGAGTGTGGGTTGCCATTGAACTGTGGGTTCTTTGTTGAAACGTGGGTTATCGTGTTGTCCGAATCCAGCTACACTAACAAGCCACGACTTGTTAACCACAAACAACCCATGACTTGTTAACCACAAACAACCCATGAAGAGAACCCATGGTTTGTTGTTGGGTTGTGAACTGTGGGTTGTTCACCACGGTTTGTTATCTCGGCTAGATTCACACAACACAATAACCCACATTCCAACAACAACCCATGGTTCAACAACAACCCACACTCAACCCTTGAGTGTGGGTTATCGTGTTGTCTGAA
Source organism: Shinisaurus crocodilurus (assembly GCA_021292165.1). Lineage (NCBI taxonomy): Eukaryota > Metazoa > Chordata > Lepidosauria > Squamata > Shinisauridae > Shinisaurus > Shinisaurus crocodilurus. The sequence continues at coordinate 21,664,857 of CM037883.1, forward strand.
CCCAGTCAGCCACTCACACACTATTTCTAACCACTAGACCATCCTTAGCAGGTAATGAATCACCACTGATACCAGCGGACTATTGTGTGAAGAGTTCACAACCAGTTCATTGGGAGACTTTTTAAACATCTGCTTTAAAGCCTTAGAACAAGGATGGGGAACACGTGGCCCACCCAGCTGTTGTTGGATTGCAACTCCCATCAGCCCTAGTCAGCATAGCCAATGGTGAGGGATGATGGAAGTTATAGTCCCCCGTCATCTGGGAGGAACTACATGTTCCCCATCCCTAGCCTAAAAACACTTAAACCTGACAACGTTAACAGGCAAAACTCTATAGTCCCATTCAGTTCAATAGTCCAGATCACAACTGCTTGAGAATGAAAAATTTAAGCAATAGCTAATCTTGAGTGGGACAACAGCACATTCTAGATTTCAAGCACAGGTGTACAGGTCGAAGATATTCCTCACCATGCACCAACGGCAAATAGTTTCAGCCATTGAAAGTAAATAACTTTCAAGCCACTAAAGAATTTCCCTACTTCCTTTTTAATATATTTTTAATGTGGCTTCCATTTTAATTTTAATTAGCTAAATACATTTCAAAATGCACAATTTATCTCAGCCTGCAACGTGGAGACCTTTGTATGGCTCCCTGCTGGAATTTTGCAAATAAATCACAGCTAATAAACAGGAGCAATCGGTGTGCCAGCCAGCCCGCCTTTCTCGAGGAAGGAAATGTCACTATTTGCAAGCTGAAATTTATTTTCTCCTTTTCATCTTCAAAGCATTTTGCAGGCATTAACCCGCTGACACGGGCCTTTGCGTTCTCAGTGCCGAAATACTGCTGTTTTGGGGGCACAGGTCTTTCAAGCACGCAAGCGGGCCCTGCAACAAAATGTTGCAGCGTAGAGGGCTCCTGCTCAGAATGCTACCCAGTCATACTCATACCCTCTCCCAGGGCACTCCATTTCCACACACACATCAGCCAGACGGCATTCTGTAGCCATTAAGCATGCTCAGTCCTCATTCATCTGCAAAGCTTCGAATTCTCCCCAAGCCTGCTGATATCGCCCTCTTCTGCGTAGATCAGCCTTTCCTCAACCTGCGGCCCTCCAGATGTGTTGGGACTACAACTCCCGGCATGCTCCTGCCTTTGCCTGCCAGCAGAAAGACAACACAGAGGGGACCACCCTAGCTTCCCTCAGCGGGGAGTTCCAGAGCCTGGGAGTGGCCACTGAGGAGGCCCCCTCTCTCACGCCCCTCACCAAACACGCTTCTGACGACAGCGGGATCAAGAGGAAGGCCTTCCCCAAAGTTCTTCAAACCTGGGCACATACGGGAGAACGTGATCTCTCAGGCAGCCTGGTCCCAAGTTGTATAATGCTTTATAGGTCATAACCAGAACTTTGAATCGTGCCTGGAAACAGACCGGTAGCCAGTGAAGCTGTTGCAACAAGGGAGTCGTGTGGTCCCTGTAACCGGTCCTGGTCAACTGTCTGGCCGCTGCATTCTGGACCAGCTAAAATTTCTGAACAAATTTTAAAGGTGACCCCATGCAGAGCCCCAGTTACAGTAGTCCAAACTGACACCTAGACACAAAATGCAGCCAAGAAATGTACGTTAAAAATAGGTAATATGAAGTTGGCTTCAATATTATTTACTATTTGGAAAAACTGCCGCTCAGTTTGTGATTACACAGCAAGAACTATGAAAGTCCCCGGAATGCACAGATTCATAGTGTCAACCATCTGTGAAAATGCCATCAGTTGTCCAGATACTTCAAGGTGACTACAGCAGCATCTACAGGCACCTGCAGAGAGCCCACTTCCAACCCTCTCAGTACCACTGCTGGCCACGCATTTAGTCCAGTGTTCTCCAACCTTGGGTCCCCAGATGTTTTTGGCCTACAACTCCCAGCATGTTTTTGGCCTACAACTCCCAACTCCCAGTTGTAGGCCAAAAACATCTGGGGACCCAAGGTTGGAGAACACTGATTTAGTCATTTCCCAGCACCCCCTGACTCCTCCTAACAGGCTCGGTTGGTGGCAACGAGGAGGAGGGCCTTCTCGGTGGTAGCCCCCCAGTGATGGAATCAGCTCCCCACTGAGACCCGCCTGGCGCCAACCTTACTATCTTTTCGGCGCCAGGTTAAGACTTCCCTCTATGCCAAGGCATTTAGTTAGGAGCTTGGAATAGCACGGAGGGGATTGTCACCTGTAGGCTCAGTTTTATTGGCTTTTGTATTGTTATTTTAAACTGTGTTTTTAAATTTGGTTTTTAATTTTTTAAACTGTTTTGTATGTTTTAATGTTGTTTTTATGTATAGAGTGTTGTGAACCGCCCAGAGAGCTTCGGCTATGGGGCGGTATATAAATGAAATAAATGAATGGATGAAATGAATGAATGAACAGCAGAGAGGAAGGAAGTCACTCGGACTTCCCTTCATTCCATCTTCCTTAATCCCCTCTGCTGTTAGATGAAGCCTCTGGCTGGGTTCACGCAACACAACAAGCCAGAGTACGGATTGAGTGTGGGTTGTCGTTGAACCATGGGTTGTTGTTGAATTGCGGGTTGTTGTGTGTGTGAACCCAGCCACGCTAACAAATCATGGATTGTTAACCACAAACGACCCACAAAGAGAACCCATGGTTTGTTGTTGGGTTGTGAACTGTGGGTTGTTTGTGGTTAACAAACCATGGTTTGTTAGCATGGCTGGGTTCACACACACAACAACCCGCAATTCAACAACAACCCACATGCAACACGTACTCTGGCTTGCCGTGTTGTGTGATCCCAGCCACTGTAAGAGGCTGAAGCAAGTACGCTGGTGTTGGTGACACTGAGAGGACTGGAAGGAGCCTCTCCATGCCTGTTTACTATCAGTTCAGACAGCTGCTGCCACAGTCACCCGGAGGCTCCTGAGCACATGGTGGGGGGCTCATAGGGCACTGTAGGAATCAGGCCTTGGGAACAATGAAAAGGGATGCTGAAGCTGGTGGGGCCATGAGGACTTTGATGCAAGTCATCCTCGGTGCAGAGTTATCTGGTGATTTCACACTACAAGATCAAGCAGTGAATAAACCAAGTTAGATGAAACGCATAGTGGGACTCTTTTACAGGGTAAGAACTCATGTTTCCTCCTTTCCTTCCTAGCCTCTTTAACTTTAATTACCTGAAAACTGCTGCTCGGGGGGGGGGGGGGGCGCTAACCTGTTGATTGTTTCATTAGCATTTGCCACCACTGCCACAGTACGAAGGGAAAGATTTAGATACAAAGACACACACACACACAAAGCAAAGATGATCACGTTCCGTGCACCCTTTCTTGCACAGCAAACGGGTCAGAGCAGCACGCGTGCAATGCGCTCGGAGTTTCTCGGCATCTGATCTAGGCAGAGGGGAAGAAAGAACCGCAGGATCTGCAGCAATCTCGGAACTTAGGGACTTGGTGGCTGGCGCCCTTAGGCAGGACTTTGGGGCAGATGCAACTGAATGAGCAGGGGGAGGGGGTCCCCAAATGTAGCAGGACTGGCTCGCCATATTTCAAAGTAAGTGAAGGAATACACACCAGCATCAAAAGGGAGGGGGAGAATAAGACACTGAATTCTAGAGTCTTAAATGACCTAATTGCATCACTGAGGAAGACAGATGTGCATCAACCCTAGGGCAGCAGTGGCATCGGAAACATGGCAGGTGCAGAGGAGAGGAGGAAAGTGCGTCTCTGGGGCCAGCATAGCCCCGCCTGCTTTCATTTACAGCCACTGCAAATGCGTGGGGGGAGCCTGGCCCCATTTCACATCATCCACAATGTCCCATAACTAGCGTCATTCCAAGACATTGTGGGGGAAGAGAGGGAAGGAGGCTGCCATATTAAATTAACTGAGGTGTGGGAAGCCGAGGAGGCAACCGGTTGCCAGAGAGATGATTGTGCAATGAAAGACACAGGACAGCCACGCACGTTCCTCGGCCACCTCAGAAGGAAGGGAAGCACAAGAACCCCGAACCCAGCCCAAGGAGAATTTCTCCTATAATGTTCTTCTCCTTTGAATTTCTTTTCCAAACCACTTTCTTTTCTATCAAATGGAATGAGAACGGTCCGGGGGGGGGGGGGAATGTGAGATCAATTTTCGGCACACAGATACATTTTTACTACGAACGCACAGGAGCACAGAACGCACTGCGCTACAAACACACATGGGCACAGAAAGCTGCCTTATACCAAGTCAGACTACTGGTCCACCTAGCACTGTGTGGCCTTCTCTGACAGTAGCTCTCCAGGGCCTCGGGAAGGGGGCCTTTCCCATCCCGTGCTAGCTACCTGCTCCTTTTGACTGGGGATGCCGACGGAACCTAAGCATTCCCGCCGAGCTAGAGCTCCCTCCCCAACACAGAGATTAAAAACGGGTTTCAAGGAATTACAAAAAGGCTCCACAGCCAATCTTTTACCTATATGAATGAAACAGGGAAGTACCGCCCAACTGTACTGCTTCGACTGCAGGCAGTGAATAATTCAGTACCAGAGAGTCCCTTCCACACACAGAGACGAGAGCTTTTCAGCATATCGCTTCCATGGAATCAAAGAGTTGGGAGGGACCTCTCTAGTCCAATGCCCCCTGCTCAGCGCTGGACTTTATTACAGCATCCCTGTGAGATGGCTGTCCCAGCCTCTGTTTAAATAGCTCCAGCAAAGGAGAGCCCGGCACCTCCTGAGGCGGCCTGTTCCACTGTTGTACAGTTTTACCTTTAGGAAGTTGCTCCTAATGTTTAGCCAAGATCTGCTTCCCTGCTAATGTCCACCCATCGGTTGTACTCCTGCCCTCTGGAGTACAACAATTCTGCGGCACCTTTATTTATTGTATTTTTTCCCGCCTTTTTTCCTGCAAGGAACCCAAGCCAGCTTGCATAATCCTCCTCCTCTCCATTTGATCCTCACAACAACCCTGCGAGGTAGATCAGGCTGAGAGTCAATGACTGAGCCAAAGTCACCCAGTGAGCTTCATGGCCGAGTGGGGACTAGAACCCGGGTCTCCCGAGTCCCAGTCCAACACTCGAACTGCTACACCACACTGGCTCAGATTTCCGAATATATTATACTTTTTAAACTTTTCCTCATAGGACATCATTTCCAGAGCCCTCATCATCCTGGCTGCCTTTCTCCGGATGGGCTCTACCTGGTCAATATCCTTCTTAAAACGTGTCCCATCCAAAAGCTGTCCCTGTATTAAGGCTACAGACGGAGTCTTACATCTTGAAAAATCACCAAAATTCTAAGCAGCCCTTCAACTGTTTCACTCCCCCTGCCCCCTTGTTCTGTTTTCTGCCCCCTTCTCCCAATTCAAAACTGTCCCTTTAACACATCATCCCTAATTAGATGATGAGTGCTTGGAAGGGCGGGAGATAAGTCATTTGCATAATTTAATCATAAAGAGAAGTTAAAGATACAGATTTTGCTGTTCGTTTGTACAATTATCTTCCCCAGCCCAGAGGCGGGGTGGGGGGAGAAGAGAGAAGAGAAGGGAGAAACGGGGAGGGTGAGATATTAATGTGATTAAACAGTATTTCTGGAAAAAAAAACAGGCAACTGTGTGTCCTGTATTAAAAACAGAGCTAGAGGCAAATGAAAGATTAATTTCAGAAGACAATCAATTTTATTCTACATGACTGTAATAAATAACAGCTCATCTGCAGACAAGCCATTAGGCCCTGGGTGGGGACATGTGTCACAAAGTCTAAATGACACACAAGGCGGAATATTCCAACCAAAGAGAATGAGGAATAAATAGTCCTCCAGTTGCCTTTTCAACCCAGAGATTCACAGGGCTTCTTAGGAAAAAAAAGGCAGACAGGACCGGATTGAACAATATGCTACGTACACCCCAGAAAGTATGACCCCCCAACCAATGTGGGACCTATTCCTGTGGTATAATGTATTCCATTTTGCCTTTCTTCCCTTGAAGTCAAGGCAGGGATATACACAAAGATGCCAAGGTGGTCACTCAGCCAGGTATTGATGATACCCAGGCTTGGGGGGGACAGCAGACTCCGGGGGCACCTGTCCTGGGCTATCTACTCAATCGTAGAAACAAAAATAGCACAAACAGTCCATCTTCACTTCAGAGCTAACAACGCTGATCTGTTTGGCCAGTGTTGTGTTCATGTAGGTTTCGTTACAACACCAATGCCCATTCAACAAATGGTTAGTGATTACGACCCAAATCTATGTGTGCAAATTTATCACCTTATATGGCACGCGGGCAAATTTATCGCCTTATATACGCCAGCGATCTAAATCATGCATCAACTTTGTGAAATGGGCGACAAGTGAAACTTTTAACAAAAGCATTCAGAAGTCGAAGGAACGGAGGAGGGGCACCCACGATGTTCCTCACCTGGAGCCATATAGTTTAAGGCTGGCCTTGGAGAGAAAAGGGAAGGGGTGGCGTGAGAGAGGAAGAAGAGGACGGTAGTGTGGGACAGGTGTGTTGAACCTCTTTCTGCCCAAGGGCCAAATTCAATTTTGGAGAAGCTCTTGGGGGCCACTTTGCAGTCTGTTCTGCCCTCAAACAGTTCTTATTGTTAGGAAGTTTCTCCTAATGTTTAGCTAAAATCTGCAATTTCTACACACTGGTCCTAATTCTGCCCTCTGACGCAAGAGATAATATGTCTGCTCCATCTTTCTGTACAGCAGAACAGAGAAGGTGACAATTCTAAATACACTCACAAGGGAGGAAGTGACGCTGACCACAGTAGGACTTACTTCTGAATAGTGAGTCACAGCACTAGGTTGCATATGTATTTACATGCTGCAAACTGAAGCCTCAACACAGATGCTTTTATAAAAGGATAAGGTAGTTTACACTTGAAGGAACAAAAAGCTACCACTCATTGGGCTTAATCCTGACTTAAGTCATGCTTAGAAGAGACCCACTGAAATCAATGAGACTTAAGTTACACAAGACTAACTTGTCCCATTGATATCAATAGATCTACTAAGTTGGGATCCAAGCCATTGCTAGAAGGGAATCTTTAATATGGCTTCTCCGCCCCGCCCCCCACTCTTCTGCATTATGGGAATACCCAACCAGAAACTTCTTCCGAAAACAAACCTGTGCATTGACAAACACAGACATGTGGTTAGTAGGGAAAGGCAGAACTAGCTACAGGTTTTTTAGGATGTTTGGGCAAGACACCCTCCACGTGCCCCTCCCTCAGAGAGTCTACCTCCTCGCTGCCATGGTCACCATCTCCTCTTGCTCCTCCTTTCTCATCATTGCTACACTTAGCAATGATGTAATACGCCTGATGTAATAGCAGTGGAGTCTGATGGCTCCAATGTCAGTGGGGCAGTGTATCCACTCCGGGTTTTAGCCTGAACTTTAAAGGAGCTATTGATGGTGCAGAACCCTATCCCCCCCCCAAAAAAAAGTTTTGTTCAGCACCACGGATAGCACCTTTACAATTCAGGCTAAAAGCCGGAGTGGATACATCGCCCCACTGACATTGGAGCGACCAGCCTCCACTGTCTAATACAGTGGTTCTCAACCTTTTTGCCCCATGCTCCCCTTTCACCATATGTCAGAATGTCATTCCCCCCCTTTCCAAGATTGTCTGACTTAATCTGTGCCATACAATAAAGTGTGATGTCCTGTAGATTATGTACAATCTGTAGAACTGTAATTTGTAGAAAGATCAGTATTCCAACAGTTTGAGTCTGCGGTCCCAATTTCCCCCCCCCCAAACCCTGAGGCAGCTCTGGGGTGTGCTCATTAAGACGGAAGGAATGAGCCAAAGCATACCAAACTGAGGACAGGGTCTGAAAGGGGCTTACAGGGCCATTTTCAGATGTCTGATTGGTAACCAGGCATGCAGGTATGTTGGGCGTAGGCCTTACATGCGCACCAACACCCCCCTCCCCACATTTGTCCTGCATGGGAGCAGGCAAACGCCTGCACAGGGCTTGAGCAAAGGGAAAGGCACTTCTATCCTCATAGCGAGCGCTTAACCTGAAAGCAACCTCACACGGGAAGAGGTTAACGACCAGCTTCTCCCATGTCAGCCTGCCAGAGTACTAAACACATCCCAAGATGCCCTTCTCTGGATCTTTCTGTCCCAGGGGATAGGGCCCCTTCAGCTGTAGCACCCTGGCCTTGGAACATTCTCCACTAGAAGAGCATCATCTGCAACCAAGGCAAGGCCAGCTCCAGGCTTGAGAGCGCCCTGGACAAAGCGCTCCAAGTTTATTTATTTATTTATTTATTATATTTATACCCCACCTTTTTTCCTGCAAGGAACCCAAGGCGGTTTACATAATCCTCCTCCTCCTCTTCCTCCTCTCCATTTTATCCTCACAACAACCCTGTGAGGTAGGTTAGGCTGGGAGTCAGTGACTGGCCCAAAGTCACCCAGTGAGTTTCATGGCTGAGCGGGGACTAGAACCCGGATCTCCGGAGTCCCAGTCCAACACTCTCACCACTACACCACACTGGCCCTCTGGACTTCCCTGGCAAAAGAAGCGGGCAGCAGAAGTGCTCTGAACAGCATTGGGGGCCCGCCATTTGAATTTCCCACAATGCCCCAGAGTGGCGCTACACTGGGTCCTTGTGGGAAATTCAAATGGCACCAGCTACTGCTCAGCTCACCAAGCCAGAAAAAATATTAAAAGGGGATTCAGGGCAGGCATCAGTAGAAGACTCTGCCAGGGCATAAAAGCCCTTCAATTGCCCCAAAATGCCAGGTGTTGATGGCAGCCCTGAACCCAGGGAGGCTTACCAGGTGCAGAGTTTGATGCCTTACACAGGAACATAGGAAGCCACCCTTGGTCCATCTAGCCCAGTATTGCTGACATTGACTGAGAGCAGCTCTCCAGGGTTTCAGGCAGGATCCTTTCCTAGCCCTACCTGGAGACACCGGGGATGGAACCTGAAACCTTCTGCGTGCCAAACATGTGCTTTACCACTGAGCTATCGCCCCTCCTCTTCTCAGTGGCAGGTGACCTTTGTTTTGTTTTTTTGCTCAGGGTTTTCGGATTCCATCGTTTTTACTTTGCTGTGGCTGCTCTGCTGGTCTTAATCATTTTTATCGATTGCATTGTTTGCTGTAGTTATTTTATTGTTGTACGCGGATGTGGAAATCTTCAGAATGAAAACTGGTGTAATAAACTACTGTAATAAATAAAATAAAAAGTTAAAATAATACCCAACACATTTGGGAAATTCCGTCATGGTCAACGTGACATTCTTTGGAAGGATTCTTATGTGAAGGCCCTAGTCCAGGGGTCTCCAACCTTGGGTCCCCAGATGTTGCTGGCCTGCAGCTCCCAGCATACCCATCCAGCATGGCTAATGGCAAGGGACTCTGGGAGCTGTAGTCCAGCAACATCTGGGGAGCCAAGGTTGGAGAACCCTGCCCTAGCCATTCCTTTATCTCTGGAGGGAAATGCCAGTATCTCCCCAGAATCACTATGAGTCTCGGGCTCTCTCACACCCCGATCCCTCCTGCAACAGAAAGAAAGTAACAGGTGACAGAGGCGGGCACCATGTTTATTTGAAAGAAGAGTGAATGGAGATTTTCCACCAGATGGTCCAGACTGGACCCCTGCCCCCTGCCCTATTTTAAGGGAGGGGACGCAAGGTGGTCAGGACATGATGAATGCTACCCATTATAATGAATAATAAAGTTAAAAGCTACTCTATACAAATAGCAAACTCAATTCTCCAACTGTGGATTCTCAACCAAAATGGAGCCATCCACACACAAGGGGAAGGATGTATTAGCAGGCTTGGGGGAACCGAAAGGTTTGTCAAATTGACAAGAAAAACACCCCTAAGGCAGAGGAAAAAACCCTTAAGGTGCAATCCTATGCATGTTTAGACTGAAAAAGGTCCTACAACTCCCAGCATTCCCCAGTCAGCATGTGCCCTTAACTTCCCAATGAGGACTCAGCAGGCTCAGTGGCCACAGAATGCAGGTTGACGGTTGAAGGGGGAATGGAAATAGAAAACCAGGGTGGAGGGGAAATGGAACGGAGTTTCCTGGTAGAAGGCATGGCTGACTGGCTGGCTAACAGTCTGAACTGGAGCACGCCACACTTCAACATTTTGTTCCAGATCCCACTTGGTGCATTCGGGATTACTGAGATGAGTTTATCATGATCATACATACACTTGGATTTTAAACATTTAAGAAAAACTTTTAAGAATCCCTTGCCATTAGCCATGCTGGCTGGGTATGCTGGGAGCTGTAGGCCGGCAACATCTGGGGACCCAAGGTTGGAGAGCCCCGCTCTAGCCTCACTACTTCCCCCTCCACCTCTTTAGCTCACTTTTGACTAGCCAGGCCCCCACGGCAGCCATTATGTGACTAGCCACATCCTCCAAGGGAGCCATTTTGTGGCAGTGCCCACAGCAATTTTGCAATTTCCCAAATGTGCCCACAGGTCCAAAAAGGTCGGGGACTCCTGATGTACTACATATTGGTAAAATACATGCATGCTTACTCAGACGTAAGACCCACTGAGTTCAATGGGGCTTACTCAATGAGTTAAGGATTGTAGCCTGGGGTTTATTTCCGTACATTGATGCGATTAGTGCACTTGTTTGCAAAATCACATCGGTCTTCACTAGAAGCTCGGGGGGGGGGGGGGAGAGAGTTGTATATTCAGAAGCCAGTGAACTGCTACGCTGTATAGTTCAGGAGTGCGTAAACTTCAGGCTTGTGAGAGCTACACTTAGTCCGGATGGCTATATGCTACCTCCAGCATCAAAGGCACCATGCCTATGTACACCAGTTGCTGGGGAATATAGGCAGGTGGGTGCCGTTGCACTCATACCCTGTTTGTGGGTTTCCCACAGGGAGCTGGTTGGTCACTGTGGGAACAGAATGCTAGACTAGATGGACCCTTGATCTGATCCAGCATGGCTCTTCTTATGTTCTTAATTAAAGAATCCGGAGCCCAGGAATTTGTTTTGGGGTACCAGAACTAAATGCAGCTCACAATCCTTGCACACAAAACTATTCCTGGTAACCCCAAGCTTTTTCTTGATTTCTCCCGTACAGTTTAGGGCTGGGGGGGGGGGTCATTTTCTTGCAACCATTCTTAAATAATTGGGAGCCGGAAATCCTTGCCAATTTTCTGCAAATCATCTAGGGATCTACCACCAGATCCAGATCTACCTTCTGCCCACCCTTGGTATAATTAACCTGTACCACATAATCCAATCTCATGTTTTATACCTAAACAGAAACGGACGCATTAATAAAGAATAAGCCAAAGTCTGGGATCACGTTGGCTTCAGTTTTATGACAAGCAAAGGCAGCTACCTGCCAAAGAACAACTAAAATTGCCCAGGGTCTGCGAGAGAAAGCTTCAAGCCATAACAGTTATAACTGTTAATCCAATACACCTTTTATACAAACCAATAAATACACAAGTGGAAAAGCAGCACAGATGTTCGGCTCTAATGCAATCTCCATTCAATTTCCTAAGTGCGGTCCCTTTGTGCAAACTAGCTTAGCGTTATGTTTAGCTTGCAAATTCTTTTAATAAATAATGAATGCAATAAAACCAGTAGATCAATGGCAAGCTTGAGAAATCATAAAGGGGTTGGGGGGGGGAGGGAAGAAGAAGCCCTTTGTGTCCAAGCTGTTGCTGATTTCAAAAAAAAAAAAAAAAACTTTAATCCACAGGCCGATCAATATTACTCTTTTCCTTTTTAACCCAGTGCATAAATAGCACGTTGTCTCTAAATGCAGTTTAAACGGCCTTACCAGAGATCAGTCACAAGGAACCCGATACGATCACTGTACATAACGGTAATTGAACATTTTTGGAAAACTTAAAATGTTTGCAAAGCAACGTTAAAACTACCAATAAAGAGCAGGAGGATATTGCTAAAAACATGATAAACAAGAAGAGCAGACTGAAGCCCGGGAATGAGAACCGCGGTTAGGTAGCCAATGTAATTCTTCACATGACTTTGGTGTTGTTGTTGTTTTAAATTTGGAATTCATAGAGGTAAATCACGGATGCAGGTCTGCTGCAACGCACTGCAACAAGCAAAACCAGCTTAGAAGGTCAAAATCGTGGACAGACACAGGAAACGTAATCACCTTATACTCGCTTATGGCAGACAAGCGACAGAGAAGTTCGCGCAAAAAAGGACATATACAAGGCGGCAATGTAGCTATGTCATTAATTACATGGATATAAAAGGCATATACTGGAACCTTTGAGGGCAGACACAATGCCTTTAGCTGTGACTATTAATATTTCTAATTCTCCAGCTGTAGAAGCAGGGGGGGAGTTCTCCCCGGACTCGGTTGCCTTTCAGAAGCGTGCACTAACCGGTGGCCACAGAGATCAAAACCGCAGTGCCCCTGGGGATGTCTCTAATATATCAAGCAGAATAAATCTGAATCATTGAGAACCATTACATGCTAGACTAGCTGTTGAACTTAGTAATTCATGTCTAATCAAAACACATTATATATATATATATATATTGAAATCCCTACATATACATAGCAAATAATGCCTGACTGCATACTCGGCTTGCCTTTCACAGCACTTTATTTCAAAACTGCAGTTCTACCCAAAAAAATGTCTCTGCTTTAGTCACAGTTTGTTTGATCCTTATCACAGGGACCAGCTTTTGTTGAAAGTGGGATTTTAGAGTCATAAGCAAAGAGACACGCACAAAACTGAACAAAGTACTGCAAAGCAGGTGCAGGCAGAAGGTAGATCCCCTGGGATCTATCGGTAGATCTCTGGATGATTTGTAGCAGATTGGCAAGGATTTCGGACTCCCAACTGTTTAGCAACAATGCCAACAAAATGACTGCCCTACAGCCCTAAATTGTACTGCTGACATGAAGAAAGCCTGGAGTAACCAAGACTGGCTCTTGGTGTTGAGAGACTATGAGCTCTGTTCAAGTTTTGGTTCTCAAAAACAAATTCCTGGGCTCAGAATTCTTTAATTCTAAGTGCATGTATTTTGCACCAGTCTCCAGATGCTGGACCTCAGAGGACCTAGTAAAAAAACCTAAATATATCCTGTAAGCCTGAAATCTGCCCACCCCAGCTGCAAAGGGGATATCGATCGATCAACTGATCAATAGATAGATAGCTCCACAACTCCCATTAACTTCAGTAGGATTCAAGTTCGCTTTGTGGTTTGTACAACAGAAGACTTCATTCAGAACATAAATAAGAGGTTTACACTCACATGGCTAAAGTTTTAAAGGACGACTGAAGGCACAAGCCAAAATTATTCACTGCATTATATGTGTGGGTCTGTTATTCCATTTTTATATTTAGCAGGTATAAACAATCGCTGCCAGTGGTCAAAAAGTAGGCTTTGGTAACTATGACCCCTACGTGAAGCCAAGGGTTCAGATAAAAGACTTCTACTCAGAACTGAAAAGGAGGTGGAAAGAAGCTTGAGCAGAAGTTAAGAGGAGAAAGACCTTGATGTCTCTGCAATGTGGAAGAAGCACAAAATTTGTCACACCAATTCGCTACGATTCATTCATGGCCACATGGCTAGTGCAAGCACCTCTGACTCAATGAAGATACAAGAGCCCCCTAAAAGACAGTATTTCCTGGTCCACATTTCAGTTGTAAAATAGGGAAGACCAAGAGGGGCGAATGCACAGCCAATGTTGAAATCAAATTAAAGTGATATTTGTGAATATTGTTTATCTAATGGTACAATAAAAATGAATGAGATACTTATAAAAAGTTTATTTTCTGTCTTTCTCCTTAGAAACTTCCTCTGAATAAAGCAGACAAAACAAGAGCCAAGGTTTCCTTCCTTCTCAAATTCCCTATTACTTTTGTGCCTTCTTTTTTAAATAGACTATAAGCCATAAACAGGGACTTGTTCATTTGTTTTTAATTGTACAGCTCCTAGAACACTTGGTGCTTTATTAATAAAGAAAACTAATGATTGAGGCTGCAATCCTGTGAACATTTAGCTGCAAGCAAGTTCCAATGAACACAGTGGGGCATACTTCTGAATAAACCTGTGCAGTGTGGCACTGAGCCGTGAAGTCAGTTTCAAGACAGAGCAATACAGCAAATAGGATCCCAAGGCAAAAAAGTGGTCAAACTGTACGCTGCGTGTCCAAAACCCATAAGTACCAATTCAAAATTAGGGATGCACCAGAATTTTGTTGTGGATTCACTGATGATCAGAATTTACCGTTTGCAGCCCTGAACGTGAATATTTCTTTCAGAGAAAAACTTGCACATGCCCAAGCTTGCGATCGCATTCATAAATGTGTATTTTTTTAATGTGCACTTTAAAATGTGCATTTTTCAAATATATATATATATATATATATATATGCATTTTTGTGCTTTAGTCAATGGGGGGGGAGTGTGCATTTTGGTGAGTACTTTTTTAAAAATATGCCCTGAAATGCGCACTTTCTCCATCTGAACGAAAAGGAAAACAAGTTGCAAACCGAAATGGGAGCTAGGCGGACAGAACTTCGAAGGGGAGCTCGGTGAAAATTCACACGCTAAAAATGATATGTGGAGTTCAAAAATCTGACGGCAGGCAGGATCCATTCACTGTACCTTTACGTAGCAAGGGGAGAGTTTGTAGTATGCCGTTACGCCAGCAATTCTTGCAAAATCTGCAAGGAACTAAGTGTGCAAAGCACTTTCAGGAAGAGCCGTGCATGGAACAGAAATGTCTTGTGACTCCATAGCTGAGCATGTTCAACATATTTTTCAATAGCATGATTAACGTATTGGGCAAATAGAAGTACAGATAAAGAAGACTAAAGGTTTTGGGTCAGACACAGACACACAGTCATATTACTAGGACACACCATTTGGGGTTTTTGGTAAAAGCTGTTCACCATGATAGCTAAATGGGCCCTGCATGCCCAGTGGCAGTGTTTACTTGACATATACATAGGCAAAAGGCAAACTGAATTCTCCAAGAGCAGATCCTTATGCAGTCAAAATGGCATAATCCACACTCAAGTGGGAGTTACAGGCAGGCTTCGGGAAACCCAAATTTTTGCAGAGTACAAAAAGAAAAGAAAAGCTTCAGTGGGTAAGGACACCAAAACAGCCCAATGAGGAATGAGCACACTCAGTGGGCACAGAATGCTGCCTGGTTGCTTTGAAGTGGAAGAGAACAGAAATGAAATGGAGTGTCGTGGAAGAGGGCATGGCTGGCATTCTGAATAAGAGCACTCCACACTGCAAAGAATTGTTGCAGGTCCAACTTGTATCTTTGTATCCCAGTTGCTGGCAGTCAACAGGGGGCTATCAATTCAACCTCATGCCCAGTTTGTGGGCTTCACAGGAGCGTTTGGTTGATCTCGGGGGGGGAGAAATGATGCTGGGACAGACTGACCCTCCAACAAGGCTTTTCTTATGTTCACAATGTGGCGAAGTGGTTAGAGTGTTGGACTGGGACTCAGGAGACCCGGGTTCTAGTCCCCACTTGGCCATGAAACTCACTGGGTGACTTTGGGCCAGTCACTGACTCTCAGCCTAACCTACCTCACAGGGTTGTTGTGAGGATACAATGGAGAGGAGGAGGAGGATTATGTAAGCCGCCTTGGGTTCCTTGCAGGAAAAAAGGCGGGGTTATAAATATAATAAATAAATAAATAAATAAAACATTTGGCTCAACGATACAAAGGAGGTCAAACGGAAGCCTTGCTATGCAACTGCCAAATTCTCCTACTTTCCTTCCATTTGTGTTTTGGATGACAATGAAAACTCTGTAGAGTTTGTTTAACTTCAGATTGAAATTGCTATGCTCAGCTAAGCCTGCAATCATGTGCACACTTACTTGGGAGTAAGCCCCATTCAACTGAAGGGGACTTACGCCCAAGTAAACACACATGGGGTTGCACCGCATGTCACACACTGCAAATTAAGTGTTCAGACAGAAAAGTCAGAGGGCACCGAGACCGAGCGCATGATCCAGCCGAAGGTAAGCACTTTTAAGCCTCGTCAATTTCTATGGGAGAGACCGAAGTTCATGCATAATTCTCCAATTGAAATCAATGGTATTTATATAAGTGCTTAACTATGGCTGCATCATGTCCTGAATTACTTTACACAGCCAGAAACAGATCGCGTACAAAGTGCAGTCATAAGAGCTATGGGCGGGGGGGGGGGGATGATCCAGAGAGGCCGTTAAAATATTACTATAACGCCGGTAATAAATTCAATTTTATACGGTAGAGTGAAAAGCTACAGTGCAATAATGAAGATATTTTTCCATTTCCACAAGCATGTCCAGAATTTAAAATAACACATTCTGGGTTTTAAAAAAGGGAGGGGGGGAAGCAAGGTACTTTATGCAACTTTATGATCTGTGATCCCAAGTTCCACTTCAGTAGAAAAAAGTTATCAGAATGTGCCAGTCAACAACTTTTCATTCAGACTCAACCATTTTATTAGTGTTGGGGGTTTTTAAAAAAAGAAAAGAAAGAGCATTGGAATTGATGGGTCCCAGAGAAGAAGAGGCTTAAATAGTATGAAGTCCGGCTGAATAAGCCCCCATGCAAAAAAAGGGGGGGCGCCCGCAATCAATTTGGCGCTATTTGTAATGACATTTTCAACACGCTTCGTCTTACCTTATCCTGCCGATCTTTTTTCCCCCTTGCAATGAAATATTAATGTTGAGAAAACATTATACTACTGAAAGACCTTGTGCTGCTATATTTAGTTTTATATATTGATTTCCACCATTGTGGAATAATTAATCATTCCAAACAAAATTCTACAAATTTAACCCTGTCTCGCAAGCTAATCGGGAGGTTAATTCCCCACCCAAGGACCCACGCTCGGAATGATCTTATGATTACGGTTATGGCTTCTCCCTCTCCCTAAAAAGATATTTATTTATTTTTTTGGAGGTGGGTTGTTGTTTCTTTCTCCCTTCCAAAACCTGGAGAGAGAGAGAGAGAGAGAGAGAGAGAGAGAGAGAAAGGAGAGAGGTTACTGCCACACTTTAGGAGCCTCAATCTCTTTGACATTGCTGGCAGTGTATGGGAACATTAATGCATCTGTCACGATAACAAGCTAAGAATAACATCTAGACATCAAACCGAGCAGAGAATCCATCTGAAGTGATTCATTCGGATCCGTCTCGTTGATTTATTAAACACAGGGCAACATCTGCAGCCTCAGAGAGACGGTTGGCAAAATTAATGCAAGATCAATTCAAACGGGGGGGGGGGGGGAGAGCGAAAAAGAGATAAATCAACACACAATTTGCATGCAGTTCCACAATCAGGCTTATTGGGCGCAAATGCTCCATTTCCCTTGCCAGAGCCAATGAGTTTAAAAGTGCGCATTTTGATCCCCCATCTTTTCAGAATTGTGGGATTTGAAGTGACGGCTGAAGAGTTCTTCTGCAGGTTGAGATGGTGAAAAGGAAGAGAGGGAGACAGAGAGAGAGAGAGAGGAAAACACTTCCAAAGACCTTTGAATATGTGGCAAGAATATCATTAATGCCTAATTATTTTTGCTTCAGCTCCAGGAGCACAGAATGGGTTTGTTTTGTTTTTTGGGAGAGGGGTGGGAGAGGAGGCGATGGGGCATTTGTGAACAAACTGCCTTTATAAGAACTCAAAATGTGTATTGTGAATGTACAAACATTTCCCTTTCTTTCAGGGGAAAATAATTTTATCTGCAGCTGGAGCGATCTAACACTCTCGGAAACCGCAAGATTTTTTTTAAAATTTTAATTTTTTTAATCACAGTTCCTTCAGATTAGATTTCACTATGAATGAGGCTGCAAGACATTGACAGAACTAAAGGCAAACAAGTGCAGAGCTAATCTTAAAACATACACAAACTCTGACATTTTATATAAAGTATGGATCATTTCTCTTAATAAGGTGGAACACACACACACACACACACACACACACACACACGTGCCATATCCCCAGACCAGGCGTGGGCAACTTGTGACCCTCCAGATGTTTTGGTCTCGTCTCGACTCCCATCTATGAAGGATTATGGGAGTTGCAGTCTAGCCACTTAGGCAGCAATCCTAGGTGTACTTACTAGGGAGTAAATCCTATTGAGCTCAATGGGACATAGTTCTGCGTGTGCATGCTTAGACTTATACCATTAACGTTTCCCCCAAAATGTAACTTTTTACATTAAGGCTGGTCCGGAAGCTGGAGCTAGTGCAGAATGCAGCAGCTCGGCTGTTGTCAGGAGCTGCCACTTTTCAGCATGCAACTCCTTTGCTGAGGGAACTGCACTGGCTGCCTATTTGCTAACGGTCCAGGTTTAAGGTGCTGCTACTAGTGTATAAAGCCCTAAACAAGTTGGGTCCAGGATACTTGAGAGACCGCACTCTCCCTTACCAACCTGCCCAATCACTGAGGTCATCGGATGGCATGCTCCTGTTGGTTCCGCATGGACCTTTTGCCTGATTGGAGTCCACCCAGAGCAGAGCCTTCAGTGTGATGACCCCCTTTCTGTGGAACTTCTTGTCTCTGGAGGTCAGGCAGGCACCAACATTGTGTCATTTCCAGCACCTCCTGAAAACATCTTTATTTCAGGAAGCCTTCCTTGGTTGACCAGCCACTGTTTTTACTGATATTCTGTTTTTTAATATTGTGTTTGATTCTTTTTATCGCTTATTGTTCACTGCTCCGGAATCTGTATAGATGTGGAGCAGTATATAAATGTTGTAAATAAATAATAAAATAATGCTAACTACACAAAGCATTTCTATAGCTCATATTAAAGGCAGTTCATATACATTAATTCTCACAGCAAACCAAATCTGTTTGTGGCTATCGTTTTTGTTTTTTTTTCCAATGGCTGGGGGATGGGGTGGATGATTTGGCTACAATTGGGGGAAATCAGGTGACCGGTTTTGTGAATTTCATGAAGGACATTCTCTACCATTGCCCTCCATAAACTGAGCACTGCAATAAGGTAGTTCATTATTATTATTATTATTATTATTATTATTATTATTATTATTATTATTATTATACCCATTCTGCAGATAAGCGGCGAAGGCTAAAGAGGCAGCAGCTTGCATAAAGCCGCAAAGCAAATTTGCGGTATGACTTCCTAGCTCAAACCTCTAGCCACTACACTGCATGACTACAAGACTACCAGCCCCCAAATTCACACTCACCTACAAACCAGGAAGTTAATAAATACTTTCCATGTTTATATCCAACACACATTCCTATCCGTTCATCAACAAACAGCTTTGGGGCAAGTTTGAATCTACGCTAACAATTTATGTAGGAAAAAGCAGCGCCGTTTCTGTAACTGGGCATACAAGATCAATATGCGCACTGAAAGCTGTAGAGTGGAGCATAAGTAGAATGCCTTAATTATAACTTCGACATCATTCTTCTAATACAAAACAGCAACTGCTGACTCCGTTTAACCAGAAACAAATTAAATAACGCGTCTATGGCCAAGAATCGGGGGGGGGGGAGAGAATGCCTCCTCCTCACTAGAGAACAAGTCAACATTACAATATATAAACATTTTAAAAAAAAAAAACTTGTAACCTGATTTATAATCTTCCTTCCTCTAAACACCTTTTGCTGCTTATATGGAAAGAGCTTACATTTGATGAACACTTCATAAGCCCACTTTGGCAAATAGAAGGATCCCGCAGATCCTGGAGGAAGATATATTGCCAAAAAACAAAAAGGTACAATTTGGCAGGAATTATGCCCAACAAATTGTTTTAATCTTATTAGCCGGCAACTCTTCCAGCTTAGTCCCAGACATGCTTACTTAGAAGTCCCAATGACTGGAAAGAAGCATGCTTGAGATTGTAGGCTTTAACACTACCAGAGATACAGGATTACAAATACTTTGAAATACTCCAACGAATACTGAATGTTGATTCAAATGTTCAGGCTGGAAGTAAGACTCTTCTTGCTATGCAATCTTATACATGTCTACCCAGAAAGCAAGTTCAATGGGGTTTACTCCCAGGTAAGTAGGTACAGGATCATAGCCATAAAGCATATTTCAGTCATATATCCTGACATTACCCATACATATCATTGATAAGACACCATACAAATAAATAACACACTGATTGGCTGAATTCAAGACCACTTTGTAACATGTATGTACAAAATTATTTTTCTTGCCGCCCCAAAAGCTACACACATGCGCGCACACAGGTGCATAAGCAGATAAGCATTTTCTGAAATCTCAGCAAATTATAGCAATGCAAATCCCAGGTATTTCAAACGCATTCAGGATCTGAGTGAAGAGAGACATTTTCTACTGTTTCCCCACAAACTCAGCAGCCGAATTTGGTGTTGTTGTTTTTAAAAAATGCAAAGAGCAAAAGTGGCAGAGAAGCAAAAGTTCCCTTTCAGCTCAGTAGAGGTTACTACTACTGGGTTGTTGGCGTTTTTTTAAAGATTTAATCCTGCTACAAGGAACAAGAACTTAAGAGTCACTCTTGGAGTTGACATTATCTCAGGGCAATTTTAAAATCTCCGTATTACCTTACCCTCCAACAAAAAAAAAGAAACCCAGGACTGCCGGGTATAATGACTGTGCAATATTTTTGGAACAATACATATGCAAAAATTTATCCCGGCTACACAAAGACATCATGGTCTCTTGATAATTTCACATTCCAGGTGCAGGAGTGCAACTATTGTTGGGTTACCATGTGAAAGGACACTGCTTAATTCATCTCACATGCATAGAACTAATTAGGAGATGTTGACATAAGGAAGAGAGAGTTCCAGTGCGTACGACCCACACATTTTACATTCTACCCTTACGGATTTGGAAACAAAATTCTAAATAGATTTGTTTTTATGAGTGGAACCGTTTCATCTGCTAGTTGTGTTAAAGGCAAAGATAAACATCTCACAGGATGATTAATGTGATAAAAAAAATGCGACCGTTTAGTTTGGTTAAATTTTCCAAGGGCGGAGAGGTTGTTTCACAAACATTGGTAATTATAATCACAAAAAAATAACTAAGTCTGCAATCCTATAACCACTTGCCCGAGAGTAAGCCCCACTGAACTCAATGGAACTTATTTCTGAGTAGACATCTACAGGATTGCTCTGTAAAAGGCTCAGAGAGTTAACTGCAGGAGCGGACTGGAAAAAAATATAACTACTAACATGCAACCCTATGCATGTCTACTCAGAAGTCCCACCAAGTTCAATGGGGTTTACTCCCAGGTAAGCATGTACAGGATCGCAGCCTAAGGCATACGTAACAGTTATTTGGTTTTTCCTACATGGCTTTTTGGTTTTGCTGGATTTTCACCCCTTCTAATTAGATACGCATTGCATCCACACTCTCCATGGTTCGTATCTCTCCATTGGTGAAAGTTTCTCTTAGTTTTTTGGATACCCAATCGGATTTCTCCACCCTTGCATTCAATGTCATACTTTCCCCCAGTTGAGTTTTGTCAATGGTTCTGCACCTCAAACCACCCTCTACAACTCAGTGTCATAACACTTTATTAAACTGGACAGCATAGCACCCAGCTGGTAGTCCCAACTGGATACAACAACATCAAAGACTTTTGTTAAGCGCTCTGCAACTCCTACTGGTTTCTGTGACGTTCTGTATTGTTGCTATCAGCAGAATTAATTGCATTGTTAAAAGTGGGGCAGGGAGGCGGGAATACAACTCCCAAGTCAACTTCTACGGTGCCAGAAACAATCATCACAAACTGGGTCCAAAGAGCTACCTCAGATATGCCCAAATTCCAGGGTACAACTAGTGGAACTGTATTTTTTTTTCCTTTCAAACTGCTGAACCCCCTGCCTCTCATATCGCAAACTGCTTTTGAAAGTCATCTCGGTTTCAAAAGCAGTTTGAAGGGGGGCACAGAGGGTGCCCCCCCCACTGAACGTGTAAAACTCGTTGCACAATTCTTTGGATCGTGGCCCCACATAATTTTAATCTTACTTAGTTGAAAAGCAGCAATACACTAGACTTCACTTGTCAAATTGAAGCTAGATTTTATATGCATGTCTGAGATGTGTGCTTCTAAGCGATCTGTTCCCATCTCGCTTGAACCTAAAAAGTATGCTTATGAACAGACAGCCTTGAGGCAGAAGTAGTTCCATCTCACACACAAACATAAATTACTGTAATACATAGACACAGCATGAACAGGTAGAACAGAGGGAGAAAAATAAAGACTGTATAATAGATATGGATGTAGGTAAGAATTAACAGCACTAAAGAGCTCCAAAATTGTACCTGCTACCAAATCAACAATTAACATGTAGAGATCAAAGAAAGAAAGCCATTATTACGCTTCTGTTGGCTTCTAAAGGAGCAAGTTAATGCAGGTTATTTGAATCCTTCTTTGTACATAAGATCAACACTTTCAGACAAGCAGTTCTAAAGAATAACGGGTAACCACTACCCGACTTCTACTGTGTAGAAAAAGTTGCAAAACATTTGCCTGACAATGAGTCACAGCAGAACCAATCAAACTGCCATGTGGTTTTCTAACACACACACACACACACACAGAAAGAATGCAGTGGGATGGGGGGAATTCTGGTCAAAATCATCAGTCTTGGTTTTTAGGATCTAGTCTCAGTTTTTAGGATCTAACCCACCACATTGTTTACTTTTGCATTAACACATCCAGAGAGTTTTTGCTTACGCCGATTTTAAAAAGCTAGGAATCTATACAAACACAGAATTCGGCACCCTAAAATATGAAGAAGGTGTTAGTGATCTCCAAGACTAATACAACTATTTTAGCACTTTCGAAGGAGATGACAGAGCAAAGGGTACTATTAACACTACACCTAACATGAGATTGTTCTGGAATTACGATAAGCAACAGTTAGTCTATAAACTCTCCTAGTTTCTTGGGCTCCAATCTCACAATACCCTCTCTTGTCATTTTGTCCCCATTTGCAACACAATTTACTCACAAGTTATATTCCCAACCTACAGCAAGCTAAGAGATTGTAAAGTGGAAAGTTTCACTGAGAAGGGAAAAAAAGGTCTGAGAACTTCTTTCCATCTGAAATAAAAACAAGAAAGCAGCACACGAGCTTGGGTGTTTTAATGCAAAGAAATATATTCTTTTGGACACGTTAACGATTGCAAAAATGATTGCCAAACGATTGCAAAAAAAAAAAAAAAAAGATTGCCAATCTTATTTATTTCTACACATTTAAAAACACAGCTCTCTCCTTTAATCACTGACCAGAGCTGTGATCCTTGTCGTTCTCTGGGCAAGCAGACCGGATAATCCCTAACATGAAAATCTCAAAAGGTTTTAGCTTCTGAACAAACCCCCGTATATTATAATCACTGTTAGGAAAAGTTGGGACACACTCCTTTGCCTGCTTTGCATAATCTCATTCAGCCACAACTCCCTTCGGGCAAAGAGCATCCTAATGAGGACAGAAGCCCATTCAGCTTCCGAGGTTTAGGGTCAATGATTCGAGGCGACCATATGGGGGTCTAACACAGGCAGGGCTGGTCCAATAAACCTCATCTTAAGACTTTTGCTGATGGGTAGCAGCATCCTCAAATTACATCCTGGTTTCCAGAATTGACCTGCTTTGTGCCCTGTTTGGATTCTCACAGACAAGGCATCTGGTGCACTTTTGGTACTACAACAACAACAAATACCAAGATACTCACTAGCCTGCCAGACCTTATCACCAACTGCAGACATGGTACAGAAAACTAGGCTCAAGCATGCCCCCTGGGCTTTTAGAAGCTTATATCCCCAACAATGCTGTTATTTGCTGGCAGGGCAGGGGTTCAGCAGACACAACACACAAAAGTCAGAGAAAAGTGAGAGGAAGAGCTGGATCCATGCTGAAATCGTTCAATTTACACACAGGCTAAGGAAGGAGATGGGGACAGACCCTGGACAAAAAAAAACTTTGGGGGAAAATTGAAAGGAAGCCAAACAGTCTCTCATTCAATGGGAGAGCTCTCGAAAAATAAGATTTCCCTGGAAGTACTTCTCCTAAACACAAACACTAGCATCCTCACCTTCAGATGTGCTTAGGTTGGCAATCATATAGGAAGAAGTCCCACTGAACTCAGTGTGACTTGCTTCCGAGTAGACATGCTAGGATTGCGCTGTTAAAGGCTGGCCTTCAAGAATGAACTCCTTTACCTAGAAGTCAGTTCCAGGGCTTTCATTTGAACATATTTCCTGGTAAGCATGCCGGGTCCTCTGCTCCTAAAACACACAAGCTCCCTTGGTTTCAAGCAACG
The DNA here is from genome assembly GCA_021292165.1 of Shinisaurus crocodilurus. NCBI lineage: Eukaryota > Metazoa > Chordata > Lepidosauria > Squamata > Shinisauridae > Shinisaurus > Shinisaurus crocodilurus. Next base: position 21,689,089 of record CM037883.1, read on the forward strand.
CAACTTACGTACTTTTAAAGGAAGCTGTCCTGAATGCATCTTGAAATCAACAAACTTGGTACCCTAATGAGGCGTATACGCCCTTTACCATTTTTCCTACCCTAACAAAACGTGTATTATTTTGCACGGGGCAAAGAGAAAACGCATACAGTTTATATTAGGATACTACCAGCAGGAGTCTGAAAACAGGATGAGCGTCTATCACGCTGTGTGAACTGGCCTTACATCCCAGCATTCCCCACACTTACTTGCAGGTAAGATCGAGCACCCAGCATCACACAGTGGGGCACCCTAGAAATTAAATGGATTTTATTTTAAAGTAAGCCCCATTGTTCAAATGGATCTTGGGTCCACCTCTGCTTAGAAGCTTAACAGTTGATGTATTTTGCAGTGGCCAAACCCAATCGATTGCAACAGACCCTACTCCTAAGTAAGTTTCCCTATGGCTGCAGCCTGGCTGGTGAAAGGTGCTTCCTCGCCAGCAAGCCCTGTTTATGATTTCGGTGAACTTAACTTCCAAGTAACTTTTGTACAAGAAGTTGCACCTGGATGGTACACGCAGACTTCCCTTCGCTCACATCTCGTAACTTTCCCTTCCTTATGTCGCCTTCAGCCTGGCCCACTGATTCTAATCGCATTTCCTCGGCCAAGTCAACTTCAACAGACTTTTCTTTCCAAGTCATCCCCTTCCCTTTCAATGAACTTTTCAAGCCCAAAGCAGGCTTAGCTGAAAGTCTGACTAACAAGAAACCTGTTCCTATCTCACTCCAGCGGCGGTCCCAAGGGACTCGCTGCCTCAAGCGAACTTTCTTCCTTGCGATGTTCAAACTTCAAAACACTGCTTTACTTGGGAGAAGCAAACCCCCTCGACCTCCACAGGGCTTCCCAATGCGACCGATGCTGGGTTTATAGTTTCTCTTTTTTTAAAAACGAACAAACAAAAAACACATCTTACTTTTATGTTACTGTACTTTTAAACCATTGAAACGCAACGGGACTTGGGCGCAAGTCAAAAGCATGGGCTCTCCAAAACCATCCCTCTGACTTTAGAAAAAGGCAGGCAACCACCTAAGCACATAGGATACCTCGAGCTCAGCATCCCAACCTTACCAGATCCCCCCCCCACACGCCCTAAGTGCTGAAAGCAACGCCTCTCCCAAATGAACCCAATTTGGGATTGCGCCCCTCTGCTCCCCACGACGATCGGGGTGGAGGGTAGGCCTGAAGGGTGTTCTTTTGCACACGGACACACACACACACACGGACACGGACACTCTTCCTCTGTCTCTCTCGCTCACCTGGCATTGGTGCAGTCGTTGTACAAAGTTTCAAAGTCCTTCCGCGTGATGAGTTTGCAGCGATTGACGCCCGGCTGGATGGCGCCCAGCCCGCGCAAGATGCGCACTTGCTCCACCGTGCACACCACGGGCGCGATGTCGAGCCGCTTGAGCTTGGTGTAGACCGTGTGCAGCCCGCCGACCAAGTGCTTCAGGAACAGATCGAAGACCTGCGGCAGGCAGATCAGCTCCTGCCCTTCCACCAGGAAAGACGCCACCTTCACCCCGTGCAGGTCGACCATCTTACACTCGTTGCCCCCGCCGCCGCCGCCGCCGCCGCCTCCTGCTCCGGCACCGCTGCCCAGACTGCCGCCGCCAGCGCTGGCCGTGCTGGAGATGAACCCGTGGATGAGGCTGGTGCTCAGCCGAGGCGACTCGGACGGGCTGGACGAGTAGAGGGGATCCGCTCGGAACAAGCCCCCCGAGCCCCCGCCGGTGCTGCCGCCGCCGCCTCCGCCGCCGCCGGTGCTGCCGCCTCCGCCGCCGCCTCCGCTCGAAGTTGCCGGAATGATCGGGGGAGAAGATACAGCCATGCTTTCTACTCCGCCCCGGGCGCTCGGATCCACGGCGGCGGCGGCGGCGGCGGGAGCGGCATCTAACCTTGCCGGCTCCACTTTTTCCTCCAAACTGTTTGCGCTGCTCGAGGGAAGGAAGGAACGAAGGAAGGAAGGAAGGAAAGAGAGAGAGAGAGAGAGAGAGAGAGAAAGGGGGAAAAGAGGAGGAGGAGGAGAAGACCGGGGGGGGGAGCGCGCACACACACACACACACACACACACCCCGCGCGCACTCCCACGATCCAGCCGCTCGCGGAGCCGCCTCCCCCTCTCCAGCGACGGGGCGGAGAAGAGCGCTGAGCGGCAGCTGCCGGCGGCCAATGCGCGGCGTCGGGGCGCCGGCCTGCGCGCCAACCACTGGCTGCTGGATGGAGAGGGGGACGCGCCGGGCGGGGCGCTTGGCGGCCGCCGCCCACTCTCCCACAGCCCGGAGCGAGGATGGGTACCTGTGAATGGGAAGGGACCGGGCCGGGGAGGGGGGCGCAGAGGGGCATCGGAAAACTCCTGCCCCCCCCGACCACAAGCGCGCGCGCGCACACGTCCTCGGGAAGTGGAGGAAGGGAAGCGCGCTTGCCTTTTGGAGAGGCGCCTCGTGAAACTCTCTTTTTTCCCCTTTCTTTTCCAATTATGATTTTATTGGATTTTGAATGACAGAGAGAAAAGCAGCGGAAGGCAAACTTGGATGGACAGGAAGTTTAGCGGGGGGGGGAGGAGGAGGTGAGCAGCGGCGCCCCCCACCCCGATCCGATGCGCGGTTTACTCGGAAGTCAAGCCCTGCTGGGGCTTTTTTGTTCGTTTGGTTTTTTTTTTCTTCAACGGGGCTTGAAGGGTGCGAGTCTCACTAGGCGCGCTGAACTCCGCGGGGTGAGAGCCGGCGTCTTCTCGTGCGTCGGATTGGGCTCCTCGCGTTCGAAACGGGGGGAGAGAGAGAGAGAAGAGAACGTCGGTTGCGACCCTGTGTCCGCTTTCCTAGGCAGTCAGGCCCATTGAAAACTCAAACGGACTTACTTCTGAGTAGACGTGCCCTCAGGGGATTGTGCTGCAAAGCTGCCATCCGCCGCACAGTTACCCACCGGGGAGGCGGGGGAGCTCCCATTGAACACAGCAAGCAGTAATCATATTGGGATCCAGTGTGGCGTAGTTGGATGGGGACTCGAGTTCTTGTCCCCGCTTGGCCGTGAAGCTCGCTGGGTGACTTTGGGCCAGTCACTGATTCTCAGCCTGACCTACCTCACAGGGTTGTTGTGAGGATAACATGGAGAGGAGGAGGGTTGTGTATGCTGTCTTGGGCTTCTTGGAGGAAAGTAGGGATGTAAAATTAACAAACAAACAAATAAATAAATACAACTTGCTTCAGAGTAAACATGAATGGTCTTGCGCAGTAAGCAAAGTGGTTTCATGAATCCCAAATCCACAGTACAGTAGATTCTTTTAGGACCGACCCGCCATGTTGCCAAGGCATGAGCAAGCTTTCGGGCTGCCAGAACTCTTCATCTGGTCTGATGAAGTGTCCTGGAGAACTCAAAAGCTTATGCATGACTCAGTGACATTTTGACTGGTCCTTACCATATTTGTTCTAGTGGACCAACACGGCAGGGCTACTTACCCTTTTAGTACATTAATGGAAAGGAAAAGTTACTGCTCAGATACAAGAAAATGTGTGCTGCCTGCAGCCTGAGTGTATAGGTAATTTACTCAGAAGTAAGTGCTACTACTGAGTTCAATGGAGCTTTCAAATACTGCAAAATAAATTTGCAGTATTATACAAACCTACTCAAGAAGTTCAATTAGACTTACTCCCAGGTAAGTGCACATACGGTTGCAGCCTCAGGGACCAATTTCATATTCCTTTAAAAGTGCAATGTCAGGGTTTTGTTTTATTTTCTATAAAACCAAGTATTGGGGGGGGGGGGATCCAGATCTGAACAACAGCACATGGGAATTGGAGATTTCACCCTTCGCTTACCCTACCGCAATCCTGAGAAATATCCCTCTTCCCAGCAAGGTAAATAGTGATACCAAAAGATTCCCATAGGCATCTGGTTGGCCACTGAGGGTAAACTGGGTAGGCCAGTCTTCCCTAACCTGGTGACCTCAAGATGTGTTGTTTGTGTTACTGTTATTTATTGAATTTATTAGATGCCTTTTCTTAAAACAGACCCAAGGAGACTTACAACAACACTATAAAAGCATACAAAGTATAAAACAGCTAAAAGCATTTTTTCTTAAAATACCAAAACTTGACAATGAAAACATCAGTAAGAAGCAGAAACAAAACAACCAATGCATAACAAACCCCGTCACATGCCTTCAGATGCCTGGGAACAGAGGAAAGTCTTAACCTGGTGCAAAAAAAGAGCACAATCTTGGTTCCTAGCTGGCTGAGGGATTCTAGGAGGTAATCTGGTTGGGAAAGGCTGAGTAGGCCTTTGGTCTAAGTACTCGAATGCTTCCCATTCCACACTGGTTGAAGTCTTGAAAAAGATGCATTCCTGTTAAGGGTTGGAGGACATCTTCCATTTTGTTGTGTGTGTCCCCACCCCTTGTTTCCTCTAATACCAGACTTGGGGGATCCTGTGTGTATCGCTTTAGAAGCACTAAATTAATCTGCCGTGCAGAACCAAAGTTATGCTGCAATATACTTGATTGTTCTGGAAACTGGAAGGAAGAGTTTCCACACAGACATTTTGGGTCAGGAGATCAATTCCTCCTCCCCCTCATTTCCTGATCTTCTATATCTGTCAGACCCCCCCCCCAATGCAAATCCCTGTTATCTGCACTTCTTACCACATAAACATGATTTAATGTCTGTTATAGCAGGGACTAGTTTCTCCTTAAATAGGTTTTCTTCACTAGAGATTCTTTCAGATTCGACCGAGACACAATATTCCAATACTGACCTCTGTGCTAGTGAGGGAAGAAATTTTGAGGGTCTCCTTTGGCCCTTCCAGTGACATAATCACTGTGGATTCACTCCAGTACACTTAAAAAAAACTTTAAAAGAGTCAGTAAGGGGAGAAAACGGAGAGGGAGTGAAAAAGGAATGCCATATGCTAGGAGAGGGGATAAAAAAAGTCACAGAAATGACTGCAAGCTAAAAACACCAGGACAGTGCAGAACCAAGTCCATGTAATCACCCCAACAATACAGCCAAGTCCAATAAACTCATCAACTTTTTCTACCAGGCTTGATCCTCTACAGGAGAGCCACAGAATGAGAGTCCTTTTGCTCTGGCCGTTCAGCTCATGCCTCTGGTCAGCAATAACCAAATATATTGTCTGTGGGGCAATCACCCAGGTAAAGCAGTTTTCCCTTCCAGTCCTCTCCCCAAACCACTTCCGAAACAAATATGGGGCTAGCCAAAAAGAAAATACTCCGCAACACAATAATGGTGTTTTTTTGGGGGGAGGGAGGGGTTAATGAACAGTCCCAACATAATCCATGTTCATTGTTTATTATTTACTGAGATGTTAGACTGCAGGCAATGTTAATGCTTACCTCAGAGTAAGTCTCATTGAAATCAATGAGACTTCTAAGCAGATATGTATAGAATTGCATGGTTACGGTCTTAAAAAACTCTTGTACCTGGAAGCAGTTGTATCTAATGAAGCAGCTAGTTTCAGTGAAACTTAACCACTGGGTTTTGAATGACAAAGTTCCTTTCCAAGAGCAATGCAAGGTGCTGGCTATTACCTTTAAGGCTTTAAACAGCTTGATCCCATGCTACTTGAAGACATTTTTCTCCCTCTCTCATAAGTCTAGAACCCATAGGGGTCATCCCATGAAGCTGATTGGTGGGAGATTGAGGACAGATAGAAGGAAGTACTTCTTCACAAGGCGCCTTGTTAAACTATGGAATTCACTTCCACAAGATGTAGTGATGGCCACCAGTCTGGACGGCTTTAAAGGGGGATTGGACAAATTCATGGAGGAGAAGGCCACCAGTGGCTACATGCCACCTCCAGTATCAGAAGCAGTGGCCGGGGAACATGGGAGGGAAGGTGCGGTTGCACTCATGTGGGATCGCATGGGCAGCTGGTTGGCCATAGAATGCTGAACTAGATGGACTCTTGGTCTGATCCAGCATGGCTCTTCTTATGTTCTTATGTCCACATGATTCTGCCCGTCTTTTACATTGAGCTGTTGCAGTCCTCTTGTGTGTGCCACTGCCCTGTGGGGCACAGCTATTGGCAATGTGCAAGAGGGCAGCACCCCATAAGTGGAACTCCTGTACCCCAAGCAGTTAAGTTGCCTCACCCTCTACGTGTGTTCCACTGAAGACTGGAAATATTCCTTCTTAAGTAATCTTTTGATTCCAGTGCTGCTTAATTTAACTGATCAATTGTTTTTGCTCTTTGCATGCATGCACGTGGTTTCTCTCTTGATGCTGGTTTTAATTGTGATTTATCATGGCTTTTATGTTTGTATATGTTTTTATACTTCATTAGCCACTTAGAGTGACTTTTGGGGGGAGGGGAAATGGGATATAAAGGTTTGAATAAATTAAAGATACATCCCAGCCATTCATCTTACAATGACCCACCGAGGTAGGGCCACGGATGTCCCCATTTTCCAGAGAGAGGACAGAGGCCAAAGAAGCAACGAGTTTTTGGACCACCCGGAAAATTCCTAGCTGAATAGGGATGCCGTCCCAATTCTTACATTCTGTCCACTTTTCAAGGTTTGTATCTCCAACTACAAGCAACAACAACAAAAAACATGGAAAGTCCTTCGAACAGGAAATATAAATCTGATTTATAGGTTTTGCGTTGTTGTTGTTTTCCTTCCTTCCATCCCTTTCAAGGAATTTTTGCTTCCAGATTAATGAGACTATCAAATTCCACGCTCTGGGATTTTTTTCTTCCCCTTTTGACTTTAATGCCTTCCATAAGCTAAATATATTTCTAAATAAGGCTCAGTTTTTGCAAGGCCAGATGAAGCCTTGCGCATCAAACCCAACCCCCCCCCCCCCCGCCGGTGCATGTTAGAGTGGCATGAAGCAATATAAAATCATAAAGGCTGCAGTAAAAACCGGTACCCTTGAGAGGCGACTATCCATGGAGAAGAGAACCGCACTTTACGCTAAGGAAATGCTCAAGGTTTGTGAATTAATACCAGGCGATGGTCCGGCTCACCTGAGCGTAGAAGGGCTTGACTACATCACTTGATGGGATTATTTCCTGTAATTTTTGCAGGATAAAACAAAGATGCTCTGACCACGTTGCCCAGCATCACTATATTGACCATGTTCAAAACACTCAGCATCTTTTCACACTGTTTTATCCCTAAATTGGGGGTGGGGGGGGTAGAGAAATGATGTTGAACTCCAACCCACATCATCCCCAGCCAACATAGCCAGTGGTCCTAGATGATGGGAGATGCAGTCTAAAAACATGTGGAGGGTCCCCACCCCTGTCCTAAAATGATGGCGTGCCTGCAATGTCATGGAAGCTTTATGTCCAGAGGGAGTCTAGCTATCGATACCAGTTACTGGATAGTAGCAAACTGGGAAGTCGGCTGGCTTCATAACAATTGCCTTCTAAAGCAGGGGGTGTACAACCATTTTGGCCCCAAGAGCCATATTGGGTGGCACCAGGGGGCCAAATGTGTGTGCATGCACACACACACACACACACACACAGAGAGAGAGAAAGGTTTCCCTTGCAAGGAAAACCCTTGTCTCCAGTCTCAGCATAGATCAGAGATAAGGAAGGGATCCCCTTGCCACAGCACTAGTGCTAGCAAGGGAAACCCCCGGTAGAGTTTCATAGATTTCATAGATCTGATAGAGTTGGAAGGAGCCTACAAGGCTATCGAGTCCAACCCCCTGCTCAATGCAGGATCTTTTTCAGCAACGGCAGATGCAGGGGGGCGAGGGCCTGAGCCTGGTGGGCCAGCAGAAATGGCTTGGCGGGTCACATGTGGGCCACGGGCCAGACTGTTTGCACCCCTGCTCTAAGGGAAAGAAGATACTGGATTCAATGGAGCGTTGGTCTGATCCTGCAGGGTGGTTCTTATGATGTTCTGATTCAGTGCCCTTGGGTGACAATACTCGCTATGAGGAAGCTGCCTCATACAGTTTCAGGGCATTGGTCCATCTAGCTCACTACTGTTTACACTGGAGGTGGGGAATGTGTGTCCCTCCAGATGTTGTTGGGCTGCAACTCCCATGATCCCTCACCATCAGCTATGCTGGCAAGGGCCGGTGGGAGTTGCAGTCTAACAACAGCCAGAAGGCCACACATTCCCCACTCCTGTTCTCCACTCACGGGCAGCAGCTCTCCAGTGTTTCAGACGGGGGTCTTTCCCAGTCCTACCTGGAGATGCCAGGAACTAAACGAGGGGACCTTCAGCAGGCAAAGCATGTGCTCTACCAGCAAGCCATGGCCCCTTAATCTGCTGATGCACAGTGCAGTGGTCGTAGTCATGGCAATTTCTGTCTTGTCACACCCTGGGTTTGTGAGTTCAGATCCTTTCTTCCCCCACACTGGGAGGCCAGCACAGTTGTTGTTCTTAAAACGGGGACTTTTCCATTCCTGTACAGCATTCTCTGGCTCTTTGGGGTGTACACTGTGGTAAGGCAGCCTGCAGAGGAACTAGCTGCTAGATAGGAAAGGAACTTATTGTAAACTTGATAACAGCTGGGAGATTAATGATAGCAAGGAATTGGAAAGCCCAACATGTTTTTCCAGTTGTTGATTGGTACAAGGAGGTATGGGACATTGCTGTAAATGATAAGGTAACTTGCTGTATTAAATGCAAATAGGGACAATTAAAGAGAAATAATTTTAAGGAAATTTGGGGGCTATTTTTAGATCTTGGGCTAGTTAAGGGGAAAGGGAGCATGCATTGTCAAGATATGATTATTATTTTTTTAATATTGAGTAATAGGGGAATATAGAGGATTAATATTCTTTGGTCCTGTATGGTGAAGGGGACACAGTAGTTGTTATTTGTATGTTGGTATGGTTTTTGTTGTATATTATTTGAAACTCTAAATAAATAAATAAATGGAATGGAATGGAATGGTATCCCAGTGGAAGAACACATGCTCCAACCTTTGGCATCTGCAGTTAAAAGGGCTAGGAGGAGAAGACCTCTGCCAGAGCCATTGGAGAACCATTGCCAGGCAGAGTATACCATATTGGGTTAGATGGAGAACCACTGCCAGTCAGTAACAGGGATCAGACAACACGATAATCCACACTCAGGGGTTGAGAATGGGTTAAGTTGGGTTGTTGTTGAACTGTGGGTTATCATGTTGTCTGAACCCAGCTGCACTAACAAGCCATGGCTTGTTAACCATGAGCAACCCATGAAGAGAACCCATGGTTTGTTGTTGGGTTGTTCACCAGATGTGGTGGTTTATTCTATAATTTAATCTCAAACTACTCAACATTGATTTATTTGCACAGTTATGAAATGTGCTGTGATGCGAGCAGTAAACCATAATGCTTCAGTGAGTGGGAGATATGGGATGGAAGAGAACCACAAGAACCAGAATTCATGTTTTGAAGGTTCTCAGTCTGACCTACTACTAGAATATGACTGGCTACTCTGAGCAACGATGGGTGCCAGATCTAAGTACCACTTTAATATCCCACAATGTCCCCCAACTTGGCATCGCTTTGAGCTTAGAGAAATTTAACAGGCTAAACCAGCCTTCGCCAACCTGGTGACCTCCAGATGTTTGAGACTTCAAATCCCATCAGCCCCAGCCACATGGCCAATGGTCAGGAATGCTGGGTGTTGTTGTCCAAAACATCTGGAGGGCCCTAGGTTGGAAAAGGCTGGCCTAAACCAAGCCACTCAAGTGCTGCTTGGAGTACTGCTGACTGCCACTGCCACCAGTTTATCCTGCCAGGGCCTGCTGACGGAGGAGAGGACAATTTGCCCAGGGCCTCCTCAGACCCGGAGCCAGACCTGTGTAATCTATAGTTTGGGTTTATTGATTGAATCATCACATTTGAATGAGTTAGCCAGGACTGGGGGGTAGACAGGGGTGCTTCCATCCCATGTCTGAGCTCTGCCCTATGGAGGAGCACAGTATAGCCAGCAACCTCCAAAAGTGATGCCATCTTTGGGTGCTGGCAGACCATGGGTTGATCCAGATGCAGGACTGGTTGGAGTTCCTCTATCCTCCAAGTGACAAGAAGAGATCTGGTCAATATCAACCCTAATGCCAGCTTTTTAGAAATTGACACCATTTTTTCAGCTGCATATTCATGTATTCCTACTCTCTGTTTTCTGTTCTTTATCCAGTTAGTGATCTATAAGAAGACCTCTCCTCTTATCCCATGATTGCTAAATTTGCTCATGAGTCTTTGGTGAGGGACTTTGTCAAAAGCCTTTTGAAAGTCCAAGTAAACAACATCTATTGGATCACCCCAATCCATATGCTCGGTGACGCTCTCAGAGAACTGTCAATGTTAGTGAGACAGGACTTACTTTTGCAGAAGCCATGTTGATTCTTTTTCAGCAGGGCTTGTCCTTCTATATGCTTAATAATTTTATCTTTAATAATGCTTTCCACCAATTTATCCAGAACACACGCCAAGCTAACCAACCTGTAACTTCCCACATCCCCCTAGATCCCTATTTAAAAATTGGTGTTATATTGGCCATTCTCCAGTCTTCTCGTACAGAGGCCAATCTTAGGTACATGTCACATATTACTGTTAGAAGATCAGTAATTTCACATTTGAGTACTTTAAGAACTCTCTAATGGATACTATCTGGACGCAGTGACTTGTTTTTCAATTTGTCAATATGGTCTAGAACTTAATCTCTTGTTGCTGCTATTTATTTATTTATTTATTTTATTATATACCCTGCCTTTTTTCCTGCAAGGAACCCAAGGTGGCTTACATAATCCTCCTCTCCATTTCATCCTCACAACAACCCTGTGAAGTAGGTTAGGTTGAGAGTCAGTGACTGGCCCAAAGTCACCCAGTGGGTTTCATGGCTGAGCGGGGACTAGAGTCCCGGATCTCCCGAGTCCCAGTCCAACACTCTCACCACTGGCTCTTCGTGCTATTTGCCTCAGTTCCCCAGATTCTCTTCCTGAAAATATTAGTTCAGGCATGAGTATCTGCCCTGAAATTTCTGCACTGAAGACATACAGAAAGATGTCATCCAGCTTCACTTCAATCTCCTTATCCTCCCTCCTTTAGTACTCCTTTAACTCCCTTGTAATCTAGCAGCCCAACAGCCTCCCTAGCAGGTTTCTTGTTTCTAGTTTATTTAAAGATTTTATTATTGGTCTCAATGTTGTTAGCAATATGTTTCTCAAAATCTTTTTTTTTTTTTTTTGTATCCCTTCTTGCCTGCTTGCATTTCTTTCATGCAAGTTTGTGTTCCTTTTTGTTCTCCTCATTTGGGCAAAACTTCTGTTTTCTGAAGGAAACCTTTTTTTCTCTCTTAATGGCTTCCTTGACACTGCTTGTTAACCATGCTGGTGACCTCTTGGACTTGGTGGTTAACCTTTCCTGACATGCAGTATACATTCTAGCTGAGTTTCTGTTATTGCAGTTTTGAGTAACCCGCTGAGCATTCTAGAGAGATTTGACCCTCTTGACTTTCCCTTTCAATTTTTTTTTTATTTTTTTTTACCACTCTGTGCTTTTTAGAGAAGTTTCTTCTCTTGAAGTCAAGTGTGACTGTGTTGGACTTCCTTGGCAATTTTCCACTTACATATAAAATGTATTGGATAGGACCGTGGTTGCTGTTTCCAATCACTTCAGCAACATTCACAGTTTGCATTAGATCTGGGCACCATTTAGGATTAAGCCCAGGGTTGCCTTGCCTCCTCTCTGGTCAGTTTCACAACCAACTGATGTTGTAGGGCACAGTCATTTAGGACAGGAGTACACCGCCTCTTCAGCCCCATGGGCTACATCTCTTGTCAGCTGGGGGCCATGCATGCATGCATGCACACACTCCCTCCCTCCCCACATCTCCCCTTTCTGCATACTGAGATCCAGTGGCGGCTGATGGTTCCAATGTCAGTGTGGCAGTTTATCCACTCCAGGCTGTAGTCTGAACTTTTAAGGCCTGCCTCCGACCATACCTGTTTCCTCTAGCTCTTTGATCTTTATTTACCTGCTCTGGTATCTGACTTCCTGTCTGCTTCCTGCCCCTAACCCATCTGACCAATGCCTACCTGAGGCAGACTCAGACAGCACAACAGCCTGTTACAAAGCTAAGTTGCAGTCACAGGGGCAGTTCTAGGTACCAAAGAGATCGGGGCCAGGCCCACAGAACAAACAAACAAAAGCACAAATTTGCATATGCTAATTTACATATGCTCTAAAGCAGGGCTCTCCAACCTTGGGTCTCCAGATGTTGCTGGCCTACAGTTCCAAGCATACCCAGCCAGCAAGGCTAATGGCAAGGGATTCTGGGAGCTGTAGTCCGGCAACATCTGGGGACCCAAGGTTGGAGAGCCCTGCTCTAAAGTCTCTCTGTGTGTGTGTCTTTAAAGGACCCTGTCTCCTAAGGACATCCCTATTTGCAAAAAGGGAAGTATGGACAGGGGAAAGGAGGGCATTTGATTTCGGGGGGGGGGGACTTAGGAAGAAAGATTCAAGGGTGGGGGGCAGCAGGAGGGGAAGCACATGTGGGCAAAAAGCCAGCTAATCCAGGGCCGATCATGCAACAGAGATCATCAGGGCCCCTGTACCTTTATTTCAGCCAGTGCCCCTGGACAGCAGGGCAGTGGGGCAGATGGGCTCCCAGAGATTCGGGGCTCCAAATTGTTGGATAATTAAAATTGCAGTCAAAACCTATGGCTAATGTTTCACCAGGTAATTGGGTGAAATGGTTAAGATCACTGATACCTTCTAGGGTGATTTTCCTAGAACGTACTCATTGAATTATTAACAGCCTGAACAGGAAGTGGGCGTAGCTTTCAGCTTTTTCCTCTTTCTGTTCAGACTCTAGTGAATGTAGCACCTTCTGTTGTTGTCCCCACGTTCTTCTAGCAGGAGCATGTAACCAGAGTTGCTGGTCTGAACTCCACAAGTTCAGACCCCAAGTATTTCCAAATGAACTGTAACCAACTGTAAGAAACACTTTTAAGCCTGCCTGAATGAAACTGCATAATCTGAGTGAGTAAATGTTACTTTTAACTTTTACAAGACTGAAAAGGGGGCAAAACGAGGGAAATCCAGTCTGCATTAAAGAATCCTGGATCACCAAATGCTAACTGGCTAACACTAGCCAAATCTAAGCTTCTTTTAAGCTGGAAAGGGACTCTACTCTGCTGATCTCACTAACGTGAGATAGGAAGGATATTACTCCACAATATATCCTCTCCTAGTATCTTTTTCAAGTCCCAACACAAATGAAAGATTCGGGGCTCCAGCCCTAGTGGGCTGCCCCCTAACACCGCCTCTGCTTGCAGATCTGACACTCCCCCTTATGAGACCAGGGTATGCACTCCTGTAACACTCATTGGTAAAAAGTTGAAGCAGAAGATGCACCATGTTGACAACAAAATAGATCCAATCGATAATACCGGCACAACCAAAAGTTCTGCAAGCCTCAAAGCAATTAGATGATCACCCAAGGGTGATGTGACTGCTGTACAGCACATCCCATATTGTGATTGTGCTTTGGAACCCCGAGAATATTTTGTTTCACTGTCCATACATGGGAAGCCTTACAGTAATGGCATTGCAAAACAAAAGGAAGAAAAACAAAACAAAACAAAATGTATATTAAAACTCCCTACTGAAAAACCACATTTTAAAACAAAACAAAACAGAACTATGAAGTGGATTTCAAAGGCTTTATTCTCAATAGAGAAATGATACCCTCTCTTGTGTAATTAAATGCATTGTATTAATATGTGCATAATGCAAAATCAATAAATAATGAATTACCCCTGATTGTAATTGAATGTTTTCTTAATTCTATTGTCAGCCATGATAAATAATCAGTACTTTTATACTGCATTAAATTAATTAGGGTGTCATTTCTATTACATACATCAGCAGTGAAGTAATGCAGTGACATCTGTTTCTAATGTCTCAAAGATGTGGTATTCCTTATTAAGTATTAGGTATGTTTTTTTGGTGATTGGCAGCTATGCTGGAGTTGAGCAAGGTGGGAGTGAGGAGAAGGCTGGGGGGGGTGGAATTTGCATTCCAATTAGTATGTAGCATGATTGGAACTTGACATTTTGAACCCCAACATCCACAGCAAAAGATCTCGGGGTGAACTTCTCAGAGCAGCCAGAAACGCTGATAAGATCTGATGGCTGCATCCCAACATCTGCCACTTCAGAGACAGTGAGGTGTAGCGGTTAGAGCATTGGTGTGCAGAACCTCAGGCCCAGGGACCAAAACTTGCCCTCGGGGGGGTCCCTATATAAGCCCAAGCCTACCCTGACACCCTTTCCCCCAACGACCGATCCTTTGGCATTCTCCTGGCTTTTGGGCAGTTTTGTCCCCATTCTGAAAGGTGGAAATGTCCCTCCTGGGGCTTAGTTACTGGCAGGAAGAGCTTTAAGCTACAATAGGCTGGTCTTTTTAGGGTTTTTGACCCCTCTTCTTTTGCCTTCAGCCTCACCCAGCACCGGGATGCAGCCCCGGAGAGCTTCTCAGAAATTGAATTCAGCCGTTGGGATGAAAGAGTTCTGCACCCCTGGGTTTGAGTGCTGAACTAGGATACGGGATGGCAGAGGCAGTGTAAGGGGGCGGCCCACTAAGGCTGGAGCCCCGAATCTTTCATTCAGAGCCCTGGATCTCCAGGAGGCCCTCTGCCCCACCACCCTGCTGTCCAGGGGCACTTGCTGAAATAAGGGGACGGGGGCCCTGATGAGCTCTGTTGCATCGGATCCCCCTGGATGAGCTGGCTTTTTGCCCACATGTGCTTCACCTCCTGCTGCCCCCCTCCCCCCCGCTGAATCTTTCTTCCTGAGGCTTTTTTTCTGAAATCAAAAATGCCTCCCTTGTAAAAAGGGATGTACGGACAGGGGAGAGGACAGCATTTGATTTCAGAAAAAAGTACAGGTGTCCTTAGGAAACAGGGTCCTTTAAAGACACACAGAGAGACTTTAGAGCAGTGTTCTCCAAGCTTGGGTCCCCAGATGTTTTTGGCCTACAACTCCCAGCATGCCCCAGCCAGCGTAGCTGGCTGGGGCATGCTGGGAATTGTAGGCCAAAAAACATCTGGGGACCCAAGCTTGGAGAACACTGCTTTAGAGCATATGTAAATTAGCATATGCAAATCTGTGCTGCTTTTTTTTTTGGTCCTGTGGGCCTGAGCTCTGGATCTTTTCAGTGCCCAGCACCGCCCCTGGGGGGTGGGTGGGATGGGTTCTAATACGCGCTCAACCAAGAAGCTCACAGGGTGACAAGACTGAGCTGTATGCAGCTGGGAGAAATAAGCCAGGGGAGAGGGGTGAAGGAACACAATAATAAAAAAAAACAGGAACATTAAAAACAGAAAAGCATTAAAACATGAAAGCGACATAATTTAGAAAACCAAATTAAAAAGATGCATCTTCCTACCCTTTCTAAAAGGCAAGATACTTGAGGTCAATTGAAGTTCTTACTTCTGCTCTCTGCCCCATGAAGGAACCATGTGTTCCAAGTAACGCTAGAGACAGAACTGAATAAAGTGTTCGTATTTTCAACTTCAAGGGGGAGTGCGGCCATACTTTCCTGACCCTGTCGCCTTTGCTGCAACCTGGGATCTTTTTGCATCAGCCTAATTGTGGAGAAAAAGAGCTTCTGAGGGTTCTTACACACACACTCACACGCCTGCACGCACACACACATGCACACGCCTCCTCATGTGTACACCAAGTAAGGCCGGTTGGGGGCTGGGAGGAGGCGAAATGTGCATAAAGTATCGGGTGGGGCATGGCGCCTGAAAGTCCTGAAAAGTCTTCAGTGACCCGGCTTTCAAATGCAAATGTAGTTCAGGCCCAGTAAGTCATGAGTCCCCCTCCCCCTGTCTGGCCAGGTGAAGTGCATCCTGATTGGCTAAGAGGCAGCAGAGCTACAGGAAGGAGGAGGGGAGGGGGAAAGAGCTATATTCCAAAGTGTGGGTTTTTGTTCTTTGTCTTTGGTCATCGCGTGGTTGCTGGCTGTTGGAGCAATGGCGGCAAGCCAAGCAGAGGCCCAAGCCTTCGGGCGGCCTCAGGATCTGACCCCAGGTAGCTCCTGGTGAAATTAGCTGAATGAGGGCTTTGGCAAGGCAAGCCTCATGGAGGGCTACCCATCTCGGACCTTCGGGTAGGTGTGTAGTCTTCCCGGGCAGCAAGGCTGTGCTGGATCCAACCCTGGAAGAGAACTGACCCCCAAGTAACTAGTTGCGTGCCTGGGAGATATAAGGAATCAGTAGGTTTTGTTATTTTGCAGCTCTATTACTTTGTACCAAAGTGTCTCTCTCTATTTCGTGTGCTTTTCTCATTTCCCACCTTTTGTGTAAAATGCTACCTGAATAAACCTTCTTTTGGTTTTTTACCCCACATGGTGTTTGTGGATTGCTCTGTGGTTCCAGCCACTAAATCCAGGTTACAGTCATAAAGGCAAGTCCCTGAACAGAGATTCAAGTAGGATTGCAGACAGCTGAGGCTGGCAGTCTAGTACCTTGAGATCTCTGGGGGTCTTGGGTCCTTTGGGTAGGAAAGGGTGGGGTGTGGCGGGTCAGCCAGCCCCCCCTTCCTCCACACTAATTAAATGCGTGTCCACATTATCCACATTCTGCTTCAAGGTGATCGCAGGTTGGGTCATTGCCTGCGCTTCAGCATCCTTTTCTCCCCACCCTCTCCAGCCTCTGATTTATTCATTTGCTTTAACATCCAACCCGATGAAGAGCTTGGATGAACTCAAAAGCTCACTCACTTCTTTTAGTTGGTCCACAGAAAGCTATCACCCTGCCCTCGTAATTACAGATTACAAAACAAGCACAGAGAATGGCAGCTTTTCTTTTTGTTGTTGTTATTTATTTATTTATTTATTATATTTATACCCCGCCTTTTTTCCTGCAAGGAACCCAAGGTGGCTTACATAATCCTGCTCCTCATTTTATCCTCACAACAACCCTGTGAGGTAGGTTAGGCTGAGAGTCAGCGACTGGCCCAAAGTCACCCAGTGAGTTTCATGGCTGAGCGGGGCCGGGGAATAGAACCCGGATCTCGGAAGTCCCAGTCCAACACTCTCACCACTACGCCACAATGGCTCTCAATATTATTAAACAATAATAAGAACAGTAGTAGTAGTAGAGGTAGAAGTAGTAGTGGTAGCTGTCATGCAAAACAAGTTTCAGATCTTGTATACCTGGGATCTCCAACGTGGAGCCCGCCAGTACCAGTGTACCCATGGACAGCCTCTTGGTGCCCACCAGGCTCCCTTTCCTGTGTGATTTTTATTTTATTTCATAAAGATCTATTATTATTATTATTATTATTATTATTATTATTATTATTATTATTAATAATAATAATAATAATAATTATTATTATTATTATTATTATTATTATTTTAAAAACCACTGGGAGACTGGCAGGCTGCAAAATGAAGTGCGGCCCTCCAGTGCTATCCTTAGGTTTAAAAGACTGGTTTTATGTTTTGGAGCTTTGCCTTGTACTTAGATTCTTGGGCAAGTTACTTTTCTTTTAGTCTCACCAGTTCACCTTCTGGGAAATGAGTGTTTTGTGACTGGCCATGCTCACCATGGCAGCCATTTTGTGAGAGCACCCACGGCACTCCCTCAAAATTCCTAATATGCCCACCAGCCCCAATGCTTTGGGGACCCCTGTATGCCTACCTTGGGGACCCCTGTATGCCTACCTCTGAATAAGCCTGGGAACTACCCCACACTCTTTACTGTAGCTTGCTTGCTTTTTAAAAAAAGATTATAAAGCATCGGACAACGGATGTGTTTTAATCTAGCCATGCTTCAGAAGGCAAATATCTCTTATTGGAGAACGACAAAGTGTTCTCTAAGATAAACACTTGTCACTGTCTCCCCTCCCACCAACCACCCATCCCCTTTGTAAGATAGTCAAATAGAGTAGGGGCGGGGGGGGGGGAATAGAATATATTTGCAGGGTTTTGCCACTGGATTTGAGGCAGCCCTGACCTGAAAGCACTGCCATCTAGTGGGAGAAGAATGCATTGCCTGCTTTCCCCTGTCGAAACAAGGTACCATATAAACTCTGCTGACTATGAACATATGCACCTGACAGCATTTCACAGATGAAAAATAGAGACACCCTTGCGTACCTGTCGTGCATGCTGTATTAATTTACCCTAAAGTAGCTTGTGCTACACTGACTTCTCACACTGGGCACGTTATCAAACTAACGCTAACAATTGCTTTAAAAAAACAACCTCCCTCTAATGCAGTGTTTCTCAACCTTGGGTCCCCAGATGTTTTTGGCCTACAACTCCCAGCATGCCCCAGCCAGCTATGCTGGCTGGGGCATGCTGGGAGTTGTAGGCCAAAAACATCTGGGGACCCAAGGTTGAGAAACACTGCTCTAATGGCAAACTCAGGTGGTGAGTGTCCACAGGACTGGAACGGAAAAAGGACCATTAGGAAACAAGAGGGAGTTATCAGCATACTCAAGGGAACATTGCGGTCTGAAGACATACAAAAAAAGAAAAAGAAAAATTGAGATGATAACACCTTAGGAAACAACCACACACGCACACACACACCAACATATACCTTCAGAAACAGGGCAGTGGAGGCTGAGCAGGCTCAGTAGCCATGGACTGGTCAATGTCAAGAATACTGGGGTGGGTGGAGTATCCTAGGAGAAGACATGGCTGGTTGACTGGAACCCCGAAGAGGAGCACTCCTATTAGGAGGTGAGGCTACGCTGCAACATTTTGTTGCAGTGTAGTTGTACTTCTGAAAGGACGGTTGTACCTCTGCTGGAACAGCCAGCCCGTTGTGTTTAGTCAACCAATATAGAGAATTGGCTTGATGGGCCAAACAAAGCAGACGTACAGATCCACCGGGCGTACGTTAAACACGCCTTTGCCCTGTTCAGCTGTAAAATGGGGTGGGGTGGGGTCCACACAAACAGCATGCCGGGCAGGGGAACAAAACCCTTACCTCATGGCACTGCATAGCTTCGAAGCAGCTCCCCTCTGGCCCCAACTCCGCTCCAATATGGGAAGCGAGCTGGGCAGGGAGGAAAGTGTTTAAAAAACCACAGAGTGCAGCAAGGGAAGAAGGGTGCCCTGTTAAGTATCACCCAGGGGAGGCTGGTGATGACCCCTGTTTCGGTGGGGCTCCTTTTCCATCGCAGGTTTTGCAGCTTGTATTTGGAGCATCATAGGAGCTATCCATTTGTGCTCCATGGCAGTGAACCTGTTTTGGGGAAGGAGTTCAGAACCATGGATAGCTCCTATGAAACTCAAAATAAAACCTGCAATGGGAAAGGAGCCCCACCTGGTCTCACCCCCCCACCCACTCACCCACCCACCCACCCACCCCACACCAAAAACAGAGAACAAAGGAAGATGCAGCTTAACATAAACGTTGCTTATGCTAATTTATAGGTTTAGATGCAGATTTAGAAAGGATGAGTATCACTACAATAGAAGTTCAGTGCATTCAGTGGAGATTACTATGGCCAGGAGGTGACTGCCCACTTTGCTGCCCAGGTAGTAACCCGGCCTACGCAAATGGGGATTTTATAAGTTTAGGTCATATTGGAAAGTTACAACTGCACACAGACATGGGGGAGCATTGTAGGCAGAGCCAGCCAGCCAACCAGGTGGGTGGGAAAGGCAGGTATGGTATCACTCTCTTCCACACACGTGGGCCAAATCAAGGAACGGTATTGTCTGATCCAGCCCAGGTGTAACATTTTAAGTGTGACAGAAGTGGCCTGAACACACATGCACTGAAAGGCATTTGTTTTAAGAGGACCGAATGTGTCTTCAAACGATTCTCCCCTCAGCCCCGAAACACACACACACACACACACACACACACACTTTTTCACCCTTAGTGAGTGTGCTTTATTTTATTTGTATTTCTTAACCCACCTTGGATCCTTTATGTTTGGAGAAAAGCATGGCAGAAATCAAGCAAATAATTCTGCATTCCTATGGCACGTTTACTTAGAAATAAGTTTTGCTGTGTTCAATGGGATTTCCGCCTATGATCCTATATAATCCACTTAGCTGGGCGTAAGTCCCCATTTAAAATCAATGGGACAGATTGTGCTGTTACTCTCACGGAAGTGTCCATAGCCTAAATATTAGAGTCAGGCACAACATCTTGTGGCACACATCATTGCCTCTGGATCGAGACCTGTATGTTCCATTCCATACAACACTGTTTCTAACTCATGTGCAGAAATGAAGCCACAAAGTGCATTTTAAAAAAACACACACAAAAAAACCTTTTCCATTCTTAGACTCTTTTCTTTTAAATGCTTGTTAAAGGATGACAGCTGCATTGTGAAAAGTTCAGGGGCTGAAGAAAGCAAGTACCACCCCAAGCACGATGCCACAAGAGAGAATCACAATGCCATGTATTAAAAAAAACTTTTAAGAAAAATCATCTTGAATCAACCACTTAGACTTACAAAAAATAATGATGATAATTATGTTGATGATTATGACAATTATAATCATCTCCAAATAATTCACTCCATTTGCTTTCATGCAAATACAAATTACGATTTCAGTTCTCTAATACGATTGTACCCTTTTAAGCCATTTCCCCCCATTCTCTCTCTTTCCCTTGAAAGCATTCCTTGTAAAAGTAACTTCTGCATTAAGAAAGTCGCAGCAAACCTGTTAAAGTACAAACACTTTGCACAGAAGAACTAGCAGCCCAACCCTATACACTTTTAGTCAGAAGTAAGTCCCACTGAGTTTAATGGGATTTGCTCCTAAGCAAGCATGCGTGGAATTGTAACTTGTGCCACTTTAACATAAACGATTCTATATACAGCACCTAGCTCCTTTTCTGGTTTCCACGCAAGGTTTACAAGAAAAGGTTGTCGTTGTTTTTAAGTACATGATCCATGTACATGATCCATGTGGGTTATTGATTATTGTGTTGTCTGAACCCAGCTGGGATAACCATGGTGAAGAACCCACAGTTCATAACCCAACAACAACCATGGCTTCTCTTCATGGGTTGTTCATCATAGATTTCATAGAATAGAGTTGGAAGGAGCCTACAAGGCCATCGAGTCCAATCCCCTGCTCAATGCAGGAAACTAGAGGAGGGGTCTCCCATTCAAGTAATAACAGGCCTGACCCTGCTTAGCTTTCCACGCTCAGACAAGCTGAGCCAGCGTGAGCCACAGGCCAGTGATCATCATCATCATCATCATCATCATCATCATCATCATCATCATCATCATCATCATTTTTATTTCTATACCGTCCCATAGGCGATGCTCTCTGGGCAGTTTACAACATGTTCATGGTTAACAAGCCAGCTGGGTTCAGACAACACGATAACCCACATTCAACAACAACCCAGGGTTCAACGACAACCCATACTCAACCCCTGAGTGTGGGTTATTGTGTTGTGTGAACCCAGTCATTATGTCCAGTTGATAGGGCCTGCTCAGGCCATTTTGCTGCCTGATGCGACAGACAAGATGGTGTCCATCCCACATATGAGAGCCAGTGTGGCGTAGTGGTGAGAGTGTTGGACTGGGACTCAGGAGATCCGGGTTCTAGTCCCCGCTCGGCCATGAAACCCACTGGGTGCCTTTGGGCCAGTCACTGACTCTCAGCCTAACCTACCTCACAGGGTTGTTGCGAGGATAAAATGGAGAGGAGGAGGATTATGTAAGCCACCTTGGGTTCCTTGCAGGGAAAAAGGAGGGGCATAAATATAATAAATAAATAAGTAAATAAATATGGAGGTCGACTGGACTGGCAGTTGGATCAAGTGCCAATGGGATAGCATCCTCCACTGTACCTGAGAGCAACAAACTAACTTAGAGGCTGTATATGGCACACATATACAGTTGAAGGCCAAAACATCTGGAGGGCCACAGGTTGCCCACCCCTGCAGTAGGAAGACAGTTTGCTCTTGCCAGAGGTCTGAACTCTTCATTTGCGGAGGGCTTTGGAAAGTTGGCCAAGGGTGAAGCTAGGCTGAGGGCCACTTGCCGCCCTGGGGCTGCAGGTTGCCCACCTCCTGACTTAGGACCAAACCAGATGAAATGTTGGTGATCTGCAAATAGATCTCTCTCTACATTCTTAAGAGCCAGTGTGATGTAGCAGTTAGATTCCAACTACTGTTAGTTAGAGTGTTTGTCAGGACCTGAGAAGACCTGGGTTCAAATCTTTGCACTGTCCCTGCTGCTTGCAGGGTGACTTTGGGCAAATCACTCCCAGTTTACCCATTCCTGAGCTCCCAGGAAGGAAGGCTGGAGCAGGAGCAGATATTTTTGAGGAAATGGTTTCCATTTATTTCCTATGTTGAAGCTCTTCAAGCTTTTGATCAAATTCCAGCCAAGTATATTTCCCATATTTTTTCTGACTAATACACTCAAAATAACATTCCCTTTCCCTCCCCCCCTCTTTCTCTCACACACTCCTTTTATATGCTGTATGAATTGTATTTTTATTTTTTCTTTCATTGGGTATTGAGTTCCTACTTGGGCTGTTTTACTGTAGATGTTCCATATGCATATCAGTTAGAGACTAAGAATTATAATTAGTGAATTCTTTTGTTTCCTCTAGTGATCTTGATTTATTATCATGTAAGTTTCTCTTCTTTTTCTTGCCTTTATTTTTGTTAACTTTATTTTGAAATAATAATAAAAAATTCATTATATATAGGGGGGGAAGGGAAGCAACATGGGGCTGTGGGCAGACTTTGGATGAGGACCATGGTAATAGAGAGGTGGGAAGTGCAACTCCTCCTGTGCCGATGGAAATGCCACCCAAACTGCTGGTTGCCCTGTTAGGGGAAATGTATAGGTATACGTACGTTTTTTTCCTAGTAGGGCAAAGAGCAAGTGGTGAGGTGGGTGGAGGACACACACACAGGGCATCGGGAAAACAGGGCAGGGAACCCCTGTCTCCAAATGGCCAGGGATGGGGACTCGGACTCCAGGACTCAACTCGTGAGTCGGACTGAGTCCCCCCTCTGACTCGAGTCAGACTCGAATCCCAATATTTTTAATGGGACTCGAGACTCGACTCGGGACTCGAGACCAAGGACTCGTGTTCCAAAATCGTGTTCCTCAAATGCAACACGGATAGGTTTTAGGAAGTACAGCAAGTTTATTTTTTAAAATCATTTCCCTAAAATGCAACCTTTCAGACATTTTGGGTTTGGCTGCCTCTGCCTGCCTGTTTGGGTTCCCAGCCTCCTCTACCTGCCTGGTCTCTTCTTAACCAGTTCCACAGTTTGAATTGTCCAAGGCAAAGGCCTCTGCCTGCCTGCTTTGGGGTTCCCTGTCTCCTCTGCCTGTCTGGTTATTTTGGGTTTGTCTGCCTGGTCCGTTCTTGCCAAAATCAGTTGCAGAGTTTTGAAATAAAAAGGCACACTTGTGCCTAGAATCTATTTAACCCACACATCTGAAATAGCCTTATTTTGTTGGGAAAAAACCCCATTGATATTAATAGGGACTCGTGCAGGCAGCTTTGGGAGTGACTCGTGACTCGTGAGTCACCATTTTGGACCAAGGACTCGGACTCGAGACTCGGGTCCAAAGACTCGTGACTTGACTCGTGACTTGAAACCAAGGACTCTTCAACATCCCTGCAAATGGCCCCCAGGAGCGTCTATGAAATTAGCATTGGCCCTTGGGCTGAAAGAGGTTCCCCCCCCCCCACTTCCATAAAGAGACAGAAGATACTCTGATTGGTTGGGGATGATGGGGTTGCAGTCCAACACATCCGATCGAGAAAGGCTGAGATCTGCAAGGTCTCACCTTGCTAGTTTTGCATGAATTCAGTCACAAGTCCGGTCCATCCAATTTCTGCGTCAGCCTTCAATTGAAAGGAAAAACAACAGCAACACTTTTTTCTTTGGTATTTATTTATTATATTTCTATACCGCCCAATCGCCGAAGCTCTCTGGGTGGTTTACAACAATCAATTAAAAAGTACAATAGAGTACAGTATAAAAATATGCACAATAAAAACATTATAAAAATTTAAAACCAATTTTTAAAAAGTCATAAATAACTAAAACCAAGTTAATACAGCATATATTGGATGCAACATTCCCTTATTTATGTACTAGCTTTTGCCTGCGGCTTCGCTCGCGTGATGAAGAGTGACCGTGCCAAGTTTGCACAGGTCGTCATTTTCCTATAGGCACTATTTGTTCGAAATTCCTTAAGGTTGCTGACCGCTGTTTTGAATCGCTCCATAGGAAAGGTCCCCCGGGACTCCATAATGGAATCCTAGCTCCCCCAGGACTACCAGCTCCCCCGGGACTTCCAGCTCCCCCGGGACTGCACAATGAAATCCCAACTCCCCCGGGACTACCTGCTCCCCTGGAACTACACAATGAAATCCCTGGCTCCCCAGGACTACACAACCCACCCCACCCCACCCCACCCCACCCCAGGACTACACAGTGAAATCCCTGTTCCTCCCCCGGGACTGCACAATGAAATCTCTGCTTCCCCCCCTGGACTACACAATGAAATCCCTGTTCCCTTTCCCCTGGGATTGCACAATGAAATCTCTGCTTCCCCCCCTGGACTACACAATGAAATCCCTGTTCCCTTTCCCCTGGGACTGCACAATGAAATTCCTGTTCTCCCCCACAGAACTGCACAATGATATCCCTGCTCCCCCCCCTCCAGGACTGCACAATGAAATCCCAGCTCCGCCCCGGCTGTGGTTCATATGAACATTCTGTTTTGACGCAGGAGAGATTTGCATATCCGCTCCTGATTGGCCCCTGTGGCAGTTCATACGAACATTATATATGTCGTTGGAGCGATTTGCATAACTGCTCCTGAATGGCCCTTGCGAACATTCCATTTGCTCTCATCTATTTTGGGCTGTACAGGTGCAGCGAGGGTTTTTCGGAGATAATTTTGAACCCACCAGTCTTTGTCCTTGGGTGATGGAGAGCATGCATGCCAAGTTTGGGGTGGATCAGTCAAAACGTGATGGAGCCTATGCGACGACGCCCTGCACACAGCAGTCATTCAGTCATTTAAAAAGTTTCCCTCCCTTTTCACCCCCTCAGAGAACATTCTAAATGGCCTAGGGGAGATTTGCATACCCACTCCTATTGGCCCCTGCAGGAATTCATACGAACATTCTAAGTGTCGTATGGGCTATTTGCATAACTGCTCCTATTGGCTCCTGCAGGAATTCTGAGGTGAGGCCGCCGATTTGCATAACTGCTGCCCTGTTGTTTTGACCATAGGAGATATGAGTGTGGGGCGATTTTGCCCCCTTTTTTCACCCCCTTAGGGACAGAATTTCCAAAAATCCTTCCTTAGTGGGGCTCTATGTCATAAAAGCAATGTTCCTTCAAAATTTCACGTTCCTAGATTAAACTGTTTGAGCTGGGCGTTTATGAGTCAGTCAGTCAGGACACTTTCTTTTATATATATAGATTACATTTCTATACCACCCATTAGCTGAAGCTCTCTGGGAGGTTTACAAGACAAAGCTTAAAACCATAAAATACAATAACACAGTAAAGCATAATATAAAACCATACGTTCAAAAGAGTAGTAACAAGAAAAAAAAAGCCTGCAGCGATGCAAAGATCTAAAAATGCACTAATACCATTTTTAAACCCAAAGGGCTAAAAAGCCTGGGAAAATAAAAAGGTCTTTACCTGGTGACGAAAAGCCCACAATGTAGGCGCCAGGAGAGCCTCTCTAGGGAGGACATTCCACAACCGGGGGTGCCACCACTGAAAAGGCCCTCTCCTTAGTAGCCACCTCTCTTACTTCATTTGGCGGGGGCACCCGGAGAAAGGCCTCTGAGGATGACCTTAGGGTCCAGGTCTAGGCCAGTATGTATGGAAGGAAACAGTCACATTTGGCATGCCGAGTTTGCCCGTGCCCGTTTTGCTTTCAGTCCCACCCACCCCTGGAATAAAGCCCCCCAAATCTTCTCCAAAAAGGAATTTGGCCCTTGGGCTGAAACAGGTTCTGCACACCTGCTATACATGTCTACTCAGAGGTGAGTCTTGTTGCATTCAATGGGGCTTACTTCCAGATATGTGGGGGACAGACAGCAGCCAAACCTGCACTGAGATTTCTGAAGGATAGAATCTTACTAAACAAATCTATAATATAAAATCCATATGCTTTGAGTCTTTTCTGAATGACACATGCACATTTACAGGGCAATTCTATGCATGTCTACTCAGAGGCAAGCTCCATTGTGCTCAGTCCCAGGTAAATGTGCATAGAGTTGCAGCCTTAAATGTCCATTTCCCGCAGAAAAATATATAGAGGCAGTTGCTGGCAAAGACCTCCTATGACTGCATTTTGCAGAGAAAAGTGGCGGTGTTTGTGTGCTTTACATGGGTGGTGTGTACATTTTTTACCCAGGTATCCATACTTGAGCACAAAAACTATTGTAGTGGCTCTAAGATAAGCTTCTTTGCAAGAAACTGAGCTTGCAGGAACCCATTCCTCCTGATGCCTTTATAGCTTTTTGTTTATGGTTTCTCTCTTGAAGCCCAAGTTAAAATACTGCATATGAGAGACATCAATTCACTCGGCTTTATGGATCACCTTAAACCTTTTTAATTGTATGATGATATTTATGGTGCATTTTCTGAAGGAGCTTTTTAGCCATTTCAGAACTTTTCAAAGATTAACAAATTCAGGGCATTCTCCTTTTCTCAGCATCAGATTTGCTAAATGAAAGGGAATTTATTTTTTGCTGGTTTTTTCTTTTTTTACATGCTGATATTTTATGAGGTGGGTTTCTGTTGATATGCTTTCGATGGCCCATAGCACCTATTCCTTTGAAGTGCTTTTCACCCCCACCCCAAAGCTTATGCAGTAGTCTCACAATTTAAAATACATCATTTGAAACATTTCTTACGCTGCACAGGTACTGTGTGTAAAATATCTAGCATCTACCCATATAAGATACATTTAGCAAGAGGGATGGTTGAGATTTGAAAGGCATTTATGTGTGCACCAGCCAATTGATTCAGACCTGAAACTGGATCAGGAGCCAGTGCGGCATAATGGTTAAGAGTGTTGGACGAGGACTCCGGAGATCTGAGTTCTAGTCCCCACTCAGCCATGAAGCTCACTGGGTGCCTTTGGGCCAGTCATTGACTCTCAGCCTCACCTACCTCGCAGGGTTGTTGTGAGGATAAAATGGAGAGGAGGAGGAGGATTATGTAAGCCGCCTTGGGTTCCTTGCAGGAAAAAAGGTGGGATATAAATATAATTTTATGCTGTTCTTATTGTATTTGTATTTTGTATTGTATTTTATTGTCTTGTAGGTACTGTTGGTCCCCATATTACCGACATAGTCCACATGCTCCAAGGAACAGCCCCCATTTTCCAACGTTTGTGTCAGATACATCCCACTCTCTCAGGGTCAAACAATATGTTATGTTATTCTCACACACACATAAACTGTGCTTAAATTGGCCACTTCTAGTTTGGTGTGTGTTGTGGGGGGGAAGCAACCACTGAGTCCCAATCTGGAACATGCAAGCAGGGGAACTGGTCTAATAAGCAAGCTCTGCTGCTGGTTCCTGGCATTTAAAGCCCCCCCCCAATGCCTCTTGGGGTCTGATGTAGGGGTTCTCTGTAGCAATGCTATGTTAGGGCCCCAGAGGCATTGTGGGTGAACTTAAAGAGCGGGTGCCAGCAGCAGTCACCCAGGCCCCAGTGTTGCAGAGAGGAGTGCCAGGCACAGGTGGCTGCACCCAGCATTTTGAGTAAGCGGCAGGGTAAGTGGTGGGCCCTCGACGGACAACTACCAACGGTGCCGGCCCCTGGTGTCAGGCCCACGCATACACACACACAACTATATGTTTCGGTAATACTTTGTTTTCAGAATTCCCATAATTGTGACTCTCAAAGGGCTTCAGGTAGGATGGCCACTCGTCCACCTTCACAGAGGGCAGTCCTCTATTTGAAGAGCTGACAGAGAGGATAGCTCTCTGTCTGAAGAAATCCTCTGCTTCCGGGTGGGCAACTTGTGGCCCTCCAGATGTTTTGGCCTACAACTTTTTGATTTTGGGCCATCAGCCCTCACCGTTGGCTATGCTGGCGAGGGCTGATGGGATTTGTAGGTCAAAACCTATTTTTATTTTGTTAACTACCAAAATCCTACGTGTCAGCTTGGCGTTATTACCTGCTTTACTTTTAAATCTACACATACACCTTTGTACCCACAGCATTAAAAATTTAAAATAGATCCTTCATAACCCGCATTAATCTTTAATCTGTTTTTAATTGTGTTTTATACTATGTGTATGTGTTCCCCCCCCCCCCCTGTATTTATTGGACTGTACATCGCTCAGAGTGGCCGGATGTCTAGCCAGATGGGCGATTCATAAATATAATAAATAAAACAACCGGAGGGCCGCAAGTTGCCCACCCCTGCTCTATTGGAAGGGCTGTCCACCCAGTCCCAAGTCTGATTCAAAGATAAAGAACCGTAAGAAGGAAGAGCAGGTGCTGAGGGAAGTCACCCATCCACAGTTAACACCTGGACAGCAGGCACAGGTTACCTGGTCACAGCCTTCCCCGCTAGGGCTGAATAATGTATTTATATTTAAATTGTCATAATTATTTCTAAATTTGCATCTACAGTATATGAATATGTTTATATGTACAGGTTTTATGCAAATCAGGGTCCTCTTTCGGGTGATGTATAAGGGGCCACCCTACTTCAGATGTAGAAAGGAGGGGTGAAGAAGTGCAAATTAACAGTGCTTGCCTTCCCCTTAGCACGCTTCCAAAGCAATTTTCAGCCCTGCAGGCACCTCCACTGTATCTGTATCTGACATATGTTGCTGCCTCTATTATTACAGCCAATTTGAACAATCCCGAGATATTTCAATCTGTCATTGAAAATGGAATAAAATAGTAGAGTAATGCTTATTAATAGTACGGCAATACTTACACTAATAAATCAAGATTTGTGAATTATCCCTGTTCACAAATCTTGATTTATGGCCCCAACTTTTACATACCCTCTGAAGAACATTGTACTTCTCAGACAATTTCATTTTCTGTCTGTGGCTTCCTTCCTTGCCATTTCTGAAAGAAATGTCATTGAAAAAACATGCTGTCTTGGTGCTGGAAAGATGGTGTAGAATAGTAATATGTGGATAAGGTGACTGGTAGGACACAAAAGGGCCAGGCAGAGCTGTCAATTACACCAAGAGAAACAGAGATAGATTGCACTGCTTCCCATAGTCCCTGGGTTCGCCAAAACCAGAAGTTGGCCCAGTGGTAAAACTGAAATATTTTGAATGAACTGGGGGAGGGTGTTGATCTTGAACCATGGCCTGCGGCAGCCAGTCTCTGGCACCGTGCCTCCTGCACCACTAGTAAGGAGGCCATATGTCAGGGGTGTTGAACCTCAGGTCTGCAGGCCAGATCCGGCCCACCTGGGGTTCCCTGGGTGCCAGGGAGGCTGGTGACTCCTATGTCAGTGGGGCTCCTCATCCATTGCAGCTTTTATTTTGAGCTTTATAGGAGCTATCCATTGTGCTGAACTCCACTCCCAAGATAGGTTTGCCACCATGGATGTCTCTGCTAAAGGACTGTTCCTTCTTTTATCCTGTGTTGGGTCTCTCTAGATCAGGGCTCTCCAACCTTGTGTCCCCAGATGTTGCTGGACTACAGCTCCCAGCATACCCAGCCAGCATGGCTAATGGCAAGGGATTCTGGCAGCTGTAGCCCAGCAACATCTGGGGACCCAAGGCTGGAGAGCCCTGCTCTTAGAAGTGAAATCTCTGAGTGGGGAGGAAGGGGGCAGATGCCTCTAGTTCGCATGCATGTACATTCACACAAGATAGACACAAAACGCCCGGCCATAGCTTCCCTTTCATCACTTCCCAAATAAACACCTGTAACAATATGCAGGTAGCCAAGGTTGCTGAATGCAAGTCGAGCTGCAGCTATAACCAGATGCATTGCAAGCTGAAACGTTCTGTTTCAACATCCTTACATGATTGGTTTGTTTTTGTTATTTAAGGAAATTTTGTTATTTCTGGTCAGTTTACAGGAGCACTGCCAAGTCTGAGGGGGCCCTTGGCATGGTGCCCTCTGTCATGTTCTCTGGCCTTGATCCCTGACCCTCTGGCTCAGGGGAGGACTCCACATTGGAGGAGGCATGATCCAGTTGAGCTGTCATCTGCCACCTCGGGACCTTCCAGTTCAGAGGACCTGGCTTTACCAGATTCTTCGGACTCTTAGGGCATCCCACCCAATACAGTTGTCACTGTGGCCATACCAGAGGAGCCAGTGGCTGCAGAACCAGGCAATGGCCCTTTAAGAGAGGGACAGCTCTTCAGAGGGGGTGGGGTTAACAGCAGGTCCAAATCAGCCAGCCTTCATAAAGCCTCAGAAGACCTCTGTGTGTTGCTGAGACAACAGCTCTTCTTGAGTGAATACTGGCCAGCACAGATCTGTCCAGAGTCCTGAGAGACCTTGCTTCATTAGATTTGGCTCCATCTTGTCTTTTTAGTAAGTGCAACTGCTTCAGATTGGCTCTGCTGGGACCCTAGAGCTGAGCTAGACAATGCATTCTCCATCCTCAATGCCTCTGGTTGGTCTGCTGCTTTCTCACCAACCTGCCACTGTTATCCTGGGTGTCCATTCCTCTTCTTCCACAAACTTACCAGGCAGTGGCAGGAAGGGAATGGATTCCATGTGTGAGTGTGTATTTTAAAAAAAACTTTTTACAGAGGTTGGTCAGCTGAGTGTGTTGTGCAGCAAAGCATCAGCTCTGCCAATTCTGCTCTGTCTTCATTTCCTCCCAAATGCTTCTGGGCCCTCTGCAGGAGCTTTGCTGCACAATGAGCCCAGCTGCCCAACTTCTGTGAAAAGTGTGTGTGTGTGTGTGTGAGAGAGAGAGAGAGAGAGAGAGAGAGATATGTTGTGGTGACTAGCGTCAGCCCTGCTAAGACTGTTGGCTACTGCCCCAATATCTGCTGATATCTCTGGTCATGGAGGGAGGGAGGCTCTGGGGGCCCAGACTTAGGCCCTGAAGTCTGGTCCACTCTTGGTTTAACATTAGGCTTAAGGTCTTTATGTGGAGAAGAGACTTCAGTAATATGTAATGAGGCAGGTGTGCAGTGGGGTACTGGTAAATTTTGGAGTGCAGGTGCTCATCATGACAGTCTTAATAGCCATGCCCCCAAGAATAGTCTAAAAATGCAGGCTGTTGTGTTGATCCCTATAATGCAAACCAGTTCTCATCTCCACCAGGGGCAGGTCTTTTGTAAAGCTAATGGGTCTTAATTGCCCATTCAAGACCAGGCCATCCCAAATGACTTTGCACCACAACAGGGAGAGCAAACAGCCAGTATATTGTTGCTCAGAAAATCGATTTCCACGCCCAGCTACTGTGAAGATTGCAGCTAAGCTCAGAGGGAACAGGGAATTCTGAGAGGGGGGTGGCAGATGATGTAGGTGCAGCATCAGCACTTTTTGATTAGCATCTGTGAGCCTTGGCTCCACTATCATCTACCGAATTGGCACATAACGCTGGCAAATCGTGGGTTAATTAACAATTAACCCACAACTTGCCAGGTCACATGCCTGATGTATGTCGCTGCTGCTTTGCATAATCAACTTCCAACTGGAGTTTGTTTTGTGATGTATGAACCCAGACATGATTAGTTCTTAGGTTAACTGTGGCTTGTTTAATCCACAAATAACCCATAATGGCTGGATTCAGACAGCACGATAACCCACACTCAAGGGTTATGAGTGTGGGTTGTCACTGAACTGTGGGTTGTTGTTGAAACTTGGGTTATTGTATTGTCTGAACCCAGCCGCATTAACAAACCATGGTTTATTAACCATGAACCACCCACAGTTCACAACCCAACAACAAACCATGGGTTTTCTTTCCCGGTTGTTCTTGGTTAACAAACCATGGTTTGTTAGCACAGCTGGGGATTGCAGCTAAGTTCAATGACAACCCACACTCAGCCCTTGAATGTGGGGTTATTGTGTTGTCTGATCCCAGCCAGTGTCTAGGTTTGCACATCATGCAACAACCTCCAATTGGGGCTGATTATGCAAAGCAGCAGTAGCACACACCCAGCAAATTGTGGGTTAATTAAACCACAATTTGCTGCCATTATGTGTGAACGGGGCTGTGTGTGTGTGTGTGTGAGAGAGAGAGAGAGAGAGAGAGAGAGATCCTTGCTATGCAGTTGGGAATTACCGTATATACAGTAATACCTTGGATTGCAAGCATAATTTGTTCCGGAACCGTGCTTGCAATCCAAAACATTCTTATATCAAAGCGAGTCTCTGGCGGGCGTGAGTGGGGCCGATTTCGGCCCACTATGCCTGCTCGAGGCAAGCGGTTACATCCCTACGACTACTTGTCTTGCAAGACCTTGCTCGTTTATAAAGTCAAAATTTTTAAAATTTTTTTGCTTGTCTTGCAAAACGCTCTCAGACCAAGTTACTTGCAATCCAAGGTATTACTGTACAAGAATCCCCTATTTTCATCTGTAAAATGTTGGGGTGTGTGTGTGTGTTCACGGGATTAGCCAAACAAGTCAATAACGTTGTGTGGAAGGGATTCTTTTAGCACACACACCCCAAATTCCCTTTGCTTGAATATAGGGCTGTGGGCCCCAGCCAGACAAAACCATGCGTCTCCCAGGCACATCATCAGTCGCGCCTTGTGAAACGGTGTTCAGCACTGCTGGTATTATTTGTGAATGAGCTAAGCGCCCCATCCTTTGGCTGCACCAATATTAACTAGCTGGTGTGTTTTATATCATGGTTGAAGACCTCCAGCTGATTGGAAGAATGGAGCCATAGTTAGCCCTGTCACCTCTTGCTGTCTCATAAATCATCAGTTATACCCGCCAACTGAAGAGGGTCACGGCATTTGCCTGTTTCAACGTCTATTGAAAATAATAAAAGAAGGCTTTCCTTTCTTTCGGCAATGAGTGGATTGGCTGGGTGTGTGTGTGTGTGTGTGTGTGTTTAGAAGTGACACACTCGTGCTTCATACAGAAGCATCACCTTCAGTCTGGAGATTTTAAAAAAAAGCACACCCCAGCCTTTAATTGAAATGTTGCAATCTGTAAACTTAACTGGTTAATTAATTGGTCGAAAGGAGGAGCTGAAAGATTTTTAATTGGTTGCCAGCCCTTAGTTAAATGGGACAATGGGCATTACTTCTTATTAAGTGTACATTTTGATGTGAGATATGTCCTTCTTCTTTTTTTAGATTGTGTATTTAATTATTTTATTTTGTAACTTTAAAAATATATATATACGGCTGTAATCCCAAGTCCCATTGAACACAGTTGGTCTTACTTCTGAGTAAACATGCATAGGGTTGCACTGCCAGATCTATGCTTGTAACAACCAGGAGGTAACAATGCAATTGACCTGAGACCGCAATAGCAGAACTGTCTACTGGGCCACTCTGTAACTCCCCCCCCCCCCTTCATAGTGAAATAGAGATTAAAATATTTACCTCATTCCTGTGGTGCATGGGGCATGGCCTTGCTAAATATTACTCTTTGTACAGTGATGGTGATAAAAAGGCATTTATTAGTGTGTGAACTGAACCGTCCCTGTCCCCCCCGAAATGCATGCCATGTTCTGCGGTGTGTGTTTTTTCTTTTTATTTGACTCAAAGCAATCCCAATAATGAGAAATCAATTTTAAGAGAAGCCTCTGAACGTAAGATTTTTTTTTTTTAAAAAAATGGAATACTAAATCCAGATTTGCATGTTTCGTTGTTATTTCCCCCCCCCTCCTCTTCACACACATTAATTAATTGCACCAAATGGCTCATTTGTTCAAATGCCATCTCTGGATTACAAATGAGTCCCAACTTCTGCTGATTAAAAAAAAAAAAAGTACAAAAGAAAACAAATTAATTTATTGAATGCAAATAGCTACATTTTGCATTTAATCTTGCTCATTCTTGGATAAGTTTAGTCAATTGTAATTGACTGGGGTGCTTGTTCAATAAAATATAAGGAAATGCTTCAGTCACACCATTGAATGTGCTGTTTAATTATGTCGTTGGGCACTTCTATTTGTTTCTAATGCAGAGGATCTATTGGTTAAAATGAATGCCCATTTTGTGGTCTGTTATGCAGAAAATGTTTAATCCAGTGTTTGATTTACTCTGTTAAATCTTCTTTATTGAATGTGCTTATTCAGCCGTGCAGAATTGGGTATGCTCCTTTCTGTTACTATGACACTGCAATTAAATAGCTAAACGGGGGTGGGTGGGGACAATAAGACATTTTTCTAAAGGGCCATGCCATTCCCATAAAAAATTATTCATACCTTGTGTGTCCCCCTCCCCATCTCTATTAGATTTTCACCAGTTTATGCTGATACTACAAGCGAATACAGTCTGCATTGTAGAAAATCAACAAATCCTGCCGTTAAGAAACCTAGATAAACATTTGGCCAGCTCAGCCGGTACTAAGAAAGGTTTCTGGTTCAATGACTAATGACTGTCATCATGAAATAGGATTGCATCGACTGGCATCTTATGAATGAACTTAACAGGAGCTCCGGAGAATCAGCTAGCCAATAGCCTTTTCTGCTAGGATAAATACTCCGGTACTTTGGAAACAGGGACACGCTGACAGTGAAATAATTCGCCCTTTGTCTAGTTTATAAAACACCACTCACTTAAACACACATACACGCCCCCCCCTGCAAATCTCATTGTTTGCCAGTGTTACGTTTGGACCGTTCTGCAAAAGGTAAGAGTGTTTCCTTTTAGGAAGTGTCAAGGCTTTGGTTGCTAGAGGCACTGCTGACTCCAGGTTTTGGAGGACCCTTGGGCAAGGCCCCAGCCATGGCCCCCTCTCCCTCAGTGAGTCTGCTCACCGGCATTGTCACCAGCTGCTGCTCCTCCTCTTCCACCAAAGTACTCCTGTTAGGGGCTGAGGACATACTGCAACATTTTGTTGCAGGTCCCACTTCTGTCCTCTCATTTTTCAATGGGTCCTCTTCCCCCTCCTGATGTACCACAAGCATCAGGTCCAGGAGAGAACCTTCAGCGGGCAGGAATAATCTTGTCGGAAAGCACGAAAAGTAATGCCCACTGTGTGATGTTTCCGCTCAAAGCATTCAGAAACCATTTACTAGTTATTTATTTATGGGGGGGGGGGAATGTATATCCCACCTTGTAATTCCAGGAATGCCATTTCCATGCTGTTGTCAGCTTCATTGTATTAGCCATAGGGTCATCGCATCCATTTGACCTAACTTTGAGCTCTGCAGGAGGGTGCATATTTCAACAAAGCCCTTCGTATGATGTTTTATTGTATTTTAGGAACATAAGAAGAGCCCTGCTGGATCAGACCAAAGCCCTGTTTAGCCCTGCATCCTAATTCCCACAGTGGCCAACCAGATGCCTCTAGGAAGCGCATAAGTGGGACATGTGCGCAACAGCACCCTCCTGCTTGTGTTTCCCAGGAACTGGTATTGAGATGTCTGCTGCTTCTGATACAGGAAATAATGTATAGCCATTAAGGGTGCAATCCTATGCATGTTTAGACAGAAAAAGTTCTGCAATTCCCAGCATGCCCTGCCCAGCCATGCTGGCTGGGGCATGCTGGGAGTTGTAGGACTTTTTTCGGTCTAAACATGCATAGCATTGTGCCCTAAGACTAGTAGCCATTGATAGCCTTATCTGTCATGAATCTCCCTTTAAAGTCATCTAAGTCGGTGGCCAGCACTACACCTTGTGGAAGCAAATTCTATCGTTTAACTACGTGTTGTGTGAAGAAGAACTTCCTGTTGCCCACCCTGAATCTCCTGCCAATCAGTTTCATGGATGATCTCAAGTTCTGGTATTATATGAGAGGGTGAAAAACTCCTGTTTCCTTTCTCTACTCAAGTGTAATTTTATACACCTCTCTATCATGTCACCCCATTACAGGACAATCCTATGCATTTATAATCAGAAGTAAGTCCCTGGTAGGCACGTACAGATTTGGTTAAATCCATTGCATCTGTGTTTTGCGGATTGTCGGGCATCTTTGGTTCCATCATCCGCTTGTTGATGGAATTGGATTTGGATTTTTTTTAAAAAGGGATGTACGAGAATTTAGTTTCTGTTTGCAAATGCGCATTTGGCTAAATCCCCCTGCCCCCAAAAGTAAAAAAGCCAGTCCGCAAGTCCCCACGACTCGGAAAAAGCTGATCCACTGTGGAATCTGTAGGTCGGGTGCATAGAAATACGAATGCATTTGAACCCCTTATGGATTTCTCCGACACCCCTAGCGCTCCCAGATAAGTGTGACTCCCAGGTAAGTGTGTATAGGAATGCAGCCTCACAACTCTAGGCAAATTCAATGGGACTTACTCTCAGATAAGTGCATATAGGATGACAGCTTTACAGAGCAATCTTATGGCCGCTAGAAAGCGTCTATCTAGATGGCCATAGGATTTTTCGGAATCCCAGCTATGAGGTTGGAAAATCGCTCCGACCTTGTAGTTGGGGTCCATACTCGGATCCCCCTCCCCCCTCTCGCAGCCGGCGTGGAAAGAACTTTACTGGCTGCTTCTCTGAGGTCATAAGAGTGACCTCGGAGAAGGGCTTTTGGGGACATTCCAGGGGGAGGGGAGGAGACTGGTTTACCCTGGCAACCCCTGCGCCTCCTTCCCTCCTGCTCCGAAGGGCCGCATTTAGCTGTCTAGATCAGGGCTCTCCAACCTTGGGTCCCCAGACGTTGCTGGACTACAGCTCCCAGAATCCCTTGCCATTAGCCATGCTGGCTGGGTATGCTGGGAGCTGTAGGCCAGCAACATCTGGGGACCCAAGGTTGGAGAGCCCTGGTCTAAATGCTTTGTAGAACGAGAGGAGCAGAGAGGCGACCTTTGCCTTCGTGCTCCTCCCGCCATGCATAGCTTGTCTGTGATCCTCGGAGTTCGGAATGTTATGGACATGCCCACAGTCACTTTTTTCTAAAGTTTAAGAATCTAAAGTAAAAAGGCCCAAATATTGTAACCTTCCCTCGCCAAAGAGTTGCTCTAGCCCCCTAATAATTTTACCTCTGGGTGGCCATGTGTCCTCTTTTACAGAGTTCAATCCTCTGTTTGAAGATATCCTCTCTTTGACGGGCTGTCCACTCCAAGTCCAGTTTAAAGATGAAGGGAGAGCAGAGCACCGGAGGCCTTGAAGTTAGCAGCCAGACAGCAGGCTGTAATCACACAGGTCACAGTCTTCTCCGCTACGGTGAGATGTGTTCTGTTCCTATTGACATGATAGTAATTATTTCTAAATTTGCATATAAACCTATAAATTAGCATATGTACATTTTATGCAAATCTGTGTCCTCTCCTCCCCCCCCCCCTTTGGAGATGTGGAAGTGGCCACCCTATTTTGGTTGCCTTTTTGTGCACTTTCCCCAGCTCCACAATATCCTATCCTGAGCTTTAAAATCCTCAGATTTTCTGTCTCCGAGGCGCCTCTAGCAGATTCGTAGGGCTGAAATGGCCTCTGGTTTCCATTAGTGGTTTTTTAAAGCTCTTTTACATTCCCCCTGCACTCTCTAGTGAATAAGCAAGGGGCTTATAACAAGGCGTTAATGGGCTGGCAGTCCGGTTATTACCCCTTATGATATCAGGTGTTAAGACTTGAATATATCCTCGCACACATTCTGGAGGCCCAGGCCTACCCAGCCGCAGCTACCACAACATCGTATTCCTGGCAAGGCTGTCCTCCAGCCGGGGAAACCTTCCCAACCACAAGACGTGTACTGAAAACATTAGGACAGCGTCAAATGATTAAATGGGGCTCTGTCTAGACCAGTGTTCTCCAACCTTGGGTCCCCAGATGTTTTTGGCCTACAACTCCCAGCATGCCCCAGCCAGCTACGCCGAATTCAAGGTGTTAGCGTTGACCTTTAAAACCCTGTACGGCTCTGGTCCAGTATATCTCAAGGAGCGCCTCCAGCAACATCAAGTAGGCCGCTCAACAAGATCTGCCACGGATGGCCTTCTCCCTGTCCCCATCAGCCAGAGAAACCAGGCTGGTGGGGACTAGGAGGAGGGCCTTTTCTGTGGCAGCCCCCAATTTATGGAACTCTCTCCCCAGTGACCTCCGACATGCCCCTTCCTTGATTAGCTTCTGCCGGGCATTAAAAACGTGGCTTTTCAGGCGGGAATATGGGGTGGGATAGGATTTTTAATTGTGTTTTATACTGTGTGTGTGTCGTTGTATTTTATTGCATTGTACATCGCTCAGAGTGGCCGGATGTCTGGCCAGATGGACGATTCATAAATATAATAAATAAATAGATAAATAAATTACTGATATCTCTCAGCTGCTCTGGGAGCTTTTTTTGGCTGAAGGGTGGTGTGAAAATGTCTTGAATGAATGAATAAAATGATGGTTAAATGGAACCATTCTGTTCACAGGCAGTCTACCCTGGAATACCAGCTCCTTGGGAGCAACGGAAGGGGATGGCTGTTTGCTTCTTGGCCTGCTGATGGGGTTTCCAGAATCACTGGTTTGGCTACTGTGGAACAAAGGTTTCTGGACAAGATGGACCTTTGGTCTGATTCAGACCGGTTCTCCTTGATTTTCTAGCTTATTTCAGCCTTCCCCAACCTGCTGCCCTCCAGATGTTTTGGACTACAACTCCCAGAATTCCAGACCATTGGCCATGCCAGCTGGGTCTGATGGGAGTTGAAGTCCAAAACATCTGCAGGACACTAGGCTGGGTAATGCTAATCAACCTACCTCACAGCGTTGTTGTGAAGATAAAATTGGAGAGGAGGAGGATCATGTACGCCTTGGCCTCCTTGGAAGAAAGGCAGAATATAAATCACAACAAGGCAAAACAAATGTCAAAATGAAGGTGGCAATGAGGGGGGAGGGCCTTCTCAGTGGCGGCCTCCTGACTGAGGGGAATGATCTCCCCACTGAGGCCCGCCTGGAGCCAACTCTGCCATCCATTTGGTGCCAGGTTAAGACAGCCCTATATGCGGAGGCATTTAAAGATATCATTTAATGGCTTGATGGGGGCACCCAAGTCAGATGTTTTAACAGGTTTATTCTGCATTAAATATTGTTTTAGTTGTAAAATGTTAAATTTTGTAGTCTGGATTTTTAAAAATGGTTTTATTGTATTATGGTCCTGTTTGAGGAACTGCTATAAACCACCCAGAGAGCTTCATCTATTAGGTGGTATATATATTAAAAAGTAAAAATAAATGTAACAAATAAATAATACAGTAATAATAATGATGCCGGCCTATTTCAACCCTCTTCAACCTGCCCCCCCTGCCAGATGTGTTGGACTACAAACCCCATCATCCACAGCCAGCATCTCCAAGGGCCATGCTGGCTGTGGATGATGGGAACTGTAGTGAATAGGTGTTAATTTGGGCGCATCTATGAAAGGGAAGAGGAAATGAAACAAGCCTGTGGCTTACGCTGGTGTGGAAGGCTAAGCAGGGTCAGGCCTGGTTATTACTTGGATGGGAGACCCCTCCTCTAGTTTCCTGCATTGAGCAGGGGGTAGGACTCGATAGCCTTGTAGGCGCCTTCCAACTTTATAATCTATGAAATCTACGAAAAAAGCTTTGCCCATCTCTATTTTGCTTTTGGGAAAAGAACCAAAAGACTCACCTGGTCCCCTCCCCAAAAGAACTACACTATCCACAATGCACTACGAATCCCACCACATCCGCCCTTCCTTCCTCCTGGCCCTGAGCTTTCGTCCGCAGCCTCACTTCCGCCAGGAGTTGACACGCAGCGGGGTCATATGACCACGGGCGCTTTTCCCCTCCCAAGATGGCGGATAATCTGCCCTCGGAGTTTGATGTGGTGGTCATAGGAACGGGTAAGAGGTGTGGGGACAGGCGTGCGCGCGTCTGTCTGTGTATAACGTGAGAACTGAATCTGGCTGGAGGCTCCCCCTCCGCCTGGTGGGGGCATCAAGGTTGAGGCAGGGAGCGTTAATGGGAGGAGAAGGAAGGGAGAAGCGGGTGAAGGTGGGATTGGGGCCGGTACACCTGGGGGCAAGGCAGCACGAAGGAGGTGTGCAGGGAGGCCCCAGCCTTATTTCACTTGCCCCCTATTGCCATCTGGCTCTTCGCTATCCCATTCCCCCATGGGTAAGCCAAAAGACGTACTGGTTTAAGTCCCCCACCCCTATTAATGGTTGAAACAATATGCTTTTTGGCTTATCAACACCTGGATGTTTGTGTTATCATCAACACTGCTTTGTGAATGGTCAGTGTAACGTTTAATGTAATTGTTACAGTCTGTATTGCTTGCATTTTGTTTCCCTCTACCTCACCGCTTACAATCCCCGTCATCTGGGTATATCTATCTGCCTGCCGATTTAGGATAACACTCTCCAACCTTGGGTCCGCAATTGTTGCTAGCCTACAGCTCCCAGCGTACCCAGCCAGCATGGCTAACGGCAAGGGATTCTGGGAGCTGTAGTCCAGCATCATCTGGGGACCCAAGGTTGGAGAGCCCTGCTCTAGACCCTGAAATCTTATGCCATAATGAATTTAAAGTGCCACAAGACTTTTGCTTTGTTCTTACTGTTTTTGCTGCAACCACCTAACACTGCCACCCCCTCTGGATATTTTTTGGATGAATCCTGGGTAAGAAATACCTATTTACCTCACTTGTTTTGATTGGTAAATGAAGCCACTTTCTCCCCTCCCCTATGAAGAAAGGTTAGAACATCTGGGATTGTTTAGCATAGAAGAAAGGCAAGCAAGGGGAGACATGACAGAGGTGTACAAAATTATGTATGGTGTGGAGAAAGTGGACAGGGAGACCTTTTTCTCCCTCTCTCATAATACTAGAACCCAAAGGGGTCATCCCATGAAGCTGATTGATGGGAGATTCAGAACAGATAAAAGGAAGGATTCCTTCACAGCGCATAGTTAAACTATGGAATTCACTCCCACAAGATGTAGTAATGGCCACCAGTTTGGATGGCTTTAAAAGGGGATTGGACAAATTCATGGAGGAGAAGGCTATCAATGCCTACTAGGCC
The DNA here is from genome assembly GCA_021292165.1 of Shinisaurus crocodilurus. Classification (NCBI taxonomy): domain Eukaryota; kingdom Metazoa; phylum Chordata; class Lepidosauria; order Squamata; family Shinisauridae; genus Shinisaurus; species Shinisaurus crocodilurus. Next base: position 21,730,118 of record CM037883.1, read on the forward strand.
TGTTTGGCTATATACTTCCTCCAGTGTCAGAGGCAGTATGCCTATGTGCACCAGTTGCTGGGGAACATGGGTGGGAGGGTACTGTTGCACTCATGTGCTGCTTGTGGGCAGCTGGTTGGTCACTGTGTGAACAGAATGCTGGACTAGATGGACCCTTGGTCTGATCTGGCATGGCTGTTCTTATGTTCAGTTCAGTAAATACATTGTTTCTCAAACACCTCTGCCTTCCTCTCAAGTATTGTTAATACTAGTCTTTTAAAAAAAAATATTATGTGCGCTTGAAAATCATGTACTGCTTACACTTTTGCACCCAAAGGATTACAGATGCAATCAACTGAATTTTCCGCATGTTATTGTTATATATTATTCCTGTTTCCAATGACTTATTTGTCAACTCATTATCCTTATTATCTGGGGAGGATCTGCACCACATCTATACTCTGTACAGTGCTTGACATACAATGGTGTTAGTCATTAACATAGAGGTAGTCATAACTCGGTAGAGCACATGCTTTAAAAAACAGAAGAACTGAGCTGCTGGATGGCCATCTAGCACAGAAGTTGGCAGAAAGTAGATCTCCAGATGTTTTGGACTTCAGCTCCCACCATTCCTGACCATTGACCATGCTGGCAGGGCGTTCCAGGAATTGAAGTCCAAAAAGTCTAGAGATCTGCCTTCTGCCTACCCCTGATCTTGTCCGGTGTCCTGTTTTTACACTTTGTCCAGGTAGGTGTTTTTGGAAAGCCCACAAACAGCCTTCTCCGCCCTGGTGCCCTGCAGATGTGTTGGACTACAACTTCCATCAACCACAGTGAACATGATGGGAGTTCTAGTCCCATACATCTGGAGGGCACCTGGTTGGAGAAGGCTGCATTACGGCAATATTCCTCCATGGCTGTTTCCCCCAGCAGATGGCAGATGCTTTGTAGGGAAAGTGGAAAGAGAGAACATTTTCTCCCCAAAACTTAATTTGCGTATCACTTCATGTGAAGTGCAGTGCAGTCCTTGTATTCCCTTTCACATGGTGATTATTGTTGTTGTGTTGTGTTGTGTGTGTTTTTACTGAGAGGTTAATGAAGCTGAGTTCTTCTCCCATGTACCCAAAAGTTCTGTATGCAAGCAAAGTTTAGGGCTAGCATTTCCAACTCATCCTCTGGAGCCTTGCGATGAGCAGAGGTTCTGTAGGTCAAGCTTTTCCTGGCTTGCAGATGAAGTGATGGGAAAATCTTCACCAGCTAAATTTCTGGTTGTCCTGCAGTCACACAGGAGCCATGCCAGAAATAAAGTTGGGAACTCTAATTTGAATCCATGTTAAAATCCAGCCCTTCTCACTACCAATGGCCAAGGACTATGCTATGTACTAAGAATCTATCCTCACCTGATCTCCACTTCTTTACACCCTCCCATGCCACCTGGTTATTTTTTCCTGTATTGCTGCTGCTCGTATGTCTTCCTCCCCTCACCCTGGCTTCTTGTCTGTTTAAGATTGCAAGCCTGTTGGATCTTTAGTCCATGAATGCTTATGGCATAATAAATCTGATAGCCTTTAACTATCAGGGACACTGTGCCTGTGGGGATATAATATTATTACTAGTGCTTGGTGTATGTCAAATAACTGCTAAGGTGTGCTAAATATATTTATTGTAATACTCCATGGCACTTTGAAACAGTCCTGTGTGGTAGGTCACAGTTTCCATTTTGTGGTCACAGTTTCCATTTTGTATCTTGAGGTTGTGAGATAAGCGACATAGAATCAGAGAGCTGGAAGGACCCTTGTTGGCCATCTAGTCCAACCCCCTGCTTGTTCCGAACATATGGCTGTCCACTGTCTGCCTGAAGGCAACCAGTGAAGGAAAGCCCACCCCGGTAGTTGGTTCCCTTGTTGAACGGCTCTTGCCATTAAGAAGTTTCTCCTAATGTTCAACCAAAATCTACCCTCCTGTAACTTAACCCCATTAGATCTAAACCTTCCCTCTGGTTCAGCAGAGAGCAGATTTTAGCCCTCTTCTATGTCAGCAGTGGGCAGAAGGTATATCTCCAGATGTTTTGGACTTCAACTCCCAGAGGCCCCTGCCAGCATGGCCAATGGTCAGGAATGCTGGGAGTTGAAGTCCAAAACATCTGGAGATCAGATTTCTGTCCACCCCTGTTCTATGCGATAGCCCTTCAGGTTTCTGAAGAGTGCTATCATGTCACCTCTCAGTGTTCTCTTCTCCAGGCTAAAATACCCAATTCCTTCAACCTTTCCTCATAGGATTAGTTTTCCATAATACTAACCATCTTTGTTACCCTCCTCTGAACCCAGTCAAAGTAATCATTTATCCACAACACTATTGTGTGTGTGTGTGTGTGAGAGAGAGAGAGAGAGAGAAGATAACAGGGAAGGGAAAGTGAACACAGGTCAGGGGTGAGTGGAGGAGGGTTTATAGGAGGGACTGAAACAAGGCGAGTGGTGGAGAAATCTGGTACTCTGCTTGCTTGTTATTTAGTTCTTAAAATTTCTAGTGTTCCATATCCTGGTTCTTGATGGATATTATCTGTTGAAGGACACACACAATTTAATAGGGAAACTCTGTACTTGTTAACTTTTCCTAGAGGATGCCTGCTCTACTGTGAGAGTCTTCATGTGGTAGGGTTTGTCCTCCCTCCTCTTTACCCCGTGGAAGAAAACACTCTTTACATGAGATTAGGAGTTAAACTCTCAGAGATTTTATTGGAAGTACGCCACAGCTGTGGGGAGAGGATGCTTCAAGCCGCACAGGACAGTGTGACTGTATAAAGCACCTCTGCCCCATTTAAGAATTGGTGAACTTTATATAGATTATCACGCAAGCATAAACAGAGTTCAAAACCTGTGGGTTAGGAATGCAACCGAATCCTTCCTTCTGCATTTCCCTGTTGGGTTTGTGGCTTGTATCCCTGCCTTTAAACTTGTTTGTGATATTGCTGGGGTACTGCTTGTTAGCGGCTGTTTAAGTTATAAAATAAAATCCTGTTCCCTTCTGAAAGGTGTTTGTGTTCTCTGACTCTGTGTCCTAGTAATTCTATTCCCTCTGTGTTTTTCCTTTAAAAAAGAAGTTATTCTTTATATTTCTTTTTTTTAAAGAAAAAATCCTCCAAAACGAAAACCAGTCACTGTAAATTTTCTGGTTCCATGCAATTTTTTCCTCCTTTCTCTTTCTGGTCTTCACTAGTTATAAATAACACATGAAATGACTTTCAAGGTAGAAAGCAGGAATCCATTTTGAAATATTCTATAAAATAAAGGAGTGATTTATGGCTCCATATGATTTTGGCTGAAAGCATTTGGGCTTTGCCCAGTCATCAAAGTCCTGTCAAGGGAATCTATTATTTATTGTTCGATATGCCGGTGGTGGTGGTAGTACTTTATTTTATGTTTATCTTATGTAAGTATAGTGTTAAGAAAAATCAATTCCAGATACTAATACAGTTTTAAAAATCTATTGTGGCAAACTAACTGAATATTAGAGAGATGAGTTACGAAGTGAAACATTAGGAATGCTGATTTTTAACTCTGTCCCCTAAAACAAACAAGAATCCTTAAATGTTTTGGTTGCTGCTGAATATTTTGGGGGCATAATATTTCTCTGTTACTTTTTGCTCAATGTTTTCATAGCTCAAATGTTCATAAGTAAGCGGGTTCCTTTTTTTATGCAAGCAAATACAGTATTTAAACAACCCCCACCCCAAACTGGACTTGTTTTTTAAGATTATATGAGATTGAATAAAATAGTTGCATGACAGACTTGTGAGTTTCTGAAATATTTTATTAGCACTGGCGCTGTGGCCAAATGCTTGCTCATGATGTGGATTTTGCTAAATCTCTCTGTGGATTAGTTACATGGTAATAGGGAGGAGGTACTGAGCTGAATCATTATATTAAGAGCCACAAATGAATAGTCGATCACCTGTCCTCTGAAGTAAGTGGGAATATCTCACTTTCACAGCTACACCTAACGTTTCTGGTTTGTTGTCTAAAGAAGTGGGCAAACCATTTCCCTAAGCACCCTTCTTCAAGTTACCATTATGGCGTGGGAGCTGCTGCCTCTTAGCTCTTTCGGAGGCTGTGGAAGGCGCCCCGGGTCAGCACTGGTGTGGGGTGGAGCCCCCCAGAGTAGCCTTCTACCCCCCACTTAGCCCAGAGTTTCTGCTATCTCTGTAGGGCACAAAGAATTTCATTTCATTTATCTCATTTCTGTACCGCCCGATAGCCAAAGCTCTTTGGGCGGTTTACGAAAACCAAAATCCAAAATACAACATGATAAAAACACAATATAAAATCTTCAACATACAAAGAAAAAAAATGAAAAACATTTTAAAACATCGAAAAACAATTAACCATAAAATACAAGGACCCGATAAAACAAGGGTGCAAAATCTCAATTGGACCCAAATCTGGCCCACCTGGGGTTCCAATCCAGCCCTCTAGTGTTCCCAGAAGGCCCGCCCCCTCTCCCCTGGTCCCACCTCCTTTCCCCCAGTCACTTATTGTTTGGTGATTTCCCGGCCTTTCTAAAAGCTTCCCCCCCCCCCTTCTAAAAGGCTGATGTGCCTCTCCTAAGGCCAAGTTACTGGCTGTAAGAGCTTTAAGCTAAAATATGTTGGCCTTTTTGGCCCCACCCCTTTTGGCTTTGGGCCCGCCCACCACTAGAATGCAACCGTTCTCCAAAATGGAATTCGGCCCTCAGGCTGGAAGTGGTTCAACACCCTTGCAATAAAACAACTGACATTAAAAGCCTCATCAGATGCCTGGGAGTAGAGGAAAGTCCTAACCTGGTGCCAAAAAGATGACAATGTTGGCACCTGGCAGACCTCGTTGGGGAGAACACTGCAATCTACACTGCAAAGGCTCCCCGATCGCGAGGGTAACATGAGAAGGGGCACCGTAGCAGAACAGGGCGGATTGTCCTGACCAGATCCCTCGCGGGAGATGCCTGAGGGTGGCTTGGCTAGGCTGGTGTTGCAGGACTTCGGATGGCTCCAAGCATACAACTCTCTCCAGTGGAGTCTGGAGCTCAGGTTAGGCCTGTTACCTTACTTGTGTGACACTGTCCCTTCCAGGCTGTGCTCCCTTCCTGATGAGTGGAGAGCCGCTGGCCAGAAGCCTACCTCTCCTTTGCCTCTGTCAGCTCCCCCCTTGCGCATTGCCTGCAGAACCAAGCGGGCACCTGGCAATGTGAGGCCCCTGTTGCAACGGGCTGGCCCCTCTGAGGGTCCTAGTTCAGGGGCCTTTGGGTTAACGGGCTCCTGGCTGACAGGCGCCACTGCTGTTCCCGATCCAGCTGGTTCTTCCCTCTCTGTGTCAGGAGCTCGGCCTGCGGATCAGGATTGTGGCAGCTTATTGACGTTGGCTATGTGGAAGAACAACCCCTGATCTCTGCTCAGGGAGGGACCATAGCTCGGAGGTAGAGCACCTGCTTTGCATGCCGAAGGTCACGAGTTCAATCCCCGGCATCTCCAGGTATGGCAAGGAAGCAATTCTGCCTGAAACACTGGAGAGCCGCTGCCAGTCAATGCCAACAATGCTGAGATGGACTCAGGATAAGGCAGCTTCCTATGTTTCTGTGTTCCTTTTCAGCATTCACCCTTTGCTTAATCCTTGCCTGTTCACTTAGGGAAGAGGTGGGGGACCACAGGCAGGCCCGTGGGCTAAATCTATGCTCCTGTGGCCCCAGTCTGGTCCTCTGGGGTTCCTAAGATGACCATGCCTCCTTTCCCCCCACTGCCAATCATCCTCCGATTGTTTGGTCGTTTCCTGGCATTTGCACTGTTTTTCCCCATTGTAAAAGGCTGAAACTCCTCTCCAAAGGCTTAGTTGCTAGCAGTAAGAGCTTTAAGCTAAAGCATGGTGGGTTTTGCTGGGGTTGGCCATCCCCCTTTTGCCTGTGGCGCCACCCACCACTGTGATGCGCCCCCAAGAGCTTCTCTGGAATTTAATTAGGCCCTTGTGCTGAAAAAAAATATATCCCCACCCCTGACTCAGGCAAACAGCTTGTTGCCCCACCAGCCTGTTTTTTTTATTTTATTTTTATAAGCGTTTATTTCAGTACTCATGCAATCTGTGCCAGAGCACAAGGCACCTACAATGGTGGCCATATGGTTGAGACACACAATGTTGGCTACCATTTTGGTTAGCACAGCCTGGTGGGGGTGGTTCACAAAAGAGATCAGAGGACCGAATTATCTGTTGTTTAAACAATGCTAGTGAGGTTTTGGCTGGTTCTCCTCTTCGTGATCCAAGTTGAAAGGGGTGATCTCCAGTTTCGACGCCAAATGTTTAGAACTCTTCCTGGTAATGTTTTAAACCAAAGCTGTTCTTTGTTAGAGTGTGTCTTAAGTGGCGATTCTATCTTGTGAAAAGGTAGTTGGAATGGAACCCCCCGTCCCAAATTTGAAAAGGGTTGCTGTGCCTGCTCTTCCTTTTCCGTTGTGTCCAACATTTGTTTCCAAGATTATAACTGTAAACATATTATTATTAATATTGCTTTCAAACCGGAGAGCAAAATTCTTCGTGTCTTAAGCCCGTAAAATAGTTCCTAGGGATTTGTGGATGAAAGGCAGTAAATGTAAGGTCGTTATTATTTGATTACAGATGGCGATTTTGAAATCTTGGTATGCATTGCTTTAAGATTTAAAGGCATCTGAAAGGCTGGCGTAGCCAAACAAGCATAAACTACAGGCGTTGTCTGTTGCAATGCACCATTCTGGAATACCGGCAATGTGTCAACGGAAGGAGCTGGATGCTTCGGCCAAGTAACATTTCTTGAATGGAAATCAATATGCTAATTGGTTCTTAGATCTGGGGACACTTCATGAAAGTTTGAAAGACGGCTAAAGGAAAAGATCTCAGCCTGTGATTTGATACTCCCAGTGACTTCAGAATTGTCTACTAGACAAAATAAACTTTCATCTATTCCTGGCATAGTGTTCTTTTTCTCTCCCCCACCCCCCTCCCGGGTTTTTAAGTGTTACATGAAGTTCTATCACAGTGAAGTAGTCATCGATGCTGGAAACCAGTGTTGAAACTTCATAACTTCTTTTTTCCTGTTTTGCCCGTTGAGATTAAATCTTCCACTATCTGTCAAAAAGGTAGGCCTTAAAAATGACGAAAAAGTTGCTGAAAGTCTGAATTTCTACCTTAAGGGCACCTGAAGATATGAAATAGATTAGAATGCTTCCTAGGTTGATACCAATTCCTGATCTTGTTACGGAGTCATTTTGCTGATCTTGCAGAAAACTCATCTTCAGGGCTATTGGCTTGGCCCTCTTTATGACCTGATGTGATAGACAGCTTTGGTTTCACCTTCTATATGGTACAGAAGGAAAACTATGTCCCATATCCACATAGAATTCACTGCAGATCACTTTTAATGCAGTATGAAAGCTACTGTGGAGCCATTGGCTAGGACATCAAAATCCTGAATCTTGTGTGGGTAGAATCCTGAATCTTGTGTGGCAATCTTGTGTGGCAAGTTTTCCTTTAACTTGCAGAGCTTGTATGAATTGAGTATAATACTTAGCATTTATATTATGCTGCCTGTCTGCCAATGTACTGAAAGCAGTTCATTGTTTAAACCAGGGGTGGGCAGAAAGTAAATCTCCAGATGTTTGGGGCTTCAACTCCCAACATTCCTGACCATTGGAAGGGCTTATGGGAGTTGAAGTCCTAAACATTTGGAGATCTGCCTTCTGCCCTCCTCTGGTTTAAACAGCCTTCACCAGCATGGTGCCCCCCGGATGTGTTGGACCACGATGCTCATCACCCCCAACCATCATGGCCATGCTGGCTGGGGATAATGGGAGCTGTAGTCTAACACATCTAGAAGGTGCCAGCTTGGGGAAGGCTGGTTTAAAACAATGGCTTGCGACAGCCTTTCCCAGCCTGGTGCCCTTCAGACATTCTGGACGTTACTTATTTATTTATTTATTATTTATTTATTATATTTATACCCCGCCTTTTTTCCTGCAAGGAACCCAAGGTGGCTTACATAATCCTCCTCCTCCTCTCTATTTTATCCTCACAACAACCCTGTGAGGTAGGTTAGGCTGAGAGACAGTGACTGGCCCAAAGTCACCCAGGGAGCTTCGTGGCCAAGTGGGGACTAGAACCCGGACCTCCCGAGTCCCAGTCCAACACTCTAACCACTACGCCACGTTGACTCCCATCAGCCTCAGACAGCATGGCCAATGGTCAGGAATGCTAGGAGTTGGAGTCAAAAACATCTGGTGGGCACCAGGTTGGGTGGGGAAGGGTGGCTTACGATTTAGTAAGCTGGGTACAAAAGGGAAAGTGGGCAGGGGAAAGAAGAGGAAAACAGGCAGCTTTAGGCAATGGCGGGAGAAATTCTGGGAGGGGAGGAAACATATTGCCAGTTGTTCCAAGCCAGGCCAATGGAGGGGGGCTTGCCTCTTTCTTTGATGCAGGCAGGTTGGAATGGAGCTTCCCTGGGCAGACTTCCACATTTTTTTCACCCGTCAGGGCGAGCGCCATGAACGAACTGCTTTTCTTCCCAACCGTGATGCTGCAGAATGAGCAGGGATGGTCCAAGCAGTCGAATGGCAAAAACTGTCCTCCTCCAGCATTGCTCCCCGAGCGCCTCCTCTGAGCATTGGACAAGCTGTCAGGAGAGGGCCAGGAAGCTGACGATGGCAATCTTAAGGGTCAGGGTATCAAGGTCATGCAGAAATTGTGGACCCCTGTCCCAGAGTCATGTGGTTGGCCATGGTTAGAAACGGAAAACTGTATTCAACTGTAGCGGATGGACCAGTGGCATGACCTAGCAAGACAAGTCTTATAATCACTCGCAGATTCTCACTAAATATCAGCATGGTTGATTTAATAAAAGAAAATGTCAGTAGAGTGCTTGAACTAGAATTTGCTCCCAGGGAAGTATCAAGCCATAATTTCAAAACCATCAGAAGTGCAGTTGGTGGGGACCTGAGAGAGGGCCTTCTTTGTGGCCACTCCCAGCCTTTGGAACTCCCTGCCGAGCTAGGCTAGGTAGGCCCCCTCTCTGCTGTCCTTTCGTCAGCAGGCAAAGACTTTTTTTTTTTTAATTCAAGCAGGCCTTTGGTATGTAAGCTGGTCTGTTGGGTTGGGTGTTGTTTTTATTCTTTATCATTGTGTTTTTAATTTTGTGTTTTTTAATGTATTTGTTTTATGATGGTTTGAACTAAGTCTTTATTTTTATTTTATATTTTGTGTCTTATTATTGTTAGCCATTTCCTTCATGAAAGGGTGGGGGTATAAATCAAATCCATCAATAAATAAAGGCTCATTTTTTAAAAAGTGCTCTTCCTTCAAACTGTTTGATATTCAGACTGTTCACCCCATTTTATCATCACCTGTTTAATTAAAAAAAAAATCTCTCTTGTAGGTTTGCCAGAATCTATCATTGCAGCGGCATGTTCAAGGAGTGGCCAGCAGGTTCTGCATGTGGATTCGTAAGTCTTCCTAACTAATCAGTGTATTCCGTTACAAGTTGTGGGACTTTTTTTGGCACATAGTAGGCTGCAATCCTATCCACGCTTACCTGCTGTGAGTAAGTCCCATTGAACTCAGTTACATGTCTGAGTAGACATGTGTAGGATTGCACTCTTAAGTTTGAGAGTTTATAGTCTTAACAGATTGTGGGATCATCTCATGTTCCTGCTGAAAATATTATGTTTGGATAATGTTTTTTCTTTTTTGTTGCAATCATGAGACACTGTAATATTTATGTGAGAAGAATCTACCTGAAATAAATTTAAGTATCACCTTTTCTGTAGTCTGACTGTAAATGTCAGCCAGCATGATATAGTGGTTAGAGTATTGGACTGGGTCTCGGGAGACCCGGGTTCTAGTCCCTGCTTGGCCATGAAGCTCACTTGGGTGACTTTGGGCCAGTCACTGACTCTCAGCCTAACCTACCTCACAGAGTTGTTGTGAGGATAAAATGGAGAGGAGGAGGAGGATTATGTAAACTGGCTTGGGTCCCTTGCAGGAAAAAATTGCAGTATATAAATATAATAAACAGATAAATAAATGTGAGAAGTGGTTTAAAAATCATAAGGTACTATGTGATCTGCAGTTCTATGAAGAGGGGGCCAGGGTACCAGAACGGAGTTCTCCATGCACAGATGCTACAATTCCCAGTGGTCCTTGAGCTGGTCTAAAACTGGCTTACCTTCTTGTAGTGTACATATATCCTTATCTGTCTAAAACAGACAAATGTAGCTCACGCTACTGTCACTTACACATTCAGTATCCTGTTGGTTCATGTGATCCGGGCTGTGGTTTTATCAGAGGTTTTTGAGATAAGAAAAGTGATACGGGGTGTGTGTGTGTAAACTGCGGTGGCAGGACCCACCCCAACCTCTACAACAGGGGTGGGCAACACATGGCCCACAGGCTGCATGTGTGGCCCCTGTCCCATTGGTGTCACATTTGTTGTGGTGGCGGCAAACTAGCAGCAATTTTGCTTCAAAACAAGGTGCACAGGGAGCATGTGCCCTGTTTGGAAGCTGAATTGCGCTTCCAGGAGCCTCCCAGGAAGCATGGTGGCAGCGCAGGTGGGGGGGGGATGTGGGCCCTGGGGCCCCACACTTTACCCAGCCCTGCTCTACAAGAGTTTAAAAAAGCATGAGGTAGGTTAGTCTGAGAGTCAGCGACTGGCCCAAAGTCACCCAGTGAGCTTCATAGCCGAGTGGGGACTAGAACCCAGATCTCCTGAGTCCCAGTCCAACACTCTAACGGCTACGCCACACTGGCTCTCAGTAATAGATCCATGTTTGAGTTTCTCAAGGCTGAATCGCATCAAATAGCATTTTCCATTTCATTTGCTAGGCTGCTATTGCTGCTTCTAAGAGTGTTTACAAGCTAGCAATTGGTCTTCACCAATAAATAAACCTGAAATAATTTAGGTAACTAATCAGTAAAAATGACCTCTTGGATTTGTTTCTCAAAATTTAAATCCATAAATCCTGCACAGAATTCTTAGGCGAATAGCATATGAGAAGGAGAAACTGAATCTTGGTCACACTTGTAAATCCTCTCCTGACGGTGCTGTGTAAACTTTAAATCTTTACCTTTCTGATACACGTTAGATAGAAAACATACGGGGGTGGGAGAGAAGAGAAACTGAGAGTCAAATGAAACTTTTGAAGTACTTTCTGCCAGCTCTGCCTGGATTCATTACCCTGGGTGGATCTTATTACTTTTAATCTCCCGCCACTGTTTTGCGTTTATCATAATATACCGCTTATGTGATGATGGTAGATGGTCTGAAGTGGACCATTATAAACCACTGAGTAGCACCTCTGTTGATTTATAAACACTGTCCAAGCATCGCCCATCAAGAGCAGCTAATCTTATTCAAAATAGTCACTTCCATTGCAGCCTGGCCATAAATTCCCGTAGTCATGTTTTAAAACCAAAGTTAGCTTCTGCCAAATTGTAATTGAAGGGGGCCCTATTTCTGGGTGCTAGCTATCTGTCTCAATAAAATGTTATTAAAAAAAATTCTGTGGTTCTCTTTCAGAGAGCTACATTTACTGTAGATATTAATGAGCTGTTGACGTGTGAAATTTCAAGGATGGATGCTAAGTGATTTAGAAAAGTAATTTGCAATTCGGAACGTGCGGCTTGGCATTGACTTTAAACTTGAAGTTGCGAAAGTTGAGAATTGGATATAGTTGTGAAAGCGATGTGTTTAAGCGCGAAGATCTTTCTTCTCAGTGACCTCCCTCTTCCTGCCTCACCCTGGCAAATCTTAACTTATTTTGGGGGACTGTGCTCTTGTCTGTCCATACGTTCTGCTTCCATTGGTGGAAAGAACCAAAGCGCCGGGGAAGCAGGGTATTTCTGCACATTGTCTATTTTGTGTCTAACACTAAAATTCAGTTTATACACTCATGGATTTGTCACAGTACAAAGAATGAAAAGAATGTTTAGGATGCAATCCTATGCATGTTTAGAGAGAAAGAAGTCCTACAACTCCCAGCATGGCTGGCTGGGGAATGCTGGGAGTTGTAGGATTTCTTTCTGTCTAAACATGCATAGGATTGTGCCCTTAATTGCCTTTTTCATTGACTTAAATGTGAGTATTACAGAAACCTCAGGATAAGTGCCTTTATCAAATATGGAAGGATAGTTGAAAGGGCTTAACAAAAGAAACAAAATGGCATTGCTTCTTGTTGGAAAGAAAGGTGCTTTAAGAAAAAAAACACATTCCTAATTGCAGTAACATACTGGAACCAAAAAGAGTCTGAAATAATGTCTGGGATCCAAAGTTGTACATGGGGGTGTTCCAACTTGGTGTCCTCCAGATGTGTTGGATCACAAGTACCATCATCCCCAGCCAGTAGTGCCATTGGTCATGCAGGCAGGGGATGATGGAAGTTGAAGTCAAATGCATCTGGAGGGCACTAGGTTGGGGGAGGCTGCTGTAAGGCATAAGGAGTTCCTGCCTGAGGTAAAATTTCCCCCTCGCCACACGGCTAGTCATAAGTGTTTTTTCCACTTGCCCATGGGGCTTGGATTTCACCCAGTGTCTTTCCTTATCCTGTCAGTCCCACTGATTAAAATTGGCTTCCACCATTAAGCTGTAGTTGATTAACTGCCAATTGGAAGTTTGTTGCCCTACAAACAGTGGTGTAGCGGTACGTTTTGAGGTGCAGATGCTCATCATGACAGTCCCACATAGCAACGCCCCAAGGTGAGGCCAAAAATGCAGACAGCTGCGTAGTTCTATAGCAACAAAACAGTCCCAACCATTTTCATCTCTACCAGGAGCAGGTCTTTTATAAAGCTAGTGGGTCTTACTTGCCCAATTAAGAGCAGGCCTCCGCAAATACTTGGCAGTAAAACAGGGATAGCTCACAACTATATTTTGCTGAGAAAATTCATCCCCCACCTCACTCTGCCTGGGAGGTTGTTATGGGAGAAGACGTTCCTGGAGGTAACCTGTTCCTGAGCTGTACAGGTAGTCCCCGAGTTAAGAACGTCCGACTTACAGACAACCTATGCTTAAGAACAGACTTCTGGGTTCCCCGGTGCTACGTCGTTTACGTAGAGTACATAGTGTAGTATACTACGCAATTTGCATAATTTACGCAATTTGCGTAAACACTGATTTTAACATATAGAACGCTATGCTGTTCTGACTTACATACAAATTTGACTTAAAGACCTTCTTAAGAACGGAGCTCGTTTGTAACCTGGGGACTGCCTGTATAGGGCTTTGTATACTAATACGAACACCTCAAACCTAACTCGGTAGCAGATTTGGATGGCTTATCCTCCTTGCATGTATCAACATCTGTTGACCATGATCACTAAATGGAACTTTTTTTTAGCCACTGATTACCACTGGCTCTGGGGGGCAGGCAAGAGCAGGTGGGGGCTGTTGCCTTCCAGCCCTGTTTCTTGAAGGATCTGGTCGGCCACTGTGGGAAGCAGGATGCTGGACAATAGGTGGACCTTTGGTCTGATCCAGCTGGGCTCTCCTTATGTTAAGCTGATCCAGGGATGATGATGACGACGACGACGACGACGATATAAATATGAGTCAGCAGTGGGATGTACCTGCAAAAAACAAAATGCAAATGCAATTTTAGGTTGCATCAATAGAAGTATAGTTTCAAAATCATGAGAAGTAATCGTTCCAATCTACTCTGGACTGGTCAGACCTCACCTCGAATATTGTGTCCACTTCTGGACACCACACTCTAAGAGGGATTCAGAAAAATTAGAAGGAATTCAGAGAAGAGCAACAAAGATGATCAGGTGACTAGAAACTATATCCTAAAACAGTGTTCTCCAACCTTGGTCTCCAGATGTTTTTGGCCTACAACTCCCAGCATGTCCCAGCCAGCAGAGCTGACTGGGGCATGCTGGGAGTTGTAGGCCAAAAATATCTGGGGACCCAAGGTTGGAGAACACTGTCCTAGAAGGAAAGATTGAAGGAACTGGGTATGTTTAGCCTTGTGTAGAGAAGACTGATGGGAGATAAGATAGCCCCATTTTTCAAGTATCTAAAAAATTGTCACAGAGAAGAGAGCCGCGACCTGTTCTCTATCATCCAAGACTGTAGGGCACAAAATAACAGGCCTAAGTTACAGAAGGGCAGATTTTTTATTGAACATCAGGAAAAGCGTCTTAATGGTCAGAGCAGTCAAACAATGGAATCAACTGCCTAGGGTGGTGGGCTCCCATCACTGGAGGTATCCAAGCAGAGACTGGACAGCCATCTGTCAGGGATGCTCTAAACTGGATTCCTACACTGAGCAGGGGGTTGGACTTGATGGCCTGTATGGCCCTTCCAACTCTATGATCCTTTGATTTGTGATGACCAGTCATTGGTAATTCTAGTTTTCAGTGTTGAACCTAATACAGATAGCAAAGGCTCAGATTCTTAATATTAAAAACAAAGCAACACCTGGGATGTACAAAGCAGCTGGCTGATTCCTATACCGATGGGATGAAATTGAGGCAAAATGGGAATAATCTAATATGTGCCTCAGCTATGTGATTAGGTGAAACTTTTAGGATTAGATACAGAAGTCCTTTTACAGTCCTGCTTTTAAAATCAATGTGGCAGGAGCTTCACTGGTGAGAGACAGCTTATTCCGACAGCACAAGACCCCCACCCCCACCCCCAAAAGATCAAATAGAGGAAAGACACATGCAGGCGGCTCTCTGGAGAAATCATGAAGCATCAGCAACTTCTTTCCAGACATCAGCAGCTTTGATTCATTTTTCCAGGGCTATTACTGCATTGAGAGCGGCAGCTTTTCTAATTGACATTCACAAAAGAACTAGTTTTTCTCCCTGCAAGTCTGTTGCTACACTTGTATCAATGACACAATTTTTTTTTTGTCCAGACAGTTATGAAGGTTCTCCACTGAACTGGAAGGCAGGGGCCTGGTTCACATGTAATGTTAAACCATGGTTAGCATTACGCGAATGAGCCTACACAAGACTTTTCTTCATGTGTTGCCCTCTCCTCTCGTGTGTGGGAGGACATCTGCTTTTGCTTTAGAACTAACCACGGTTCTCTGTGAGGTTCATAGTTGAAGTGCTGTTCTAAACATGGTTGATTTAAAAATGGGGATGCAGAACCTCAAGCCTGGGGGCCAAATCTGACCTTCCTGGGGTCCCAATCCAGCCCCCTGGGATTTCCCAGATGGCCCCACCTTTTCCCCCTGACCACCGATCGTTTGGTGGCTTCTTGGCTTTTGTGTCATTTCCCCCCTCCCCTATTGTAAAAGGGTGAAATACCTCACCTAAGGCTTAGTTACTGGCTGTAAGAGCTTTAAGCTAAAATATGCAGGTATTTTGGCCCCGCCCCTTTTGCCTTTGGCCCTGCCCACCACTGGGATGTGGCCCCCGAGATCTTCTCTGAAATGGAATTCAGCCCTTAGGCTGAAAGAGGTTCAACACCCTTGATTTAAAACAAACCAGGATCAACCATGGCTTGGATGATGCAGGGATCGGTGCTAAAGGGAAGGCAGAAGCTTTTGACCACCTCTTTTGTGCACTGAAGGAGGAGGAAGGAGAAGCGGGAGGAGCCCGCAAACCTCAGATTTGCACAAGCTCATTCTTGCGAAGCTCGAGTTTTAGTGTTACTTCTGTCCCACCTACGGCCGAAAAGGCCCCTGGTGCTGGTACCCCAGTGTGTAAAGCTGAATGCTGAGACCCGGGTATATGAAATGCCCCCCTTTCTCCATCTCTCCTCTTGTGTGAATTCTTCCTGCTCCCTCCCTGCTGCCCAGGTTTGTTGTTGCACCTGAACAATATCTGTGGCTAAAATGAGCAATGTGCAATTGTTTTAAGACTTAAATGCGATTTCCATGTTTAGGACAAATGCAGTTTTGTCAAGAAACATTAAAAAAAATAGTTATAACATGAGCATGTGCTTGTGATTATATCAATTTTGTTTCTGTCGGTCATTGGAAGGAAAAGAGTGATGTACAATACTGACTCCCTAACCTTATCCTTCGTTCCTCGCTCCCCCCGCCACGCTTTTGAAATTTCACAGGTATTCCATGTAACTTTCCTAACTTCTCTTTATGGTTTTACAAGCTTTTATTTTTAAAAGAAATTTGAGATGGATTCTTTGCCTGATAAGAGAGCCCACATTTGCATGATGTACCCCGAGAAACATGTTCTGTGAGGCTTGGTGTACACATGCAGCCAAATGGGTTGGTGGCTTTGATTGCACTAGACTGTGGGGAGGATAGAACCATTTTTGAATGCTTGTCCATATTGAAAGCTCCCTGCAAGTAGCACATCAAGGGAAGATGTTTTGACCCTAGCCCTCTCCCTGATGTGTCAGTTTTCTACTTTGACTAGGTTCAGTCAATACTATAACCCACACTCGAGGATTGAGTATGGGTTGAGTGTGGGTTGCTGTTGAAACGTGGGTTGTCGTCTTGTCTGAACCCAACTGAGCTAACAAGCCGTGGCTTCTTAACCACAAACAACCCAAGAAAAGAACCCATGGTTTGTTGTTGGGTTGTGGGCTGTGGGTTGTTCACCATGGTTTGTTATCTCAGCTGGGTTCAGACAACACGATAACCCACGTTTCAACAACAACCCACGGTTCAACGACAATCCACACTCAACCCTTGAGTGTGGGTTATCATCATGTTGTCTGAAGCCAGTCTGTGTTGAACATGGGAGGCATTCATCATGTGATCCACCCACCCACACCTGTAGTCCGAAATGATACTGTCTATTCTTTCACCTCATTCCTGCTTTATTCTTTGGTCAGTTGAGAAGTCGCTGCTCAAGATAAACAAATGGGCAACACTAAGACATATTTAGGGATAAAATATCTGGCACCTCCTTAATCAGAGAACTGTTGGCGTGTTTTTTTCCTAAAATAAGGCCAGCTTAAATGCACTGCTTTCCCCCACACCCATGGAGTAACTTGTCAACTTTGAGCAAAATGTCTGTACTGTTTCTCTAAGTAGCTGAAGGACTTTTTAAGGTCAGCTTCTAATCATGAACAATTAGAGGGTGTTTAGCAGACATCTGTCTCTCATTGTGCTAACTAAGCAACCTTAGTGGAGAACATCACCCCTGTGGTCCTATAAAGAGCCTGGTGCTCCTAATGAAATCTTTTGTCTGTTACTACAATTCCTGGATGGTGTTTTTCTTTTAACTGATCGGCTTGCAGGTAGGGTGGCCAGATGCAAAAGAGGTCAGGGCTCCTGCACCTTTAATAGAGGGAATTTTAGCAGGTGTAGCTAGGGCATCTGGCCACGCTAGCTGCAACACATCCCTATGTAAACATGCCCATGCATGCAGCACTTCTACCGTAATTGTAGCTAAGGGAGAAGTTGTAACATTGGGCTCCTGGTGCCCCCTCCCATGATTTTGTAAAACTGTAGCGAGAAGCTGGCAGGTCCTGGGCCAAATCTGGCCCAAGGATAAGCAACATTTGGCTAGATACCCTGGCAGATAAAAGGCAGAGCTGCATAGGAACACTGTCACTCTTGACCCAATGCAAGCAGTGGGATGCAGTGTTGAACAAAGAGTTCCGATTTTGTAAAAAGCAAGTTTCTAGCTCTTAAGGCTGAGAAGATAGACTGGTGCGCTCTCAGAACACAGTGTGGTGTGTGTGTGTGTATATGTGTGTACATATGTATGTATATGCTAAGTGGGATTTCCAGTAAATGTGATAGGAAGTAGGCCTTCAGTGCTCTACAGGGCTCCTTGCACCACCCAATGGCAAGCTGCCTATATTTTGCAAAATGGGCAAATATATGTAAGTCAGCATATTAAATTGCTTTTACCGTACTCTTACTTTGTATGCTGCCTTGGGAAAACATCGCATTTGGAAAGACGGCTAATACATTCCATAAATAAATAAATATTTGCATATAATTTAGCAGGTTGTAAACCTCCCCTTTTTCTCTTTCGTGGGGAGTGATATACAGCCCTGGATAAAGGAGTCAACCTCTTCGGAGTTGCTTTGAGAGGTGCTGCCTGAAATGTGAAGGCTGTGCCGCCCATGTGTTCCTACAGTGCCCCTCTCCCTCCCTCTCAGCCTCAGTAGGCCAAAGACAGAAACTGAATTAGGGCAGGCGGAAACCTGGGCCCCTCCCTCTCCCCTTTTCTTAACCCGAGAGCAGCATTCGGCGGCCATGCCAACTGCTGTTCTCGAGTGATATGTAGGGAATTTGTAAATGGTTAAGTGCAACAAATACTGGTCTGATTTTGCCTTATCCTTCTGTCCTGCAACTGATACCCCCTCCCTCTTTTTGGTCTTGTTTTGAAAGTGGAGGAAATAGCAAACATATTTTTTAAAACGTATGGAGTTTTATATTAAAAACACAGCACCCAAGACACCGCCAAAAATTCTACTAGTGCTACATGTATGTGAAATGGAGATTGTATATTTGTTGTTGTTGTTGTTTGGGATTAATTTGTGTACTTTCTTTTATTCTCTTCTGATCCCGTGCACATGTGTAAGCCTCATGACTAGGATAACATCCTTACTTCATTTAGATAAATGCAATAGAGCCCTGGCAAAAATGAATGTTTGCTGAGTTGTTCCTTCTTTCCCTCTCCCCACCCCCCACCCTGCTACAGGAGAAATTACTATGGAGGAAATTGGGCAAGTTTTAGTTTCTCAGGAATATTATCCTGGATAAAAGAAAACCAGGTAAAGAGCAGCGATTTTGTTGTACCTCAAACATCTAAAGCCAGGGATAGGCACGTTTTTGGGCCCTGGGCACAGTTGGCAATTTGAGAAACTGTCCTGGGCACCACCACAAAATGGTTTCCATGCGAGGCGTGGCAAAGGGCCAGTAACCTGCCCTAAAGACTAAATACAAGGCAGAGGTGCAGGCTAAGCCCCAACACGCTAAACAACTCCTTTGAACTCAGAGTTCCCAAATGCCGGTAAGAAAAATGTGTTAATTAAAGAAAATAAAAGTGGGAGGGGCAGGGCAACTTGGCGGGCACCAAGAAAGTTGTCCGAGTGGCATTTTCCATCCTGTTGCAAACAGCAGGTTGTGCTCTGATTTTATGGGACTGCGGCATGGGAGGAAAGCGTTTTTTAAAATCCTTGCCCAGGTCCTGGCCATTCCCCCCATGACTTATATTTAAAGTTTAACAAAACAAAACAAAACAAAAAACACATGTGGGTGAGTACTTTGGGGCAACAGACAAGTTGACCAAGATACTGGTGGCACGGAAGGAAGACCTGGTGGTCCATCCCTCTTGGTGAAAATGTGTCCAGGCTCAGGAAAGAAAGCAAATCCTGGGCATCTTTATATCGGCCACTGGCACTGGATTGACCCTCTAATGTCCACCTGACTTCCCAGTTCTGCAGGATTATGGGTGGTTAAACATTATAGCTGGAGCTGCCTGCAGTTTGAGTTCCGACAGGGCCTAACAATAAGTGAGCTTAAAATGGCAGCTTGTGTTGCGCACGAAGGAGGGGCCCCATTTGCTCAGGGGCTAGCCCAGTGAGAAGAACATCTGCCCTCCAGATGTTTTGGCCTTCAACTCCCATCAGCCCCAGCCAGCATGGCCAATGTTCAGGAAAAATTTTGAGTTGTAGTCTGGAGAGCACCAGATTAGAGGAGAGTGCATAATGAGTACCCATGAACAAACCAAAACTGTTTGAGGGCCCATGTGCCATCTGCAGCCTCTCTGCTGTGCTTTCCAGGTGTAAAAATAAGTGTCCTACAAAACATACAGAATTGCACTATTTATTTCCTCAACTCAGCCATCAAAGGAAACCAAAACATTCAGGGGCTGTTTGCTCATTTTTTAAAACTACTTCTTTTTTAAATGCAAAAGTTGTGTTCTTTTTTCATATTCTTGCAAGGAAAAGGCTGACCCATGTGAAGAAAGCACAGCCTGGAAAGAGCTGATCCTTGAAAACGAAGAAGGCATTCCTCTTAACAAGGTGGACCAAACCATTCAGCATGTTGAAGCTTTCTGCTATGCCAGGTAAGTGTTTTGCATCTAGCTCTGGGGTTTCCAGTGTGGTGGTGCCCACAGACACCTCTCTTGGCACCCACCAGACTCTGCCCTTCCTGATTTTCATTTTATTTCTTAAGACTTTTTAAAAATTAAAAATCCATTTTTTTAACTGGGAAGCTGCCATGCTGCAAAGCGAAGAGAAAAGAGAAACAGAAAACCGTGGGGCGGGGGTGGTGGTGCCGGTGATGTTATTTCTTTATTTATCATTATTATTACATCTATAATCCCACCTTCCGGCCCCCCCCCCTTGCAAGGAACCCAAGGTGGCTTATATGGTGGTCCTCTACATTTTATCCTCACAACACCCCTGTGAGGTAGGTTAGACTGAGGGTCCATGATTGGCCCAAAGTCACCCAGTGAGCTTCGTGGCCAGGGTGGGGTGGGGGGACTAGAACCCAGATCTCTCCCAGCCCAACACGCTAACCACTACGCCACGCTGGTTCGGGAGTTACAGGCCTTTTTTCTGTCTAAACATGCATAGGATTGTGCCTTTAGACAACCATTCTCTAGGCGTGGGGGTTCTGACATGTTTCCAGTATCTAGCCTGTACAATTCCGGCAGCTATTAATAAGTGTATAACCAAATCCTTAATGTCTTTTCTATAACTTCCAGCAAATGGTTTAGTAATACAGACAAGATATCAAACCCTATATTAATCCCTGTTATTACACACACACACACACACAGACGTGTGTGTGTGTGTGTGTATGTGTGTGTGTGTGTGTATAACAACTGACCTCCAGTATTGGCTAGTTTTTAGTATAGATGGGCAGCGTGGGAAGCCTTGTAGTCCTGTCACAGAATAATGCAAATAGTCATCTGGGTATCTCCCATTTGGGGTTTCTCCAGCCTAGGGAGTTATCTCACCAGCTCTGTAACACATCCCTGAAGAAATGCAGCTGCCACACGCATATATATGTTTATTATATTCATGTTTAGCCTTCAGAAGAGGAGACTGAGGGGAGATATGTGATAGCACTCTTCCAGGACTTGAAGGGATGTCACACAGAGGAGGGCCAGGATCTCTTCTCGATCATCCCAGTTTGCAGGACACGGAATAATGGGCTCAAGTTACAGGAACCCAGATTCCACCTAAACATCAGGAAAAATTTCCTGACTGTCAGAGCAATAAGACAATGGAACCAACTAGCTAGGGAGGTGGTGGGCTCCCCCACTCTGGAGGCATTCAAGGTGCAGCTGGACAGCCATCTGTCAGGGATGCTCTGACCTGGATTCCTGCATTGAGCAGGGGGTTGGACTCGATGGCCTGGTAGGCCCCTTCCAACTCTACTTTTCTATGATGCTATGATATGCCAAAGGGGTTGGATGAGCCCTGGACAACAAGCCAAAAAGACACCCAACAGCCTCATATTTGAGGCCTGGCAGATGCAGAGCAATCTACTTCACTTCCCCCTGTCTCCCCCCCGCCCCGTTCCCATTTTGCAGTCCTAAGCAGAAAAGAAAAGAAGGTTCATCAGAGATCTGGGCTACCGGTGCACATGGTAACCCGAAATAGCCTGCATTCAGTTTGGTGCGTCCCATCTTGTGCAGGCCTGAATTAATTGCTGTGGGCACAATAGGGCAGAAGTTAGTCTGAGCGCCATAGGAAGCCATGGGCAGGGCAGGGCCTTGGCACGGCATCTATATCTGTGGGTCTTGGTCCAAGTTCATACAAGAAGAAGCAAGTGAGCTGGGGAAACTGCCTGGCGCATCCAGACGGCAGATGGAGTGGAGAGTATTGTGTGACTGAATGTTCGTCCTGTTTCAAAATTCGCCCCATGCATATGAAGCTAGGTCGGAGAGAGCAGTTCTAGCCTACAAAATGGCTTAGAGTAAATAATGTATCCTAATGCTAATAAAATGGAAATTCATATTCAAAGCTCTTCTTAGCCGCCTCCTGATGTGCGATGCTTCTCTTTCAGCGCTTGTGCTCCCTTTTTAATTTGGGGATTTTTGAGTACCTTCAGAGTCCTGTAGGCAACTGCTCCCTAGGCAAGCCTTCCCCAACTTGGTACCCTTCAGATGTGTTGGACTGCAATTCCCATCATTCCCAGCCTGCACTAAGCTCTAGCAGTTAAGATGAGAAGTTCCGATGGCTGGTTGACGGGTTAAACTATGCATGGTTAACTACTTAACTATACATCGCTATGCATCGTTAAACTACGGAATTCACTTCCACAAGGTGTAGTGATGGCCACCAATTTGGAGGGCTTTAAAAGGGGATTGAACAAATTCATAGAGAAAGCTATCAATGGCTACTAGTCCCAATGTCCATATGCTACCTCCCACATCAGAGTCAGTATGCCTCTGTACACCGGTTGCTGGGGAACATGGGTGGGAGGGTAATGTTGCACTCAACGTCCTGCTTGTGGGATCCTGCGGGCAGCTGGTTGGCCACTGTGTAAACAGAAATGCTGGACTAGATGGTCCCTTGGTCTGATCCAGCATGGCCCTTCTTATGTTCTTATGTGGCAGGGCAGCTATGTGTGTGCGCAAAGCCGGACTGATCTCCCAGTCTTGAGCTGCCAGATCCTGGTAGTTGAGATGGAAGTTCTCTAGACACTGATCTTCGGTGTGGTGGGTCCCAACAGCAGCACTACCACCATACCATACAAATAAAATAAAAATGAAGAAGTGGAACATAGGACACTGCCTTATCCTGAGTCAGACTCTTGGCCCGTGTAGGCCGGTATTGTCAACATGGACCACCACCAGCAACTCTCCAGGGTTTCAGGCAAGATTCTTTCCTAGCCCTACCTGACTGTCAGAGCAATAAGACAATGGAACCAACTCCCTAGGGAGGTGGTGGGCTCTCCCACTCTGGAGGCATTCAAGGTGCAGCTGGACAGCCATCTGTCGGGGATGCTTTGACCTGGATTCCTGCACTGAGCAGGGGGTTGGACTCGATGGCCTTGTAGGCCCCTTCCAACTCTACATTTCTATGATTCTATGATTCTATGATTCTCCAGTGCCATCTGTATTTGGGTTTTAAAGAGTGGCTTTGTGTTTTGGAGCTCAGCCCCAACTTCTGCCTTGTACTTAGGTTCTTTGACGCGTTACTCTTCTCTTAGTCTCACCAGTTTGCTTGTTTTGTGACCAGCCATGCCCCATCATTGTAGCCGTTTTGTGAATGGGTCAGCCGCCCATGGCAGCCATTTTGTGAGAGCACTCTCAAAATTCCAAATGTGCGTACCAACCCGAAAAGGTTGGTGACCCCTGATCTAGCTTAGCGTATGTGCAGGGAGGTATTTTGAATTGAGGGAGGACTGAAGGGCCAGCAACATGGCTTTTGTTCCATTGTGTGCATGAAGAGGGATGAGATCTGTCTCTCTCCCCCCCCCCCCTCCGGTTTCCATCTTGGACCTGAACAAGGAGGGCTAGGGCTCATTGCCACAGTCAGCTTCAGATGTGCTCCAAGCAGTGTCCACAAAGGTCGTATCCTTTCCTAATAATGGAGTGCCACCTGATAATTTTGATTGCTCTTTTCTGCCCCCTTTTCAGCTATACGATATCCTTCAAACCATGGCTTGGCTGTTTAACACCTGAATTGTCTCTTTGTCTTGAATAAGTATTATTTGAACTATTGTTTTTAGCGTCTCTTAAAAAAATGTTATTATTTTTTTTAAAAGTTCCTTTTAGCAACTTAATGTTTGAGATAGAGCTGATCACAGTGATTCTGATGGCTTACATGCTTTGGTTAGGTTTTGCCATTGTTCCTTAACTTCCCTGAACCCCTATGAAGTTGCTATTAAACATTTATTTTGCAAGAATAAAAACAGCTGGGTAGCAGTGGTAATATAGTGCGCAAAGACGAAATGAATGGCCACAGAACAAAGTGCATCCATCAAAGGGGAAGAATACCATCTCCGCAACAAGCGGTATTGGAAAAAAAGGCAAATGGCTGAAAAATAAATTGTGAACACCTGTGCTGCATAAATTAACCAGCTGGTTGGCAATTTTTCTTTTGACCTATCGGAAGGGGTGGCTGTTACGAGGCATTAATAAGACACATTGGCTTTGAGAGATTCTTTTGTTAGTACCATTAATTAATGAATGACGCTAGATAATGTTCAGAATTTACACCACAATTTGTGCTGCAGATGTATCCTTTTTGTGAATTAGTATTACCAAAAAGGGGGGGGGGGAATACCCCTGTCTGCACAAAGATTTAAACTTGAAGTGATTTCTTTTTTCTACCCCAGTTTTTTTTTTATAGCCACAGTTGTTCTGTTTAGAAATTATGTTTTATACAAGCAATATACTGGTGGTTATAAAGTATCTGGGAATCTCTCAAATAAACAGTCTAAATTCAGGAGGTTTAGTTGGATTTTTATTTTTAACCCATTGAAGGTGTTAAATATTATGCATAAAATTTCTCATATTGCTATGCCTTTTAGAGACTGATCCTAGACCCTGGATAATTGGAAATACATCCCACTGAATTCAGTAGAAGTTACTTTTCAGGAAGCCCTGAAAATCTCAGCACTTCCAGTGCATCAGTGTGGAGCAGTAGTTTAGAGAAGGGGTAGGCAAACTCGTGCACTCCAGATGTTTTGGACTAGAACTCCCATGAGCTGCAGCCAAAATGGCCAATGGTCAGGGATTCTGAGAGTTGCAATCCAAACCACGGAGAATCTAAACATGGAAGATCAATATAAGGGGGGGGGGGAAGTATCCATGTCCCGCTCTGATGTTTCGCTTCCCCATACTATACAAATCAGATAAAACTTGAAAAATTATGACTTTATATCTGTGGGAGAGGTGTCTATCGTATCACTCTCACCTCTGATAGCTGAAATAAAATTTTGGGGGTTTTTGCTGCTTAAGAGAATGTGCCAAAATCTTACTGGGATGTTTACCATTTTCCCAATATGCCTGTTGTCAACAGATTAAGGCAAATTCCACCTGCTGTGAAAGAATATTATTCAACTCATATTTAACATTCTGCAACTCCTGATAAAGTTGCGGAGTTGGGCAGGTGGCAAACTGGGTTATGAGAAATTTCAGCTTCTTATTTAAAGATATTTGTTGCATTATTTTTCTTCTAATAAGCATAGGCAATAATTTGGCCCCGTATAAAAGCTGCCTCCCACTCAATGGCACAAGAATCAGCTGACCCCCTTTAATTTTTGGTTAAAAAATTGTATCCTGCAGGAAGAAAAGTCTGGGCTAATTATTTATATAGTGCCATCTATGTACATGACTCTTCCCCACCCTGCCCCAGGGGTTCTTGGTGGTGGGTGGGCTTCCCTCCCTCCCTCCCTTGACAAGGCCCTACCCCAAGGTCCCTACCCCAACAATATAAAACTAAATGTGCCAACACAGCATGAAATATAATATCAGGTATAAGGGGTAATATCACACTGCAGTTACTAAAATAATAAAACTCAAATTCTAAAATGTTTTAAAGGTTGGGAGAACAGGCAGGTCTTAGCCTGGCTCCCAAAAGATAGCAGGTAGCAGCGTGGGGGTCAGGCGAGCTTCCAATATGGTTATTGGGTCTAGTGCAGGGCTCTCTCCAACCTTGGGTCCCCAGATGTTGCTGGACTACAGCTCCCAGAATCCCTTGCCATTAGCCGTGCTGGCTTGGTATGCTGGGAGCTGTAGGCCAGCAACATCCAAGGACCCAAGGTTGGAGAGCCCTGCTGTAGAGCAGTGCTTCTCAATTATTTTCTGTCATGCCCCCCCTAGGAAGAAGAAAACATTTCGCGCCCCCCGCGCGACTGTAAATAGTATCATTTGTCTATAAAATTGTTATAAGTACACCTCTGCATAACACTGTATCCTTATTAACGTATAAGAGAATAAAAAAAGAAAGGAATGTGGATCAATTTACAACAAAGAATAGCTTTATTAACTGTAGCAGAAAAGATTTAAAGGAGCACAGGATTTAAAGGAACACAATATTAAAAAAAACTTTTAACTGAGGTCAAACGAGCCCCCCTTTACGGAGCCTCGCGCCCCCCCTGGGGGGCCCGCCCCACTATTTGAGAAGCACTGCTGTAGAGGGTTGTTTCAAAGGCTTCCCAGAAAAGGTGGGTTTTGAGGATGGATATGAAGGATGTAAGGGCATCCTTCATATCCGTGGTACCGATCTTTTCCTTTTCCCACCACCCTACCAGCATGGCTAATAGCAGCTTTCGGGGAAGGGATGCCTTTGATCCTGGAAAATGGAGGAGAAAGGATTAAACCAGGGCTTCCCTCCCTCCCCTCAAGCCATTTTTCAGCAGGGGCCCCTTTCCCCACCTCTTAACGTCAATGGAGCAAGATCATTCCATTGACTTTAATATAGGTAGGGAAAAGATGATTGCTAGCACACTGCGGGGTCTTGAGGGGTGCTAGTGAGCCTGCGTGCACCACACTGTTGAGCCCTGGATTACACTTCCTTCCTCCGCATCGCTATCCCAATCCAGTTCACGCCCCATCGTTGCCTCTGCAGCTCTGTTAAAAAAAAAAACTGATGTAGGGAGATCCAGTCATCAGTGTCCTCTGTTCCATGTAGCTTGACTGGATGATACAACATTGCTAGCGCTAATATTTCCAAAATAATCCCTTGAGGTGAAATAATCTGGAATTGACTTGGGCCTGGTAACGTGGCGAGCTTTATTTCGGCCTATCTCATTCTGGGCTCTCTCTTGTAAATATAGCCCAGCTGCTAATTAGATCAGAGATGGACATAAGAAGACTTTTAAAAAATTTAAATAGCTTTTGCCTCTGGCAACTGCAGAAATGCTGCCTTATCTTGATAGCTACTGAAGTTTTACTGGTGTTTCAGATCACCTTTTAAATCACAGTTCATTAGTTGTCGGCTAAGCTTAAAACATTTACTTGGTGGATTAATGGCTAAGTGGTTAAGAGATAAAAAGATAATGCAAAATTGTTGCTGAACTTTTCCTCCCTTCCTCCCCCACTAATGATGACATTGATTTGATTCATCTCTATTGGTAGCATAAACTTGAATGCCCAAGTTCAAAGTACTAGTTGCAGAGGTAGATCTCATTGAAGTTGAAGATTAAAAAGGAAGATGAGCCTAAATGTGGAGAGCAACCTTAGAAGGAGAATGTTAAGGATTTTGCCATTAAGAAAAAGAAAGGAGGTTGCTGAAGACTTGTTGCATGCGCTGACCTCGCTCTTTTGACCCACGTACCTTTATCGTGATAGGTAGTCAAAGGATTAATGGTTACAGCGGCAAGATTTTAAAGCCTGCCTTCATTATGTTTCATTTAAAGGCCACGGATTGGACCGGCAAAGATGAAGATAATTTGTGGTTTTATTTCCTGATCATTAAAAAGAAAACCCCAAAACTTTTAATGATGTTCCAAAGTATGCCTTCGTGCGCAGTCCACTGCCACTCCTGTCCATAGTTCCTATGGGGCGATATTCTTCCATTCAAACTGCCCTTTTACTTCCCTCACTGAAGCTGTGTAGTTTGTTAATGTTCCATTGCTGACACTTTCCCCTTGAGCCCTTTGTGAATGTTCTGTCATTTTACAGTACTTCAACCAATCAGTGGCTTGGGGCAGGGCTTGTGTGGCACCTGCCAGTTTATATGATTACAGTATGTAAATATGTATCTTCAGGCATAGATCCTGTAATGTTCTGATAAGTTGGTGAAGTAGGTGTTTGTATCCAACTAGTTGCAAGGTAGCTTTGGGGATTGATTTTATTTCTCTCTCTCTCTCTCTCTCTCTCTCTCATCAGTCAGGATTCAGCTCAAGATGTGGAAGAAGCAGGTGCACTGCCCAAATTCTCTGCCTTGGTTACCTCTGCTTCTGGTGAGGTTGTAGAGGAAGCCTCCACCACCCCAGAGGCTGTGAGTGAGTGTTTTCCACTGGAGGATCAGTCATTGGAGTCTAAAGATGAAGAAATGTGCCCCGAAAGTGTTGCAGGAAGTGATCCAGAGCATGCAGCTGAAAAGGATGGTGTAGAAGTGACCTCTGTGGGGGAAAGGCACTGTGACAACGCAACATCCGATCAGTCAGTATTGGAAATAGAAAATAATGAATCTGCATCAATAACAGAAGCTGCAGTTGAACCGGAGAAAATCACTTACCCCCAAATAGTTAAAGAAGGGAGGCGTTTTAATATTGATTTAATTTCTAAGGTAGGGAACTTGCTGAGTGTGTTTATCTCTCTCTCTCTCTCTCTCTCTCTCTCTATATATATATATATATATATATACACACATTGGTTCATTAAAAAGCTTCCTTCGGAAACTTCAAAGGCTAAACAAGATAATTATGATGATATTGGAAACCAGCATTCTAGGAGCATAGGTTGCTTTACAAAAGAACGTTTTGCAGTTATTTAAAGACATATGCACACTCTTTTTTTAAAAAAAAGTGAAACAGGGCTAAAATATCAGCTAAAAGCACATTTTGATCTTTTGCTTTCAGGATGCAAAGGCCATCTTAGGTCTTGAACAAGATGGTTCTCGAACTTTTGGAATGATGCTTTTACCAATCAAGGATTAGGGTTTTAGTTTTGTTTTCCAGAGAGAACCATTAACACATGTTGTCACTGAATTTAATGTTTGCTTTTTAGACAATGTATTTCAAGAGAAGAAACTTACTGTCTGTCTTAATAGTCTGACTTCCTACTTGGTTTTGGGGGTTAGAGTATGATAATTACAGGATGAATAATTGGTAGATCAAAGAGCTTATAATTAGGAGAACCAGAACTTGGTACACGCACTTTATAGAATAGGAAAAAGTGATGGTGGTTTCATTTGCCTTACCAAGCCAGATAGAGTTGTGAGTACCATACCCAGCATCATTATTATTACATTATTATTTATTATTATTTCATAGATACCTTTCTGAAAAAGAAGACTCAAGGCCACTTAAAACAAAATTAAAAGGTTCAAAATTTAAAACAGCTAAAAACAATTATCCACTAAAATACCATTGCCCCATAAAACAACTAAAACAGTGACAATCATCAACAATTCGACTGGTGCAATAAAGAGCCCATCAATTGCTTGAAAATAGAGGAAAATCTTAACCTGGTGCCAAAAAAATAACCAGGTTGGTGCCAGGCAACATTGCAGATACTGGTGGTGGGAGTCAACAAACAGCCAGGAGCCAAAGAAACACACTTAATTCTATGCACCCACAGATGCTTTGGGCATAAGTTTCACAACAACAGCTACCAAATCACCACATAGGAAGCCCACTTTGGAAATTAAGGCGACTTTCAAAAGCACTTTGTGGCCTGCTGGTCAAAGGAAAAAAACATAACTCATTGGGCATGCCCAAGCCTTTGGACTTTTTTTAAAAAATATTTTTTTTATTGTGAATTTCAAAAAATTATAACAAAACCAAAAATGATAAAATAATAATAATAAATAAATAAATAAATAAATAATGAAAAATAAAAAATAGTTTATATTGCATAAAGGTTGAATATATCAGTTACACTCAATATATAAATATACACCTATGTATTACATGTATGTAAGGAAATATACTACTGTCAGTAGAAGTAGTTATGCATAAGTTTCAACAAAGGCCAGCCAAATGTCCCTATATTTATCCATGCATAGGTGGCATCTAAATGCCACCTGTTCAAATTTATTTATTTATTATATTTATACCCCGCCTTTTTTCCTTCAAGGAACGCAAGGCAGCTTACATAATCCTCCTCTTCCTCTCCATCTTATCCTCACAGCAACCCTGTGAGGTAGGTTAGGCTGAGTGACTGGCCCAAAGTCACCCAGTGAGTTTCATGGCTGAGCGGGGACTAGAACCCGGATTTCCCAGGTCCCAGTCCAACACCCTCACCACTAAGCCACACTGGCTCACCACTAAGCCACAAAGGCTGAAACACTCAATAAGTCCTCAGTCCATTGAGTTATTGGGGGTGGCCATTTATCCTTCCAACATTGTAGGATCAGTCGTTTAGCTGTCATAAGGGCAGGGAAAATCCATTTGTGTTGACCTTGCATTAAATTCCAAGAAGCAGGTAAATAATTAAGTAACACATGTGCACCCATAAATGTTAGAGTTTTCCAGTACAAAATGTATCCATATTATATAACCTCCTCCCAAAAGGAGGCGGCTATTGGGCATTGCCAAAACATATGGATGAAGGAAGCATTAGCTGTATCACACCTCCAGCAGTTAGCAAACTTAGCCAAGCCTTTCTTGAAGAGACGTTGTGGCCTCCAAAAGACATGGAACAGAAGCTTTTGCTGGATAAGCCTTTGGGCTGGTATACAGTATAATTCTATGCATGTTTATTTGGAAGTAATTCCCATTGTGGTCAGTAGAGTTTACTTCCAGGTAGGTTGGTATAGCAGAGGTGGGGAACTTCAGGCCCAGGGGTGAAATCCAGCCTGCCTGGGGTGCCTATCTGGCCCTTCAGGTTCTCCAGATGGCCACGCCCCTTTCCCCAGACCACCAATCATTCGGTGGTTTCCTGGCTCTTGTGCAGTTTCCTCCCCATTTTAAAAAGGTTGAAATGCCTCTCCTAAGGCCTTAGTTATTGGCAGTAAGAATTTTAAACTAAAATATGCTGGTATTTTTGACCCTGTCCCTCTTGCCTTTCACCCTGCCCTCCATTGGAATGTGCCTCCCCGAGAGCTTCTCTGAAATTGAATTCGACTCTCACGCTGAATACCGGTTGAATACCTCTGATGTATATAGGAATAGCTGTTGCCCATGGCTGCGCTCATGTGGATTTTAGGATTTGGTATAATTGTTTTTAAAAGAAACATGTATGGAAAAGATGCAGTGTCTCTGACTGAAAGTGTAACGTTTAGGCTGGGTGCTGGCAGCAGAAATCTTTTGTGACAGAAATATCTGTTCTTAAAGAAAAGTCAGGTTAATCCTGAGAGTCTACAGGTGATGAAGAGTGAGCATGCCAAGTTTGGGGTAGTAGATCCGTCTCAACGTGATGGAGCCTATGCGACGATGCCCCACACACAACAGTCAGTCAGTCATTTAAAAAGTTTCCCTCCCTTTTCACCCTGTCATGTAAAAAGTTTCCCTCCCTTTTCACCCCCTCAGAGAACATTCTAAACGGCCTAGGGGAGATTTGCATACCCAGCCCTATTGGCCCCTGCAGGAATTCATACAAACATTCTAAGAGTCGTATGGGCTATTTGCATAACTTGCTCCTATTGGGTCCTGCAGGAATTCTGGGGTGAGGCCGCCGATTTGCATAACTGCTGCCCTATTGTTTTGCCCATAGGAGATATGATTGTGGGGTGATTTTTGCCCCCATTTTTCACCCCCTTAGGGACGGAATTTCCCAAAATCCTTCCTTAGTGGGGGGGTCTATGTTATAAAAGCAATGTCCCTTCAAAATTTCACGTTCCTAGATTAAACGGTTTGAGCTGGGCGTTGATGAGTCAGTCAGTTTGCAGTCAATGAGCTTGGAGGGCACCAACTGAGAGGTGGTGGAGTGTTAGGCTTTAGAAGACTGCCGTTTAAGGGTTTCCACTCCTCAGAAGGGCCAGAGCTGGTGTGAGTGAGAGAGACAAGAGACTGGTTCACACCACATGATAACCCATGATGGCTTATAAGCCATGTTTGTTTCTGAGTGGCTTGTTGTGTTGTCTGAACCGAGCCAGAGTGGCTTGTGCGTGGTTAACTAACCATGTTGCTGGGTTCAGACAACACGACAAGCCACTCTGAAACAAACATGACTTATAAGCCATCATGTTGTGTGAACCCAGTCAGTGAGAGAGAGAACTGGCCCTGGAAAGATAAAAGGCCTGAGTTAGGGCCCAGGCTGGTCAAAACGAAATCGCTTACTCGCAGCTCTCCAAGGTTCTGCAACTCTGGCCTGCCTTGCCCCATCATGCCCTGTGATTTTCCTCTTGAGGTTAGAACAGGATACAGTTCTGATCTGGCAGAGAAACTCTTCCATCCCTTGCTAGGCCTTGCAAAGTTATCTCCTCATGGCTACAAAGACTTTGAGAATGATGGCACTGCATAAGGAACTTTCTCCAGTGGAGCATTGCCTTTTTTCTTTTTTTTTAAAGTAAGGTCATCCATCTTGTGCTGGAGTTTTTTACATTCATGTCCTTCCAAGAATGTGTAATAAATTTGTAGCTTATACAAAGTGAGCAAAGGTATTAGAAGATTAAGTTTTATGGTTTTGACTTGTAACCGTTGTGAACACACTGCTTTCTGGGATATTGAAGAAATAAGGGCAGTAGTTAAGTTTGGGAGTCCCAAAATACAGAAATAATGGGAGAGGACATATAAAGAATATTTGGACATTGTATCAATTTCCAGAGGGTAGCCATGTTAGTTTATTTCAGCAACAACAAGATTTCATGGATTATCAGATGCATCTGATGAAGTGGACTATAGTCCAGGGAAGCTTATGGCAGAATAAGTTTGTTAGTCTTTAGGAGGTGCCACAAGTCTCTTTCTTGTTTCTGGAAATAGTATGTACAGGTCTGAAACCTCTGAAAACTATGGCAAATGTGTTCTGCTGGGGAAGCCCCTTCTTGTTGTCTCTGTGTAGTTTTGGAGGGCTCTCATAAGACCCTTTTTAAATTTACTTCTCAAATTTAGTCCCAGGAAGTGTCTTAAATTACTGAGAGTGTGTCGTCCTCAGCTCTGACTTGAGATAGCATAACCATGGATATGCCATTCCTTTTGAAAAAATATTGGGCCTGGAGCACACTTTCTCTTAAAAGCTTCCATGATCCTCATCTCCAGCTGGGCTAGCCTGGTGTTTGCTGCTGCCTTGCTTGAATTCTGTTTGCCAGCTGGCTTGCAATCCTCTCTTCTGCTCCTTGGGTATCCCAAGCTCCACGCGAGGTGTTCTGTTCATGCATAGGGGCTTTTCAGCTCCCTGCAAAGACTCTCCCCCGCCCCAAGGTTGAGGGGGCCCCCTCTGGAGCAGTATCCCATGAGGCTGCCCAAAGGAAATGTTGCCGTCCTGGAAGTGTATGATTCTCATACAGCAGTGGGAAGAAGGTTTGGACCCTGGTTTGTCCGCTGCAGGGCTGAATATCCAGGAACTGACGGTGTGGAGCAGCCTTCCTCTTCCAATGGCTGCTTGGAAGGATCTGTGCCTCCCCTGTGACTGGTCTCAGCTTTTTCTTCCGGCTGGGTTTTGGCTGGAACCCAGCATCGATTTCCTTCTCGTGGTTTCTGGCTGCTTTGATCATTGGCTAGAAGCAGCAAGAGAGGAAAAGTGTGAATTATGTGTCTCCTCCTACTTTTGGATTCAGTCTGAAGGAGGTACTCATGTTCCCCTTCTGACATGACCTGGAACTTTGAGAAGCGTAACTCTCCCACCTCCTCTTTGGAACTCCTAGAGCAGGGCTCTCCAACCTTGGGTCCCCAGATGTTGCTGGACTACAGCTCCCAGAATCCCTTGCCATTAGCCATGCTGGCTGGGTATGCTGGGAGCTGTAGGCCAGCAGCATCTGGGGACCCAAGGTTGGAGAGCCCTGTTCTAGAGAAATCTAAAGAGGCCCAACTGTCAGCATTCTACCTCTGTATTCTGCCCTTTCTCTTTGAGTGGGCACGCATGGGAACATTTGGAGAAAGTTCAGTCAAACACGCAGCAGTGATTTCCTATAAAGTCATGGGAACATTCTTATTTTTTTTTCTCCCAATCTGGAAGAATATATAGTTCAGTTAAAGTCTTTAACCGATTCTGTGTGCTCCTGGTAATATTGCCCACATGCCCACACAGAAGCTGGTACTTTGGCATTAGTATATGGACAAATGGAACCTGCAACAAAATGTTGCAGTCTATCTCCTCTCCTAAATGGAGTGCTCCTGTTCAGGGTGCCAGCCAGCCATTCCATCCTAACGAGGCATTCCAGCCCCCAGTTCCGTTTTTCTTTTCCAGCTCATTCGATCTTCATCTTGTGCCTACTGAACGTGCTCAGTCCTCATTGGGCTGTTCTGCAGGAGGTTCCCCCTTAGTTTTTTTTTTTTTAAATAAAGATTTTTTTCCCTGCTTCTGCAAACCTCAGAGTTCCCCTAAACATTCTAACTGGCCCCATTTTGGTAACAGTCCTGGTGGCACTCACCACTTAAGCTCGCTGTTAGAAGGAGTGAGATATAGAAGTAGTACTACTGCTATTATCATTTAAATGACACTTTTAATTTGCAAAGCACTTTGCATTCTTGATGGTGTGTTCTTTGTAGAAAGTGCTATCATGGATGAAAGAGAATTGTTAATTAAAAATTAGATTTCCTTCTAAAATATATATATTCTTCTGTGCAGCTACTGTACTCCCGAGGATTGTTGATCGACCTCCTAATTAAGTCGAACGTCAGTCGATACGCCGAGTTCAAAAATGTCACCCGGATTCTTGCATTTCGGGAAGGGAGAGTGGAACAGGTACTCTGATGGATAGAATTACAAAAGCCGAGCTTGTGACTCATTCAAAAGAGCAAACTTTTTGTGCAGCTATAATTTTTTTACCCTTCTTCCTTCCCATGCTCCTCTCTGCAATATCTTCTGTCATTCTTGAGAATAGCAATAGCGTTAGAAATCTTTTCAACGCTTATACATTGTAGTACTATTTATACCATGTTACAAATAATGGAGGAGTTTGAAAATAACAGCCAAACCACAACTTGGCTGTCAGGTCAAAGCAGGGCCGGCTCCAGGTTTCGAGGTGCCCTTGGGTAAGATGCTGCCAGTGGGGGCCCCTTTCTGAGCGGACCCACCTTGCCCTCTCCATTGTCATTGCTGCCCATTCACCTGCTTTCTCTCTCTGGGCTCAATCCTCACAACCTCCCAGATGGAGAACACAATACAGGTGAAAAATATTTCTCCGTCTCCTCTTTCTTGCCACTGCTTGCATGCTCACTTGCAGAGACAGCGAGGAGGAGGAGCAGGGCCCGAGGCTCTAGGAGTTGGCAGTCGGCCCCCTGCAGGGGCGTGGACCTTGGCAGGTGCCCGATCATTTCAAACCCTGACGCAGGCCAGGGGTCCAAGCGTCAGGCTTGCACAGGCCCTCTTCCTTCTGTGCACCCCAATTCCCCCTCTGATTTCTTTGTTCAAGCAAACCATCCCTTGCCTAGCTGTTACTTCTGAATTTGTGCTTGCCCCTCAAACCACAATTGGAAGCCATTGTTTGAAATGGGCTTCCAATTCTGATTTGGAGGGCAAGTGCAAACCATAGTTTGCTGATTCAGATATAGTACACATTATGATTCTCCCAAAGAAAGAAGCCAGGAAGGGAATCGGAATGGGCAAGGAGAGAGCATGTGAGCCTGAGGCTTGGGACCTGGCAATCCTGATATGTTAAAGAATTGGTAAAGGAGATAATTCATTAGACTGGTGGTGGTCTAAATCTCCAGTCCTTCTGTCCAAGTGATTACCGGTATAATAAAATATTTCTGTCCAAGTGACTACTGGTATAATAAATCGGGTATTAGCAATAGGTTTCCAAATGGTGCAGTTACTCCACATTTACTCTCAGTTTGGGAGGGAAGTGTTGTTGGCTTAATGAACACGTCGAGAGTAAATGGCAGAATTAAGAAAGGAAAATCCGCTCTGGTTTAAGACTGTGATCAGCTGGTGTTTTACATGCATTGATGCGGAAATGGGGAAATAAACCAACATAATTCTAGTTTTTGTGAGGACAAGAGGTGATGTCCTTAAAAGACAGCATTGGCTAAGACTCAAGACCACCATACGGTCTAAGACCAAGTGTTTGTCAATAAGAATAGCATATGAATAGTTTACTATATAGGAGGCGGGAAAGGCCAAGAGGGTGCAAACGAGAGTATTCTAACGATGCCTAAGGGCAGAGAAATTAGGAAGTTTTGCATTGATTTTAACTTGGCAGTTCGCAGGGCCAGGGTAGCGGATGTGTGGGGAAGTTCTGAAAGGTGCTATTTGGGAGCAAAAGCCTTGAAGTTCAGGGAAACCGGTCAGTTACTCAAAAGATCTAATTAGCCATGAAACATGCTGAAATCACTCCCTCTTAATTCACACTGGCTGGGTTTAGACAACATGATAACCAAAATTCAAGGGTTGAGTATGGGTTGAATGTGGGTTGAACCATGGGTTGTTTTTGAAACGTGGGTTATCGTGTTGTCTGAACCCAGCCGAGATAACAAACCATGGTGAACAACCCACAGTTCACAACCCAACAACAAACCATAGTTTCTCTTCATGTTTTGTTCGTGGTTAAGAAGCCATGGCTTGTTAGTGCAGCTGGATTCAGACAACATGATAACCCATGGTTCAACAACTACCCACACTCAACCCATACTGAACCCTTTAGTGTGGGTTGTCATGTTGTCTGAACCCAGGCACAGTAAGGCTAGTTGCATAGAATGCAAGCCAGCCTTCCTCAACCTGGTGCCCTCCAGATGTTTTGGACAGCAACTCCCAGCATTCCTCAGCATTAGCCTGCTAGCTGAGGCTGATGAGAGTTGAAGTCCAAAATATCTGGAGGGCACCAGGCTGGTGTAGGCTGTGATTTATTTTTTCACTCCATGCTGGTGATCTTGACAATACTCTAAATTGGCTAAACCTGAATATAAAGGTTGAAGGCATGCTTGATAAGGCTTGTATAAACATAATCTTCCCAGTCTCTTCAATGTGGCTGAGGAGCTCCCTCTCTAGTGAACATTTCCAGCCACCTGTCTTAACCATGGTTAAAGTTCGCAGTGGGAAGAATATTAAGGTGCCTTTCACTTGAGGAAGATAGCTTTTGGATCCAGCCCTTTGGTACCAATCTGAACCGTGGTTAGCACTAGCCAGGGTTCCCTCTTAATTAGGGATTAATGTTGAGGAACAAACACTGTTTGAGAGGGAATTTGTGCCACCATGGTGAAGAACTGAAGGATATGGTGTATAATTCCAGGGCCCACTCTTGAGCTCTTCCAAATTGTTGTTGAGATATCGGGAACAGGCTGTCTGCAAAGATTAAACATTTGATTCAGCGGGGAAAAAACCAATTTAAATGACTTTGAAAAAGATAACTTGAAAAATATACACTTTTCTGTTTCTGTGAGACAGACAAGCTCCTGCCTCTATTTATTTGGTGTGGAATGGTGGGAACAGACCCCAAACTATATTGCAGGTACCGTGCTCCAGAGCGGATGTCTTCAACAGCAAACAGTTGACTATGGTGGAAAAGAGAATGCTGATGAGATTTCTGACATTTTGCTTGGACTTTGAACAGCACCCTGATGAATATCAAGGTTTGTGTCTTTTGTGAAACACTGGAATCACATCATTTGTGTGTCCTTTTCTTTTCCTGGCATTTTAATGTAATTGTTAAATTTCTATGCCATTGTCTCAAGAGCTCTATACTAGGCTCTGATTTGGATCTCCATGTTACATCTGAAGTGTTCAAAGTCATCCTATGTGTGTGGATTTCCCATGCAATTTATTTTTGGTGTGTGTGTGTGTTGCTCTTATAGGGTTGTTGCTTGCCCTTGACTTTTCTTTTCTTCCCTGAAACAGCTCTGAAGGAATGTAAATTTTCAGACTACTTAAAAACCCAGAAGCTAACTCCCAACTTGCAACATTTCATCTTGCATTCCATCGCGATGGTTTCGGAGGCCGATTGCTGCACCATAGATGGCCTGAAGGCAACCCAAAAGTTCCTGCAGTGCCTCGGCCGTTACGGCAACACTCCATTCTTATTTCCTCTGTACGGCCAAGGGGAGATCCCACAGTGCTTTTGCAGGTAAGGAGAGATTTATTTTTTTTAAAGCCAGTCAGTTGAGAATACCGGGTAATCTGATTTAATCCCTTTATACACACAGCCATTTTTATTTTAAAAACTGTTTTTATGTGTTTGTGAGTGGAAAATAAACCCACCTTTTAAGAAAATGCTTTGGGCTCCCTTTGCATAGCAGTGCATCGTGTGGAGGAATGAAGATAGCAACAGGATGATGAACCTTGCTCTGCCCTCTCACCCCTGCTGTCACAATGCCCTGTGAGGGATCCCCAGAGGGGCTGATCCTCCATGGACCAATCCCCAAAGCTCTAGCACATTGCTTTCTATTATTCATTCAGAGTATTTCAATTCCAAAGGTTGGAAGTATGAAACTTTAATCTGGAGCTGTCACCTGGGAATGGCGGTTAAGTGTGGTGTTGCGAGCAACTTTCGTTATCTCTTGATTCAATGAGCAAGAGTTAGGACACACACACCCCTTTCTGTTGGTTTCTTTTTCAGCAGCTCTCACATCAAGCCCCATAGATGCTTTTGAAGCTTTCCCCATGCATATAGAAATCCAGTGGTGGCGTGGAGTGAGCTTTGGGTTTGGGTGTGGGAAATCCAGAATCAAAACCCATCCCAGGGAGATGTCTCTATCTGCATCCTTAACCTATTTTGGTGGGTGCTTGGTTGTGAGCTAAAATGCCACTCACAATGACCTCCCTGGACGAAGGGCAAGTAGCATGGCCAGCTCCAGGTTGAGGGGTCCCTCTGGTGGGCCCCTTATGCCTGATCTTATTCATTTCTTCCAAACACAAAGGGCAATTGGGTGGGGCCTATCGGAGGAGGACAATAATGACAACGGTGGTGGCAGTAATACAGGGGTCCACAGAAGGTGGATCTCCAGGTGTTTTGGACTTCAGCTCCCAAAAGCACCCTGCCAGCATGGCCAGTGCTCAGGATTGTGGAAAGCTGAAGTCCAAAACATCTGGAGATCTACTTTCTGCCCGTCCTTGCAGTAGCAGAGCTCTTTGGACAAATGCCTAGTGGCCACTATTCTGATTGCCCACAACCAGAGTGATGTTGTGTCACTTGCGGACATTGTAAGCAGTTACAATTATGACTGCCTGGCATTCATTGGAGCACAGGAAAAGGGGGCCCAGGGCAATAGCGGTGGGCCCTTGGCAGGTGCCCAAGGATGCCGCTTGCTGACGCCGGGCCTGGCAAGAAGCTGGTAACAAATTTAATCTAAGGTTAATTGCTTTACACTGAAAATGAAAACATTTGTTTAAAACCCACTTAGTGCATGTCTAAACAACTTGGGTGGTAGCCACTTTCTCCTTTAAAGATTCCAACTTGTAATGATTTTATTTTCTGGATAAAGGGCCTCCTTTGCTCCAGTGTGTATCGCTAATTCTGAACAGTGTTTTTTTAAGACTTCTAGGAATACTGTTCCGTCAGTCTACCAAGTGGTAACATCCTTGCCTATACATCATACCCTACAATTTTTATCGCCAGGTTATCAGAATAAGGTGTCACTTGTCCTGTGATTTCTAACCACCTCTTCATATTCTGTTTTAATGTAACCCTCTTAAGCGTTCCTTGCAGTCAGTTACCCTGTGTGTTCTCATCAAGGCTACTGTTATAAATGGCATGCATGCATATTTATGTGAATGATTCAAAGACATTTGTAAGTCATATCCTTGCATTCTGAATGAATTCTGCATAAACTCTGCAATGCTCCCTAGAACTGTGGTGGTCCCTGGAGTGAATAAGATTAGCATTTATTCCTAAACAGTTATGAGCATATGGGGTTCTTTTTCATGCTACTCTATAACTTCCATACAAAAGGGTTCACATTTTTGTTTTCAGATCTTAGCGGAATGCAGTTTATGCAGCAACAAAAAAAGTGAGGGTTTGGTTGTTGTTTTTTGTATTTTAACCATGGTTGCAGGGTGTTGTCTTTTTTAATGGTTTCTTTCTCATGAGTAGATGTTTTGCAAGATCAATGCACTGGATCCAAAAATTCCCTTCCCCTGAAGGAAGGGGTCTTCCTCTAACAGAAGATGGGAACTTTCGGATCCAGACCAGAGTTTCCTAATATAGTGGCATCTAAAGGTATGCTTAGACATGAAAATGAAAACATTCTTCTAAAAGAAGGACTTTCAGAGAAAGGGATTTGCATCACTGTCTGGTATGGAAATAACATAGACAACACTTATTTTATTTCATTTAAAATTATTTTTAGACCACCTTTTAAGGGTGGAACCATCTCAAGGTGGCATCCAAGATAAAAACCACGCAAAGTGGAGACAATAAAAATCAATGTATTCAATAAAAATCCATAAATAGCTGAGATTAGCATTAAAATACATAAAAAACAGAACTTACCAATAAAATCAGCAGCCTAGACATTACAGGAAGGCCAGCGAAAACAGCTGAGTCTTCAAAGCTTTCCTGAAGACCTGCAAAGAGTGAGCCTGATAACCCCCTAATGAAAGCTGCTTGCAGTGATGGAGGGCCAACACTGAGAAGGCTCTCTTCCTTGTACTCACCAGCCTAATTGTTAGTGAGGTTTTGTTCCAGCACACTCAGATCTGACAGCTGGAAATGTGGGATGTGATAATGCTGTACTACTCAAATTATTGTAGAAATAAGATCCCAATAAGCGCTCATATTAGTTTGCCACACACAGCCACAATCATCCGGTTCCCAAATGAGAAGCTGCCATTTCCATAGCAGAAGCACTGGGTGAACATAAGAACGCAAGAAGAGTCATGCTGGATCAGACCAAAGGCATATCTAGTTTAGCTTTCTGTTCCTACAGTGGCCAACTAGATGCCTATGGGAAAACCTCAGAAGAACATGAAGCATTTTGGTGACTTGGTTCCGAATATACCTGGATGATCTAGATCCCTTTCAGTCTGGCTTTAGGCCAGGTTTGTTCCTCTAGTGCAGGGCTGGGCAGAAAGTAGATCTCCAGATATTTTGGACTTCAACTCCCTGCATTCATGACCATTGGCCATGCTGGCAGGGGCCTCTGGGAGTTGAAGTC
This sequence comes from Shinisaurus crocodilurus, assembly GCA_021292165.1. NCBI lineage: Eukaryota > Metazoa > Chordata > Lepidosauria > Squamata > Shinisauridae > Shinisaurus > Shinisaurus crocodilurus. The sequence goes on from CM037883.1 coordinate 21,770,790, forward strand.
CAAAAAATATGGAGATCTACCTTCTGCCTACCCCTGCTCTAGTGGACAATTTATACTAGGAAATATACAGGGTCAATGTGACTCAGCTTTCAAGGTTGTTGTTGTTGTTGTTGTTGTTGTTGTCGATGATGATGATGATGATGATGATGATGATGATGATGATGATGATGATGATGATGATGTGAAGCCCACTTGGTCCTTTCCACAAATAATAATAATAATAATAATAATAATAATAATAATAGTAGTAGTAGTAGTAGTAGTAGTAGTAGTGGTAGTAGTGGTAGTAGTAATAATTTTTCATTTCTATACTGCCCAATAGCCAAAGCACTCTGGGCGGTTAACAACAAATCATACAATAACTTACAATCATATATCAATTTGTATTGCTATTTTGGATGCAGTACAAAGCAAATATGGCAGGTGTGTGTGTGGCAGTGCTCCATGAAAATGGGGAGGAGCCACCCCTATATGTTAATCACTTCATTTTTCAGCCAGTTGAGAAAGACCTTCAGTTCAGAGGTCTTGACAAAACTAGTTCCCTGTTGCTCGGGAACAGGGTTCCATTTGCTCGGCTTCCCTCTCTGTGATCATGAGCTGTACAATTTTGCATCTAGATAAAGAAAGCAAGGGTGAACAATGCGAGCATTGAATTGCCCAGCTAAGGTGGCACCAGCAAAAGGCTCTAGCAGAAAGACCTGCAGAGTGCTCCCAGGGAAAGAGCTCATAGGCACTAAACGTCCTTGTATCCTTCTGAGGGCCAAACTGCGTGTGACATTAAATGCATCTTTGCATTTAACATATAGCAGGGTTTGGTGCCTATGGGGATTTCCCCCCAGAGCAAATACCAGCTTCAGAAGAGGGACTTTCCTCAGGAGTGCAGTAGGGGAGGAAAGGGTTACAGTCTCCCTCCACATTTGCTGTAATCCCAAGAATTATCATCCCCCACAGCTGATGCTGTTTGCATTAAAAAAAAAAAAAAAAAAAACCTTGCATGTTAAATGCAAATAAACCTTTGTCTAGTTTTGCCCTTAGAATGCTTTGTTCATTTCCCTTAGATATAAATGGTACTATCAACCATGGTATCCTTCTGGAGCAACTTGCAGGTATTGGACTAAAGGGCACCGTGTTAAGGTGGCTCTAGTCATTCCTCGGGGATAGGACTCAGAAGGTTCTGGAGGACCACTGGCGGCGGCGGCAGCGGCGGCTTCTTCTTCTTCTTCTTCTTCTTCTTCTTCTTCTTCTTCTTCTTCTTCTTCTTCTTCTTCTTCTTCTTCTTCTTCTTCTATTACATTTATATCCCACCTTTTTTTCCTCTTGCAAGGGACCCAAGGTGGCTTAAAAGGTTCTCTTCCTCTCCATTTTATCCTCACAGCAACCCTGTGAGGTAGGTTAGGCTGAGAGTCAGCGACTGGCCTAAAGTCACCCAGTGAGCTTCATGGCCGAGTGGGGACTGGAATCCAGATCTTCCCAGTCCAGCACTAACCACTACACCACAGTGGCATATGGAGGTACTCTCTTGTACCCCATACTCTTTAACATCTACATGAAACTGTTGGGTTTTGGAGTTGCCCAGTGGTTTGGGCTGAGGCATCTTCTGCATGCTGAGGATGCCCAGCTCTGTCTCTCGTTCTTACCTGGCCCTCGGGAAGCAGAGCTTTAGGATCAGGCTGTGAAAGCTTGAATGAATATAGACTAAAATGAACACACACGCACGCACACCATTGTTGGTTCCGTAGCTTGGAATAGAAGCTTCCTGCTATCGTCTAAAACTTTACTATAAACGTCAAGGGTGATCAGTTCCTAAAGGAGAGGCCATGGGCCAGTGTGCTTTGCATGCAGAAGGTCCCAGCTTCATTCCCTGGCACCTCCAGTTAAAAGGATCAGGTACGAGGTGATGGGAGAAGCCTCTCCCTGCCTGTGATCCCGTTACCGTAGAGCTTCTGCCAGTCAGAGTAGACAGTACTGGACGAGATGGACAAGAACTAGTGTGACCTGGTCTAAGTCAGCTTTCTGGACATTGCGTCCCTTTCATTTTTCTCGCAGCGGATCTTTCAAAGAAACAGTTTGGTTGAAGCATTTCCTGTCTTATATTTTTATCGGAATGCAAGTTAAGATGCGTGAATAGCATGATTGTGCTTGTGGTTGGTTGGTTGGTGTGTGTCCCCCCCCCCCCCTTCTCTTGACGAGAGAACCTTAGTTTGGGACAAACATTGGTGAGGTGAGATAATCCATCACTTCTGGGGCCTGTTCTCCAGTGATGGATGGATAGATTGGTAAAGTAACTCAATAATCTTCATATATATATTTTTTCTCGGGTTATTCACAGATCAGTGAGCACTGTCGTTAATAAAGCTATGGAATGCTTTTGTGTCCTTGCCCATATTATTTCTCAAGTTTTGACAGGACAAGACTTTTAATTTGAAAATAACCTTTGTGTTGAAACATGCCTCCTAAGCATACAAAGTCCTTTGTGAGGGTGGCACTCCGCGATCCCCTGTTTAGCAGCGAAACCCTTTCCTTGCAAAACACCATTTGGAATACTTCAGTGTTTTAATAAATTAGCCACTGGTTTGCAGATGCTGGAGCTTTTGGGGGGATCAGGGGGGGCGTGCGTGCTGGATGCTTGTTTCAAATATATCGGATGAATGCCCTGATCCTGGTGCAGAAGCCGGGGCCATTGATTTCAGCGCTACATAGACCTATGAAAGGAGTGCATGGCTGCTCAAATCCAATGGCAGTCAATGGAGGCTGACTATTTATTTGCAGCATTTTTACCCTGCTCTTTAGCCAAAAAAGGCTCCCAGAGTGGCTTACAAAGATTAATATTAGACAGTCCCTGCCCTCAGGTTTACAATCTAAAAGACATGACACAAAAGGAAAAGGGATTGGGAGGGAGGAGGAAGAAAGCAAAACTTAGGCACCAGTTCTTAGTTACAAGGTTCTTATCAATTTTCTATTTCTTTTTTCTGGCAGGGAAGGGCAAAACAAGCTCCCTGCAGCTGTTCCTTCTTTGGCTGATGTATGGGGCCAGGCTAGTCTTCCCCTTGCCGTGATGTTAATCCTGGGAGGCACGGGGTGCAGCCTCCCAGTGGCCTTTAGTTCTCTGGCTGATGGATGAGGCCAGAGTCTGCTGCCCCAGGGAACTGTCAGCTGGAGCTGGACATGCACTGCTAAGCACTTCCATTGAAGTTCCTCTCAGAAGACTGAGTAGTTAAGAGAGCTAACGTGGTACAGTGGCTGAAAGTGTTAGGCTTGGACCAGCTGAATCCAGGCTCAAATCCCTATTCAGCCTTGAGGCTCCCGTGGTGACGTTGGCCAAGTCGCTATCCTTCAGCCTCTTTTTATTTACTATATTTACAACCCACCCTTCCACCAAGGAGCTCAGTGGCATACATATCCCCCCCTCCAATTTTATCCTCACAACAACCCTGTGAGGTAGGTTAGGCAGAGAGAGGCTGAGACAGAGAGAGTGTGTTGTGCCTGGACCAAGGCCACCCAACAGGTTTCATGGCTGGTCCTAGTCCAACATTCTGACCACTTTACCATGCTGGCTGTCACCTACCTCACAGGGTTGTTTGAGGATTAAAATCCTTGAGGGAATTTATTAATAACTTTATTAATCTGTTAATAGATTAATTAAAAGTCTTGTCCTGTCAAAACTTGAGAAATATGGACAAGGACACAAAAGCATTCCATAGCTTTATTAATCCTCAAACAACCCTGCGAGGTAGGGGAGGGGAGGGCTATGTATACCCTGCACAGCCTGGAGGAAGGGTGAGATGAAGGAAAATAAATACTTATTCTAGGTATCTGTGCTAGTTTTTGCTTGTCACTTTCCTCCTCCAGCCTGTGAGGAAGGATGGGAGAAAATTGACACGCTCCAGTGCTGGCTTCAGGGTTGCGGGGTGGGGGGCTTGGGCGAGATGCCCTCAGTGGGCCCGCCTCCTCCTCACCACCATCACAGGTGCTGCATTCTCCCTGTGGACACAACCACCTAGAGGGGGAGCAGAAAGCAAGAGGCGGATGCTACTCGATCTCCTCGCTCCTGTCACTGCTGGCATGCTCAGAGAGGGCAGGTGAACAGGCAGTGACTGCGATAGGGAGCAGCAAGGCCAGAAGGTTCTGTGGTTCAGGGGTACAGGCCTTGGCCCAACAATGGCTACCCCTCTCACCAGCCCTGAAATGCTCTCATTTGAGCACATGCGTGCATGAAGATCCTTTGTTGAGGCCCTGCTCCAGGTGCCCCCCACCTTTGTAGGTGAGACACAACTGGGCCTCATCAGTGGTGGCACCCAGATTTTGGAACTCCCTCTCCAGCCACATTAATCAGGTACCTTCATTGTTAGACTTCAGGTGCGACTTCACTTGTGTTTTTTTTATTACCTCAGCCTTAGGTTTCATCTGATTAGTTCCCCTCTCTCCCTCCCTCTCTTCCTCCCTCTCTGTCTTTGATATGTGTTGGCTGCTGGATCTTCTTTTTTTGTTTCCTTTCAGCTCTAAGAGACTGAGGAAGTCCCTGGTTCAAACCTTGTCCCTGTCATGAACTTTCTGTGTGTCCCTCTCAGCCTCGTATGATAACATCTTACAGCACCTGTACCTAATCTGGCACCCTCCAGATGAGTTGTACTACAAGTCCCATCACATCTGGCCATCATGGACATTTGCCATGCTGGCTGGGGATGATGAGAATTGTGATACAGCGTATCTGGAGGGCACCAAGTTGGGGAAGACTGCCTTACAGGGTTGTTGTAAGGATTCTGATTATTATTCATGTGTAGTGCGCTGAACGCTAGAAAATTCTATGCAAACTATAAGGAAGACGATGCTTTCAACTATTGGGTTTCTGTCGTCTTGGAGGCCTGTGTTTGCTGAAAAGGCAGGATATAAACATGTTTAATGCTCCCACAGACCTTCAATCTAGTATTAAAACAAAGACAATCTGTGTATCTTTCTCTGTTGAAAATCAACATGTCTGATAAAGAGGCATCTGTATTTTCCCCCCCTTCCAAATGTTTGGATCCATGAGCATCACATCACCATGGTGTAGTCCTCCGTCGCAACAGATGCGGCAACCCCAAAGCCTCTTTCCTTCCTTGTAACATTAGTGTTTTAATTAAAGAAAACAACCAGTTGGAGGCAGTTACTTTCTGTGAAATGTAATGAAGATTTATTTTAGGGAGTGACCTTCACTGTATTAGCTCCAGCAGTAATCAGTAGAATTAATAGAATAATCAAATTATATACAAACTCATAAATCATTGTGAATGTGCTGTCAAAAGTTCAGCTATTAATGGGCTCTATTGTTTTGCAGCTGTATTAGAAATTGCAGCTGCTGATTCCTTGCCTTGATAGGAATTGAAATGGCATTTAAAGGCTAGAGATGATTGGGTGGGGGAGGGACAACTAGGCCAAAAATTTTCACAACTGTTAATTTAGCTGTAATGCGGTTTGATGTCACCGGGGCAAAGTTGAAGCGGAGTGCGGAGCAGGCGCGATCTTTCAGCAAAACCTGAATTATTGGCCGAGACAGTAGCCAGTTAATTAGAGGAGTATCAGTTTAAATGTCTGTCGTTTAGGGTTAATAGTATCAGAGTTACCTTGTAGTTTGGTTCTAGCCAAATCATCTTGAATAGACTATTGTAAAAGAAGAAGAAAATCATAATATGGTTGGCGTGATGGTTCGTTCCTTTTTTATGTAGATTTCAGGTTCTTGGGGAGAAAAAAAGGAAGTTGGAGAGTTAATTCCAAATTGCATCTTCCATCTTGTATGTTTTATATATTTCAGTCAGGCGATCACTCGTGACCGAGTAAGATTGTCTTCCAGGATAAATTTTTTTTACAAAAAGGAGATTTTAAAAGGAGGAAAATTCTAAAGAAAATTGTGTAGACTCTAGTGACTGTGGAGGCCAATTCTAGATCCACACAGCTTCCCACAGTGAGGACACAGGTTACCAGATGGAAGATGGTCCTGTAAAGGATTCATTTGACGTGCTTTTCGTTTAGCACCTTTCTCCCTTTCACCTTGCACTCGGGCTTCTTCAAAGTCCATGGAACCTTTGTGAGAGGCCAACCTCCAGTTAGATCGTTCATGGGCCATAGCTCCCAGTTTTTGATGTTTATATTGCATTTTTTTATATTAGCCTTAAGAACATCTTTAAACCTCTTATATTGAGGTTTAAACCTTTATATATTTACTGCAGGTATGTACCGCCAGGGAAATTCAAAATAATGCCATGCAATCCAATAGATATGATACAAAAGGCAAAAAAGGATGGGGGGAGGGAAAAGGGAAATAGGAAAATTCAAGTACCAGTTCTTACATAATGTTACATAATGGTTATAATGTCCAGCTAGAGTGGCCATTGAGGGAGACAGTTCTGGGAGGGGAGGAGCCAGATGGAAGCTGGTCCCAGCCAAGTTGATGGAGGATGCCTGTCCTCTCCATCCGATTCAGCCAGATCAATGTGCTGTGCTAGTCAACAGACATAGGATAGGATCATAGAGCTGGAAGGGGCCTACAAGGCCATCGAGTCCAACCCCTTGCTCAGTGCAGGAAACTAGAGGAGGGGTCTCCCATCCAAGTAATAACCAGGCCTGACCCTGCTTAGCTTTCCACGCTCAGACAAGCTGAGCCAGCGTGAGCCACAGGCCTGTATCATGATGGTCCTTCGTATGCCTTTGTTACCACTCGACAGACAGTGTGATATAGTGGCTAGAGCAGCCTTCCCCAACCTGTTCCCCTCCAGATGTGTTGGATTGCAACTCTCATTGGCCCTGTGGGTGGCTGGGAAGAAGAGGAATCACTGTGTACATCAAAATCCTTTGGTTTTTCCATTCTTTCAATCCCAGTATGTGTTGTTGCTTCATGATAATTATCTGTAGCTGCTCTGCTGTTTTAAGTATTATTTTATTTTTGTTAAGCAGTAAGCTGCCTTGATAACTCAAGTAATTGCAGGGTGGGGTAGACTTAAAAAACAACAACAACCAAAAATTGTCCCCTGTGATTGGCAGATGATATGGAGCCTCTGGATTGGCCAGGCTTGGTATAAACAAGAGGCAGACAACTTCAGAGGTCTGGGGGCCAGACCCCCCACCCACCCACGGGCTGCCCTCTGAAGGACATCCAAAAAATATTGGTGGTTTTGCTGATGAATTTCAGGGGCAAACCTCTGTGGCTCGCATAATGGGTCATATTTAGGTTGTTCCGAAGCAGAATGTAGCCCCTTTAGCACTCCAGAGTGCTACAACACCTGTATGATGTGAACATACAGCATGCTGATGCGCACAGCCTGCTTGCCCCCACTTCACTCCTTCCTTCACGAGAGTGGGTAAACAAGCCAGGAAGAGGGGATAGCTTTGTGTTATGTCTGAACCTGGGATTATGGTTCACCCAAAAAGTGCACCCAAAAACCCAGGAATCATAAACCAGCTTTAAACCAGGGCTTGCTGGTTTACAAAGCCTGACTTTAGGGCCATTTAACCATAATCCCGAGTTTAGACATAACACAGAGCTATCCCTCCCTGTTTTGTTCATCTGCTCTCATGAGGGGAGGAGCAAGTGGGAGCGAACAGGCTGCATGCACTAACATGCTGCTCATTCACATCATGGTTTATTAAGCCAGGATTCCTGCCTTGAAGGGACATGCAAATGTGTTCAATGGGGCTTACTCCTAGGAAAGTGTGTGTAGGATTGCCGCCTTAATTGGGTTTCATGTAGTTATCCCACGTTATGAATTGTTTAATGAAATTATTTTGTTTTAGAGAAGCTGTGTTTGAAATAGATTAAATCTAACTCATTTTTTAAATTAACTTGTTATGTTCTTCCAGGATGTGTGCTGTATTTGGCGGCATCTATTGTCTCCGCCACTCTGTTCAGTGCCTTGTAGTGGACAAAGAAACCAGAAGGTAAGGATTGCAAGAAGTAACCTTTTCTCCTCTTATCTATACAAAACCACAAGATGAAAAATGCCGGAGTCAATTTTTAAAAAATGATTCTTCAAAGATCTTCCTTAGTATTAATAACACATCAACCTTGATTAAAAGTAATTTGTGTATAGGTCCTCCAGAACAAGGAAAGTGGGTTTAGAATATAGAAACTAAATTAATTTCCCTGCGATATAACTGCAGCCTCCTGATCATCCAAGCTTGGAAGACAAATCATTTCAGTTGCCGGGGGTCTGGTGATGAGTGATGTTAGTTTTCCTTGTGGCCTTACCTACTCTAATTGATTTTCATCAGATGACAACAAAGCCCTCTGTTATTGCATTTTTAAAAATGAAGCTCACCTAAAGACTCATCAGATTAATCTTTGCTGATAATGCATGTCACTCTAAGAGAAAAGGCTTTAATGAGTTTTTAGGTAGATTGTTGTCATAAACTATGCTGCCCTCTTACCTCTAGGATGAATTCTTTTTACAACCGTGTCAGGCCTCCTGGCAACTTTTTAAAGTTGGAACAAAATCAGCTGGTGTATTCTTGCTACAAAATTCACACCTTTGTGAATGGGCAATAGCGAAAGCGATGGTATATGTTTTCACCGTCATATCTGGGCTTAGGTGTATGGCTAAATAAATGCTCCTTGTGATATTCTCCAGGACGGGGTAGTTTGGTTTTTTTCCCTCTGAAGCAAGAGCAAATCTCTTTGCTTGATAGTGTGCTGTCTCTTTGCTTGATAGTCTGCCAGCTAAGTCCAGAAATCATTGCGTAAGGGGAGGGGATCATAGTTTGGCGGCAGTACATGCTTTGCATGTGGCGGGTCCCAGGTCTGATCTCCTGCTAAAGGCTATCGGGTCTACAGGGCCAGGAGAGACCCCTGCCTGAGTCCTTGGACAGCTACTGCCAGGAAGAGTCGACTGGGTTGGTTAGACCAATGCTGACTCATTATAAGGCAGCTCCATATGCTCAATCATCCACGTAGAGACAACTAAGATTTCGATTAACGCAATCCATATGGCAGCAACCAGGCTGACATGGCTAGTTGGTCCCATCTACAGTTGAAGACAAGGAAACGGAGGTGGTTTGAGTCCGCTTCTCAAATGACTACTTTCAGTTGGGCGTGTATAGGTGTAGAAACAGAGCAGTGTCAACTTCGTGTGTGAAGAGTCAGGTGTGCACGTTCCTCTCTTTCCATATCTATATGCATAGGATGGGAACATAGTCCCAAATGCAGCTTGAGCTTCACCAGCAAATTCACACACAGTAAAACGTAGGAAACCACACTAGACAGGGTTTTTTTTTCTTCTTCTGAACATGTGCCCTAATGTTTAAGAGGCACATGTGGAATTGGTGGTAGTCATGTAAGTCTGTTGCAGTGAAAACAACAGAAAGGCTTGTGGCAACTTAAAGCCTAATAGATTTATTGTGTCATCAGCTCTTGTGGACTAGAGTCCTCTTGCGCACGCATAGAGGTATAGAGGAGAAAAAAGGGAGGGTCCCAAATGGGAATTAAATGCAAAAAGGAAAGTGTGTGGAATTTCTGTGTGAAGCTAAATATCACAAAGTGACCAGCCACAACAATGATAATTGGTTCTAATGCAATCATTTGAGCTTTGCTATGTTCATTCCCACCTGTAGTGGGGCAGGCAACCATTGTTTCTATTCAAGCCTATATGAATAGAATCAAACTTCAGCAATTTCATGTCCATGACGGTGTGCATAGCATACCCATATTTCTTTCCCATCTTTGTAGAAAAACAATGTACATAAAGCAGTTTGCCCTGATGTGGTGCCCTCCAGATGTTTTGGACTTCAACTCACATCAGCCCCAGCTTGAATGTTCAATGGTGACGGATGATGGGAATTGTAGTCCAATGCATATGCAGGGCATCAGGTTGGGGAGGACTGGTTTAAAGTAATCCTTGCAAGAACTGGTTTTTTCTTTTTAAGCCAGCCCCACCCTCCTAAAACATACTAACATTCTGGGAAATAGCAACAGTCCCTTCTAATGTCTGCCTATCAAGTCTGGATTAATTCAGGTCTTTTGGCCCGCCATCTTTGATGCTGCCTTCATCTTGGAAGGGTTTTCTCTACTTTTTCTGCTGGGAAATTTAGGCAAAGTTCCCAAAAACCTGTGGAACTAGTTCTGAAGTAAGTCCCATGGAGTTCAGTGGGACTTACTCTTGAGTAAGTGGGTATAGACTTGCAGCCTTAGTAGCTCTTTGAATCGAGGTCCCACTGCTTAACAAAAACATCCCATCTTGCGTCTTAACATTTGGAGCCCTGATGGTAAGATGGTAAAGATATAATGAACAATGCAGCTTCCTCCAGACAAATTAGATAGTTAATAAAAGTTGTCGGTTACCTTGGCAGATGACACGGTTTGTATAATTAGATTTATAACCTGTCACATCACCTCAGGATGAGTAACAACATTTATTTATAAAACAATGTGATAAGTGTGTGTGTGTGTGTGTGTGTGTGTGATATACACACACATACACACCTGTTTTTCTGTATGTACGTATGCATGTCCCCCCTCCCCCACCCCATTATGACATCTCTCCCTACTGAGAAAATTGCAGGAGGTGTTTGTCCAGGTCAATTAGTGGGGGGAGAACCCCCAGAAGCAACAGTAGTGTAATAATATTTTATATTCAGGCTAACCAAACCATAGGCTGGAAGTAAAGCTTATTGTTGTGTGTTAACTGAGCATCCAGCCTGAGAAAGTGCTTTCGGAAACTGTAAAGCTTGCTCGCTACTTCCCGATATTTTTTAGTTGGTTCAAAGAAAATGCCTGTTACACTGCTGTTACCCCCTTCCCAGAGTAAACCTTCATTTAACCCGAGTCACTAAGTCGTTGTGCAAGTCAAAAAAACAAAACAAAACAAAAAACAGAAACCTGGCCAGAGAAGTTGCATGTTGTGAATCTCTAGAACAGGAGTGGGCAACCTCAGGGCCAGGCACCAAATCTGGCCCTCCGGGATTCTTCATTTGGCCACACACCCTTTCTCCCGACTACCAATCTTTTGATGGTTTTCCAGCGTTCGCATGTTTCCCCCCCATTCTGAAAGGTTGGCATGCCTCTACTAAGGCTTAGTCACTGGCAGTAAGAGCTTTAATCTATAACAGGTGGGTATTTGAGGAATTTTGGCCCTGCCCCTTTTGCCTCGCCCACCGCTGGAATGCAGCCCTCCGAGAGCTTCTCTGAAATTGAATGTGGCCCGAGATTCCCCACCCCTGCTCTAGGAAAATGCCATTCAAAACCTGAGGAGTAGTATACAGATAGGCACTAAATAAACATACAGAGCCAGTGTGGCACAGTGGCTAGAATGTTGGACTGGGACTCGGGAGATCCGGGTTCTAGTCCCCACTCAGCAAATGAAGCTCACTGGGTGACTTTGGGCCAGTCACGGACTCTTAGCCTGACCTACCTCACAAAGTTGTTGTGAGGATAAAATGGAGAGGAGGAAGAGGAGGATTATGTAAGCCGCCTTGGGTTCCTTGCAGGAAAAAGGCTGGGATATAAATATAATAATTTTTATGCTGTTTTTATTGTATTTGTACTTTGTATTGTATTTTATTGTTTTGTACGTTCTCTTGTTAACTGCCCAGAGAGCTTTGGCTATTGGGTGGTATAGAAATGGGCCGGTCACTGACTCTCAGTCTAACCTACCTCACAGGGTTGTTGTAAGGACAAAATGGAGAGGAGGAGAATTGGGTAAGCCACATTGGGTTCTTTGCAAGAGGAAAAAAGCAGGATATAAATGTAATTATAAATAAAATAAATAAATAAGTAAATACGGTGCCATTAAATCCCTGGAACTGACATACATGGAAGTAATGGAATGGCTCTTCTTGAGATTATGTGAAGTCCTCAAACCCCCCTCATAGGAAGAATTGTTTTAATGCACATAGGCAAAAGGAAGGAGGTAGCTGAAGGGATGAAGTTATTACAGGATCAGAATACTAGGGCTAGCCTGATGTACACCATTCAGATTTCCGGATGCTGCAAGTATGTTCCTTTCCAAACTTTCACGCCTCAGTTTGAAGCTCTACGGGGGTACAGAAGCACCCGTGGAGCTCTATGTGAAAAGGGCCATCTTGTTATCTGCGGTGTTCTTGAAAGCTCTCTGTGTGTGATCAAATGGATGCAAATAGCTTTCCCCAACTATAGAAAGGGGCTGCACCTTTTCTTTTTTGGTCTGGAGCCTCCATGTACGTAGTGCTCCTCCACCCAATTTTAGAGGCCCGTATGAACGCCTATACAGTAATACCTTGGATTGCAAGTAACTTGGTCTGAGAGCGTTTTGCAAGACAAGCAAAAAAGTTTTTAAAAATTTGACTTGATAAACGAGCAAGGTCTTGGTAGGGATGTAACCGCTCACCTCGAGTGGGCGTAGCGGGCCGAAATCGGCCCCGCTCACGCCCGCCAGAAACTCGCTTTGATATAAGAGTGTTTTGGATTACAAGCACGGTTCCGGAACGAATTATGCTTGCAATCCAAGGTATTACTGTATATCTGGGCTGCCCCATTAATTTTAATGGCCGGAGTAAATTGGCAGATATGAACGGCAATGCGCATGTGCAAATGCTTCTCTCCTGCTGAAGCCCTTGCAAATGGGGAGCTCCCTGGGAGCATTAGAGCTCAGTGGTGGAGCACATGCTTTTCATGCAGAAGGTCCCTGGTTCAATTCCTGGTATCTCCAAGTAGTGTCGGCTCTCCTGTCTGAAACCCTGGAGAGCCAATACTGAGCTAGATGAACCAGTGGTCTGACTCCAATCCATCTCGCATCCCAAATAAGATGGTCCATCCAGCATTCCTATTTGGGATGCTCATGGTCCTAAGAAATTGTTGAGACAGGCACATAGCTGCTAGAGAAGAGTTTGTAGCCTTAAATATCCCCATCTCATATTTATCTCTCTTATTCACAGATGCTTATAGATGATGCTTTTGCCCCCTGATAAGTGTGGATGCCTGCTTTGTATATCTTTAAAAAGACGTTGAGAGGAAAAATTGGAGGGAGGGAGTTTACTGATACAGCCCTCTTCTAGTTAAAACAAGGAATTTCGTTTTGCTAATGCTGCAGGATGCCCATCCAATTTGTTGACTGCTTTCTTCATGAACGAGAATCTCCTCATGACTTTTTGCCTTTAGGGGGACGAAAATTGAATCTCCCTCCCTATTAGCTTCCTTTCCTTTTTAATTTTGCCTCTCCGTTCCTTTTATGCCGGGTAGATCTTGCTTATGTGGCTTCATTTGGTAAGATTTAAGGTATTTTAATTTACGTCTGTATATTTTGAGCGGGGCTTACATTAAAAATAATTGCCCGCGTTTTACTTGGAGCACAGTTTTAAGTGCGTTTCCAATGAAACCGTCCCGGCCTTCAACTGAAAAGATGTGACAAATGTAAATTTATATTTCCATAATAAAAAAAAAAAGAGATATAGCAAACACTGTAATTTACATATCTTTCCTGAAATATTGCAGACTGGCTTTGTCAGTGCTGGTAAGTCCATTTCAAGGATGTCGCCCTTAGTCCATTAGTTTGGATAATGAGCCCTATAAAGTACATTTATAACTGGTGGCACTTGGCAAGGAGATGAATTCTAATCTTCATCCTTTTATCTAGACACATTGAAGAAGGTCAATGGAGGGTTCTGTATGATTCATTGTCCTAACCCATATCAGATGACAGAGACCTGATAATGTCATTGCATAAGTGTTTTCCTTATTTGAATGTGGCCCTTGAAAGGATTCTTCTGCTGATCAACCTTTTTGATGCAAAAGTAGAAACTGATATTAAAAGACACCCGTGCGTGCGTACGGTCCGTGTGCTGTCGCTGGCTGAAGAACGAAAAAGCAACATGAAGAGCTGGTGACTGCTTTTTTGTGTCTGCGCGTGCTTCATTTGGGATGCTGCAACATGACATTTAATCAACCTTTTTTTTTTTTCCTTTCCTCCCACCAGAACATGCAGAGAGAGAGCAGAGAAATTGTTTCATAAACAATCGGAAAGGTTATAATTAGATACAGACAGTGCCAGCTGGACCGGCTTGTTTTGTTAGCAGCATTTAAATGAGAGCAACTTTTAGAGTAAAATGAGTTTGGCGCATGTAAATAAAAAGAACCCCTTTACAGCAGCAAGCAGAATAGATGTCCTGCGTGCCTGCCCTATTCTGTTGGGATAAGTTACTTAGGGCGCAATCCCATGCAGGTTTAGACAGAAAAAAGTCCTACAACTCACAGCATTCCCCAGACAGCCATGACTTACAGCAATACCCTGAGAGATAATCAGGTAATTGTACGGAAAGTAAAATGATCTTTAAGAAGGATGGCTGTTTTAATAGAAACATAAGAACATAAGAAGAGCCCTGCTGGATCAGACCATGGGTCCATCTAGTCCAGCATTCTGTTCACACAGCAGCCAACCAGCTGTCCACGGGATGCCACAAGCAGGATATGAGTGCAACAGCACCCTCCTGCCCATGTTGGCCTGCAACTGGTGTACATAGGCAGACTGCCTATGATACTGGAGGTGGCATATAGCCAAGCAGGACTAGTAGCCATTGATAGCCTCTCCTCTATGAATTTGTCCAGTCCCTTTTTAAAGCCATCCAAATTGGTGATATTCACTACATCATGTGGAAGTGAATTCCATAGTTTAACTATGCGCTGTGTGGAGAAGGACTTCCGATACTGGCTGGGGAATGCTGGGAGTTATAGGACTTTTCTCTGTCTATACCTGCATAGGATTGCACCCTTATGTATCATTCCCTCTGTCCAGTGCTTACGTAGCCAAAACAGCAGCACCCATGCACAAGAGGGGAGGTATCGGCAGTCTTGGATGAATCCCAAAGTTTGCAGAAGTACAAGCAATCTTTAGAAAGGAAGGCCTAAGGGAGGGATCCCCCCAAAAACAGTCCAATTTATTTATTTATTATTTATTTATTATATTTATACCCCACCTTTTTTCCTGCAAGGAACCCAAGGCGGCTTACATAATCCTCCTCTTCTCCATTTTATCCTCACAACAACCCTGTGAGGTAGGTTAGGCTGAGAGTCAGTGGCTGGCCCAAAGTCACCCAGTGAGTTTGACTGAAATTGCTCAGCGGCCACAAAATGCTGACTGACAGGAGGTGGGGAACAGAAAGCTATGTGGGAGGCGGAATGGAATGGTAAGGTTTGTATATTGTGGGGCCTAACGGGACGGCTGGACGTGGCAGGTGGTCCTAATTCACAAGGTTCCGCATAGCAAAATCTTGACCTGTCTTTAGGACAGCCAGCATCAGCAGATGGTTTAATAAGATTAAATCCCAGTGAAGGAGCTTCCTGAGGGAGAGAATCAACCGTTTTCAATGTCCCAGGCTGTTCCAATTTCTTAATTATGCAGTCTGGAGAAAGTGTTTTAATACCTAAGGAGGGGGGCACAGAATGGCGTATCCTGGAGGAGGGCACTGAATGGAAACACTCAACCCTGCAACTGGTCTCACTTGGTTCCCCCCCCCCTCCATATTTATGTACCATCCTATATAGCCAGAGCGGTTTACAAGAGCGGTATAAAATTGCACAAAAACAGTAAAACCAGCAAATTGAAAACAGCTGATTATGATAAAACTCTGAAGTTAATAATAATTTTTAAAAGGCCTGGGAGAACAAGAATGTCTTCACCTGGCACCTCAAAGGTAGGCTAGTGCCAGGTGAGCTCCACTAGGGATGGAATTCCACAATCGGGGCGTGACTATTTGGAAGGCTTCCCACCTTACCTCGGATAATGGAGGAGCGTAGAAAAGAGCCTGATAATAAAACGCAGACCGGTTGGACAGCCAGTGCCAATCAGTGTACCCCATACTCAGCTGGATGGACCATTGGTCTGACTCAGTATAAGGTAGCTTCTAATTTGTGTGTGTGCTTGTGTTTGTAGGGCAGGCATGTGCAACCTGGTGCCCTCCAGATGTTTTGTATTACAACTCCCAGCATCCTTGACCATGGGCCATAGAGCTTATGGGAGCTGTAGTCCAAAACCCCTGGAGGGTACCAGGTTGCCTTCCCCTGGTCTGCAAGGTGCTTTGCCCATGCACACGCCTCAGTGAGTTCCCCCACAGTCTGCTCCAACCAGCTTACCAGGGGCCTCAAAAGAAGGGCAGAGGAGCGTTCATATTCCTGCCGGTCTCCAGGCTTGGTCTGAGTGCAGCCAAGGCCCCTTCTCCTCTCCTTTCTTTGGCCTCTTTTCTAGGCCGCTCTTCAAGCTGGCCATGTTTCCTGTTCTGCTCTCCACCTCCCTATTCATAACCTTACTTGGAAGTATCCTGGGTCAGGAGTAGGCCTTTTTTCCAGAGCAGGCTATACTTGCTGCTCCCGGCTATAGAACTGCTTCGGGATCCCGTGTCTTTGATCTCTTGTTCCTCTGCCCCTGAGTCGCCTGCCAGGAAGACGTGGTCCCCTGCTGCCTCTGCATCCAGCTTGCTGCTCCCTCTGTGGTTGGCTGTGTTAAAGAAAGGGGGTGCCCTGACGCTCCTCCTCAGGCTTGTGGCTTGGTCAGGAATCGAGACCTTGCCATTTTGAACCTCTGCACTGTCTCCACAGTGTGGTGAGGAAGAACCACAACGGGTGGTAGCGCTAAAATGAAATCGCTTGAATCGCACAGTTGGAATTAAACCGGTTTTGTGTAGCAACATGACTATTAGGGTATCTTATCGTGAGACAATTTATCGAATATTCTCATAACATTATTGTGCTTTGTGTCTCCCCCCCCCCCCCCCCCCCCGTATAATGAGGTTATATGCACAACATCGTGATTATGGGATTTCAGTGTGTTTCTGTAATATATTGGCAATTGTAATCACATTGATGGAGTCTTCTTTAAGACTATGAGTTGAATCCAGACTTGGTCATGCCAGAGTAGACCCACTGAAATCAACAAGGCTTAAGTTAGTCATGACTAGCTCGCTCCGTTGATTTCAGTGCATCTGCCCTAAGCTTTACTAAGGTCACAACCCTATGCGTGTTTAGACAGAAAAATGGCTGGCTGGGGAATGCTGGGAGGTGTAGAACTTTTTTCTGTCTAAACATGCATAGGATTGCACCCTAAGTCTCTATCCAACCCAGTGTTACTTAAACTATCTCATGCAAGCCGTGCAATCCTCTACATGTCTGCTCAGAAGTAAGTCTTATTGAGTCCAATGGTGCTTACTCCCAGGTAAGCGGGTATAGGTTTGCAGCCTAATATGTCTTTCTGGGGAGGGAAATGGTTGACACTGAGTCCTTCTGTGGGGCTCATACTTATTTACTTAGAAATTTGATGCCCCACTTCTTTTGTTTCTAAAATAAACTCGTAGCAGCTTACAAGAAAAGTTCATAAAATACGTAACATGCAGTGAAAGCGGTCCAAAATCCTAACATCAGTTCATACAACAGAAAAGAGCAGGAGAAAACAGTTTAGCATAAAAACAGGGAGGCCAAACTTTAACCCATGCTAAAAGCTCAGCGAAATATAAAGCCCTTAGCAGCTTGTGGGAAGCTTAAAACTGAAAGCATCTCAATTTGCTTTCCAAAAATATGTCTTTAACAATGACATGAATATTTTGCTCACCCTTTCTTTCTTTCTTTCTTTCTTTTTAACAGGTGTAAAGCAATCATAGATCATTTCGGGCAGAGAATAAGTGCCAACTACTTTGTTGTGGAAGATAGCTACCTTTCAGAGAAAATATGTACAAATGTGTCTTACAGGTAAATATCAAGGCAGGAGGGAAGAATAGCTAACGGTGCAATCCTATACACTCAGAAGTAAGTCTAATTGAGTCCAATGGCACTTCCTCCCAGGTAAGTGGTTATAGGATTGCAACGTAATATGTGTTTCTGGGGAGGGAAAAGGTTAACACACACACACACACACACACACGGCAGCTGTCTTTAAGTTTTGAAATGACTTCCCACATTTCAGGTCATTTTGCCCTTCCAGTAGAATACCCCATTTTCTTTAGCTTGAGTTAGGGGGAAAGAAATCTCAGTATTTTCTGAGGAAGTAGTAACCAGGGAATAGTCATCTGCTTATTTCTAATCCAGGTCCTAATAGCTGTCACCTCACTCCCTTTTGTATCGCCATCATCTCAAGATCTTGGGTCTGCTGGCCTGACGGCACTTCTTTAACCTTGCTCTTATATCCTATCGGTGCTCTTCCATGGCTTTGTGTCCTTGTTCCGGTGCCGGATAAAGAGCCTGGCAGAATAACTTGGATGCTTCTTGAAGGTGCATGGAACTGAACTGTCCTGCATTTTGCACCCATTTCCCCCCTCCCCCTCCCTGACTGTGTTTCATTTAGGCCATTAACCTTTGCTGAGGTAATTATTAGCCAGTTAATGGTTATTTAAAAACATTAAGAAGCCTGCCACAGTGCTGTTGAGGGTCAAGCCAATGGCCTGTTTGGTCCAGTCTCCTCTCTCTCTCGATGGCCAATACTGGATGCTTCAGAAGGTATATAACCAAAACAAGGTAATTAGAGGAGTGATCCCTCCCCATTTCCTTTGCTCTCAGTTCACTGTCTCTATATATGGAAAGTTAAGTCATTGCTTGAACTTAGGGCAGCTTTGCACATTAATTTGGAGACCTGAAGTGGGAGGCTTACGCTGGCTCAGCTTGTCTGAGCGTGGAAAGCTAAGCAGGGTCAGGCTGGTTATGACTTGGATGGGAGACCCCCTCCTCTCGTTTCCTGCATTGAGTAGGGGGTTGGACTCGATAGCCTTGTAGGCTCCTTCCAACTCTATGATGTATGAAATCTATTAAACTACTAGTCCAGCTGTTTCTTTCCATGCTTTTGGTGTAGCATGCGAACATGGGAGTCATAAGAACACAAAAAGAGCCTGCTGGGGCAGACTCAAAGGCCTATATAGTCAGCATCCTCTCCCATAGTGGCCAACCTGATACCTCTAGGAAGCCCCGAAGGCCTATACGTCTTGAGACCAAGCAACCTGAAAGACCACATTTTCCTGTGTGGGCCCCCCCCCCGGGTTTTAAGATGTTCGGGGGAGGTCCTTCTCTTCTCTCAGTACTGCCACCTTTAGAGGCAGGTTTGGTGGGGATGTGCGACAGGGCCTTCTCGTTGGCCACTCCCAGTCTCTGGGACTCCCTGCCAGGGGAGGCTAGGTTGGCCCCATTTCTGTTGTCCTTCTGCCGGCTGGCAAAGAGGTTTTTATTCAGGCAGGTTCTTGGCATAATAAGTTGCTGATGGGGTTTTTAATTGGTTGTTGCTATTTATTTCTTTTATTGCTGTGTTCTTAACTTGTTTTTATCTTATGTTTTAATTAAGATTTTGCTTTTAATCTGGATTTTTTTTTTTAATTGTTAACTGCCTTGAGTGCCATTTTGGGGCAGAAAGGCGGGATAGAAATGAAATAAAAAAATAAGTGAAATATTAAGGAGGACTTTGGGGCGAGAGCCCTCTCCTGCCGTTGTTCCCCCGTGAGTGGGATTCACAGGAATGCTGCCTCCGGTCCTGGCGGCAACTTGCCTCTCAGTACCAGTTGTTGGGGAACATGAGTGGGTGGGTGCTGTTGCGTTCACTTTCTGCTTGTGCACTTCCCAGCGTGGCGTAGCAGTTCGAGTGCTGGACTGGGACTTGGCAGATCCGAGTTCTGGTCCCCGCTCAGCCATGAAGCTCACTGGGTGACTGAGCCGGTCACTGACTCAGCCTAACCTGCCTCACAGGGTGAGGCTAACATGGAGAGGAGGAGGAAGATTCTGTAAGCCACCTTTGGCTCCTTGCGGGGGGAAAATATAAATTATAAATAATTTATAAATATAATTAATCAATCTGGTCGGCCACTGTGGGAAACCAGATGCTGGACTCGGTAGGCCTTTTGGTCTCCTCCGGCAGGTCTCGCACATCTTGCCACAGATTTAAATGCTCTCCCAATGTTAAATTGCCTATAACTTGATAATTGTACTCTGTCCTCATCCGTGTTATTGATGAAGTTATTGAACAGCCACTCTTGACCCTTGCAGAACCTCAATTTCCAGTCTATCATCAGACCATTTATTACTCCTCGTTTGCGCACAGTTCTTCAGCCAGTTTCATGCTCATCACTCAAGGTTTCTTCTGGGCCATGGTTTCCAAGCTCTCTCAGAGACAGCATGTGGGACTGGGTCAGAAACCTTGCTGAAGTCTAAAGTGTTATTACTAGGTCTGGGCTTTCCCCTTGTAATGCAACCCATTGCATGATCAAAGAAGGAAACTTGTTCCAGCTCAGCTTTTCTTTTTAAAACCCATGTCACCTGCCAATGACCACAGTCTTACCTTGAGATACTTGAAATACAATTCATTTGTGTTGGTTATTCTGCACCAGCAGAATGCTGTCTGTGCCCACTGCATACCTGTCAGAGCTGGGCTTTAGCCAGCTGCTTATTGAGAACCAGGAGCCGGAAATCACAAGCCAGGTGCCCAAATCCAGTGAATACTGTTGTGCTGTTGGCCCAAAGCCCCAGCCTGATCTGAAAGCCTTGACCCAGTTCGCATTCCCCTGTTGTTGAGAATGAAATTTGAGCGAGCATTCCAGTTCTCGCTCCCCCCCCCCCCCCCCCGTGGATCCCACTGCATCTGGGCAGAGCTAAACAACCCAGGGTTGTTTCTCGTGTTGGTGGGAGAGGAACAACCCAGACTTGTAATGGAAGAACAAGCCAGGAACAAATTCCATCCCTGGGTTGTTTAGCTCAGCGGGAGCAAGTGGGCAGCTGAGAGCCACCTCGCTCCCACTCATTCACAACAAACAAACCCTGGGTAGCTGTGATGTGTGAACTGGGTCACGAAGTCATTCCTTTGTCCAGGAGCTCCTTACTGCCCAGGAACTCTTACTGCCCAAGAGCCACTCAAACCTGCAGCCCTGTTTGCTTGCCATGTGGAGCAACAGCGCCCAGAACTGTGACTTTCTAGTTTGAGTGGTGGCAGCTCCTAATAATATATAGTGGACTGCTTCCCCCCACACCCATCCCCACCCCACCTCAGCTTTGTTCAGTTTGTGGTGGCATGAAGATGGGTCATGGTGTAGACAACAGTCTTCATATACGCGTGAGTCAAGTTGTAGTTAATTTCTTAACTAAGCTGACTATCTGTAAATAGGTCATTAGCAACGTTTAGTGCTGGTAAGTGTGGTATATTCATTTCTCATGATGGTCATAGAGTTATTGTTGACAAAGCTTGAATCCATATGGTTTCCCTCTTATGTTTTGTGATGGGCCATACGTGCTTTATTCACTTACAGGCAGATCTCCAGAGCAATTCTCATTACTGATCGATCAATATTGACGTCTGGCTCAGATCAGCAGGTAAGCCCATCTCTTCAGTATTGGTACCTTTGGTACCGTTTTCTTTTGTTTTTGTTTTGTTTTTTCATAAACTGCTGCTGTTTGTATTTGAAGTCGTAATTTCTGATCAGTTATTTAAAATGGATTTGTGTAAGTAAATAGACTTGGCTTTGCCATCATGAGACTCTTTTGCCAGATAACAGGAAAACCTTAATGTTCAAACACTCAACACTAGGAAACAACTAGTGAAGATGATCAATGCTTGATCAGTGAAATGAATTCTGGAAAATAAAGCTTATGGGTTTGATCAAGACTAAGTTAGTAATGCTTTAATCCCACTGAAATCAATTGGACAAGTTAGTCAAATTTGATTCTGCTCAGTTTCTCATTTTTCCAACATTAAGTACATTCCATGCTGTTTTTGCATCAGTTTGCAATTAAAAAAAAAAAAAAAAGTCAGCATGAAAATTAGTGCATATTTTCATGCTCATTTCTCCTAATACAGGATTTTTGGATGCACTCTTCCAAATATTCACACTTTCCCCAAGTAATTTCCCCTAGTATGTGTTTTTGTGTGCACTTTCTCCTATTATATGCATTTTGTGTGCATTTTTTAAATTGTGAACTGCATCACAAAATTCAGAAAAGTGTAAATACTGCCATATAACTGCATTCCAGCTCCTGAGCTGGTTCAGGACATGCACATTTGGTAAATTTGTATTAAAATGTGAATCCAACAAATATCGCACCCATTCTTTGTCATAACTAACTTAGCCTGAATCCAACCCTACCAAATGGCAGCAAAAGCTTGATTGTGGACTACGCATATGGACCTTACAAGTACCTGGTTGTAGGACTGGCCGCTTAATATCTCTTTTTTCTCAGCACATGTCTATATACGTATCTCTCATTTATGTCCTGATCTTTCTTCGTTGCATTTGTAATTCCCCTTGTCTTCTGTGATGGAACTCAAGGTGGTGTATGCAGGGCCGCCTTCCCCAACCTGGCGCCCTGCAGATATGTTGGACTGCAACTCCCATCATTCCCAGCCAGTATGGCCATCTCTGTATACTTCCAAATATATATTAAAAAACCCATAGGTCATAACAGAAGCAAGTATACAGATCAACATAATAGATATGTAAGCACAAGTAATTGCAGAACTACATGCAAAGCAAGTTAAAATGGATATCCTTGAACGCAGTCTGCCGTGTGATTATTCATATAATGTTGCCTTGATCTCTCTGCAGCCACTGTAGAGGAGGCTACTTTTTCTGTAACAAGCCTGTCTTTCTCTGTCAGTCAATACTCAGTTTTTTCAGACTTGATGAAGAGTCAGAATGAAACAAGAGTTGAAGGGAGAACTTACTTCTCGTCTAATTATGAGACAATCAAATACATAGTGAGGGATGATCTTCCACTGCACCAACTCCACAAATAAAGTGCCTCCAATCGTTTGGGATATTTCTGTAATGGCCGTCAAATGATGCCAGAGGGCATTTGCTGAAATTGAACATCAATAAACATTATCCTTTGCTTGAGCCAAATGTACTGTTGGAAAGAGTTTCATGGGTGTTCATGATGGCAGTGCCATGGGCTCACATTAACAGCAAAGACAATTCTTGTTGGGTAAAAACATCCACTCTTTTTTAAATTGCGCTTTGGAAAACACTGGTATAAAATTTGGAAAATGTGCTGGGGAGAAGCGAAAAGAACTTGCATCCTTACATGCAAAAAAACCACTAGATGGACTCCTTCAAAAGGACTTTTTTTCCAGGTAATCTGTTCGCTCTGCTTTCTAGATTTCCATTTTGACCGTTCCACCTATGGAGTTAGGTCAGCCAGCGATTTGCCTCATAGAACTGTGTTCTTCTGCCATGACATGCATGAAAAATACTTGTGAGTACACCTTTTGACTTTTGTTCTTCTCTTGTTTTAAAAACAGGAAAGGAAGCTAACCTATCTTTCGACTCATCCACTCCTTTCTTCTTTGAATTGATCTGATCTTGCTTAACCCAATCACCTTGAATAACTTTCTACTCTTGGTGGGAAAGGAGAGTAGCCCATGACTCTAACCTGGTAGAAACTCAGGGTGATAACTAATTCATACTTGATGACAACAGGCATGTTTGCCCTGGTGTGAAAAAGAGATGCAAGTCTCCAAATGTGTAGTAGACACACATATGGAACCTGTGGCCAATAGCAGATCCCAGTAATGGATTCCTCTCCATTACACTACTGTTATCCCCTTCCCAGAGTAAAGCTGGTCCAATGACGTTGGTCATTATGTGCGAACCAGGTCATTGAGTAGGATTGGCTCATTTTACAAATGACACTATCCTGATTGGTTAGTGGGTTCTAGGGGCCACTTTGAAGACTCTTGGAAAGGTTGGTGAGAGAGAAGCCCTGGGGTGGGGTGGGGATGCGTAAGAAAGGAGCTGTCTGAAAAGTATTTATGGGAACGCAAGACTCAAATGCCAAAGGATTCATATAAAAAACATAGTTTTAATGGAGTTCGAAGAAGCATTTTTGGCTATATTTTTGTTTTATTAATAACTTGGTTTCATGAAAGGGTCTTTTAGAATGTTTAATTGTTGCTGATAACTCTGTCTGTCATTTATCATTTATTTATCTATCATGTAACTATCTATCTGTCTTGTAATTCTGGTGTGGTTCAGAAGAATTCAATCTTTAGGTCACAGCCATGCTACCTGTTGTTCACATGAATGTCTGTCAGAGTCTGCAGCTCTAAGAGACTAAATAACAACCAAGTTACTAAGCATACAATGGATCAAAATATTTCAAGTAGTGGCAGCAAACTGGTAAACCCAGCACCAGATGATGTCTCTTCCCTCTTCACGGTGATGTAAGGGTGGCACAGTAATAGGATCTTTGGTGCCATCACTAAAAATAAAATTAAAAAATTCTGCACCAACATAAACTGAATCCCATGACCTATATCAACTTGGCCAGTTAAACAATTCTGCATACCTTTGCTTATTTTGCACAATTTATCCTGCTTCTACTGGTCGTGAGGGAAAGGATCCATGCAGGTCCCTTAAGTCCATACTCCTCCTCCTTCTTCTCGTTCCTCTCCTACCGGAGATTGGACATCATCATGGCTAAACAGTTTAGATATGGCCGCTCTAAACAATGATATTGTATTGCCTCCAACCCATTCTTTAAGGTTTTTCACCCAAGAAGTTCTTCTTCCCCCATTTATTTTACCTTGTATAATCAGCTGCAACCGGCTATATTTTTCTTTTCTCATTGTATGACCAAAATATTCTAGTTTTCTGCGTTGTATGTGTTTTATAATTTCTTGATCTTTATATATTCACTTTAATGCTTCTTCCTTGGTCACCCTCTCAGTCTCTAATCCAGTGTTCTCCAGCCTTGGGTCCCCAGATGTTTTTGGCCTACAACTCCCAGCATGCCCCAGCCAGACAAACATGACATGTACCTGTTTGATACGGATGGGGAGTTGGAAGCTTGGTCTTGTTCTCTCTGTGCTACGGTTTGGGTTTCAGATCTTTCAGCAAATGCGCAACACAATACTATGCATGTTGTGCAGAACTAAGTTGCACTGTTAGGCCTGGCTACAGGTTAGGCCTGGCCCTCAGCAAATGGGTTCTGTCTTGTGGCCCCCTCGTGGTGGACAGCAACAGCGTTCTGAATTGGCACCAGGCAGCTAAGAGCTTCCGTTTTAATTTCCCAGGGTGCCCCTGACCTAGCAATGCTCTGGGGTGAATTTGTGGACATTTTAAATGACATACCTTGGACCCAGACACTTTTCGGAAAGTGAGGCCCAAGGCAGGTATCACTGGTGGCCCCTGCTAGAGCGTTGGGGCCTCAGCAGCTGTCTGAGCATGGCTTGAGCTGATATCAATAAATAAATGAGTCAAACCTGCCCAGGGAAGTGTGCATATGATTACAACGTGATTTACCATTTATTTTAAAGAACGTTTATGCTGTTCTTCAGCCAAAAAGGCTTCCGGAGCAGCTAACATACAATCCATAAAGTCAAGACATTCCCTGCCCACAGGCTTACAATCTGAAAAGACACGACACAAAGGAAAAAGGGGTGGGGAGGGAAGAGGGGAAAAAGCAAGTGGTCTTTCAGCAGAGCTGTTTGAATTGCTCTGCTTCTCATCTCATTTCCCTCTGCTGCAACTTTAGTTAAAGAACCCAGGTTGAACATTCTGTACTGTGGATCTGGGTGTGTGTGATGAGAATTTTGCCGTGACACCCTTTTCTCCACTTTCCTGGATTAGGAAATCTCTCTAGGAAACCTAAAAACCAAGAAGTTCTGCTCTAGTCCGAGAAGTAGCTGTCCATCATAGCCACTTACACATTTTTTTGCTCTTTTGTTTTCTTTTAGTTGTTATTAAAAATCACTTTAATAAGCTTTTGTAAAAAAGCTATAATTATGTATTTACACTTCAGGTCAATTGGACTGCAAATGCGTGTTCATTAGAATGACAGATGGTTATCTTAATTTTTTAAACTCTATTATAAGACACCACAGGAAGCCCTAATCTGCAAGACTTTAATGCTCAGTTTTTCTTCTTGTGAATGAGTTTACAGCTGTATTGCCAAGTGGAGGGTAAACCCCATCACATTCCTCCGTGCCCTGTTCGCCCCATCTGGTTATGACTGCATTTAGACACTTTTAAAGTTTTCCTTTAGCTTTGGACAGGGATGGGTTTCTTCCGCCAAGTTCACCTATTCCTCCATTTTGTGGGCAGGTAGTAGTAGGCGATCACTCGTGACCAAGTAAGATTGTCTTCCAGGATAAAATTACAAAAAGAAAATTATAAAAAGAGGAAATTCTTTAAAAAATTGCGTAGACTCTAGCGATGGGTCCGTAAGTGACTGGAGGCCAATTCTAGTTCCACACAGCTTCCCACAGTGAGGACACAGGTTGCCAGATGGAATATGGTCCTGTAAAGGATTCGTTTGACATGCTTTTCGCTTAGCACGTTTCTCCCTTTCACCTTGCACTCGGGCTTCTTCAAAGTCCATGGAACCTTTGTGAAAGGCCAACCTCCAGTTAGATCGTTCATGGGCCAGAGCTTCCCAGTTTTCGATGTTTATATTGCATTTTTTTACACACATCATAGTATTTGCACTGTTGCAGATATAACGCTCAGTTTGGACATGAGAGACTGCCATGTTCAAAGCCCTACCTGGCCATGGAGGTTCCTTAGGCGCATCCTCGTGTTGCACTCTGCAGAAAAATTGGAGGTAGGGCCTTAAGAACATAAGAGTCCTGCTGGATCGGACCAAGGTTCCTTCTAGTCCAGCATTCTGTTCGCACAGTGACCAACCACCTGCCCACAGGAAACCCACAAGCAAGGCCATGAGTGCAACAGCACCCTCCTGCCCATGTTTCCCAGCAACTGGCGTACATGGACATACTGCCTCTGATACTGGAGGTAGCATATAGCCATCAGGACTAGTAGCCATTGATCACATTCTCCTCCATGAATTTGTACAATTCCTAGTGTTGCAGGAAATCAAATGGGAGCACTTACATGGCCCAATACCCCCACTCCATTTCTGTGAGCAGAGTCAGGTAGCGGCCAACAGCACCAGCAGTGGTGGCCCCTTGGGAGATGGGAGAGGCTCGTTGGACCGTTCCCCTGTGGCATTGTTTTTTCTGAATGGCGCTTGGCACTAACACAGCCTTGTATTTAAGGACTAACTTAGTAGCCACAGGTGGCAAGGAGTTGCATGCAGGCGAGTCAGTGGGCTGGTGTGCCAATCATAGACCTGGTTCACATGACCGTAGGGTGGTTAATAAGCCATGGTGGCTTGTTAACCACCCTGCGCGTGTTGGTTGTATGCTGGCCAGATTTATGTAATTATCCTCGCCAGCAAGGTTGTTGTGATGTCTGAACCCAGCGAGGGTGGTTGGTTAAGAAACCATCCATGGCCTGTTTTATGGTTGCTTCCCCAACCACCAACCCTTTCTGGGTTTGGACGTCACAAAAAGCTACATCAGCAAGGGTAATTCTGTAAATCCATCCGGCACGGGACCAGCACATACAGGGCAGTTAACAAGCCACCGCGGCTTACTAAGCACCCTGTGCTCATGCAAACCGGGCCAATGAAAGAAAGTGGGCTGTCAGAAGAAGGAAGCCACCCCCTCTGTATCTTCAGAGGCTCTTCTCTGTACTGTCGCTCCCCCCTCATTTCCTTCCGCCTGCCGTCTTCACTGTATACATTTACACACCAGGTTAAGACCTTCCTCTTCCAGCAGGCATTTAATCTTGACACTGTTGCTGTGGTTATTAGCTTTACTCTTCAATATTTTTGTTTGTGTTGTTAATGTGTTGATGTTTTCATATTTTTTAAAATTGTATTTATTTTTTTGGTTGTTATGGTATTGTTTTGGGAGGTTTTTATGATTGTAAACCGCCTCAAGGGCATCTGTCATTCAGCGGCATATAAATTTAATGAATAAAAAATAAATAAATACCCAGCGCAGAAATGCAGCAGGCAGCTGCAAGAGCGGCCCTCCTCTACCAGCTACCAGCAGGCTCATGAACCTTTTTGCACACAAGTAGCTTTTGTGGGCTTCTTTAGAAGGCTACACTAATGGTGGCTCTGTTACACTAGCATCTCTTTCCATCTGAGATCGTGGGGCTTGCACTTACAGCTCTCACGATCCCTAGGCAGTGTCATTTGTCCATTGGCAGTCATGGGAGCCATAATTCCACCCCCCGTGGTCTCAGATGGAAGGAGACACTGGCAGCGTAGTGATGCTGGTCATGTCTCCTGTAGTTTAAAAAGAAGCATGGGTGAAAGTGGAGAGGAGTGGCCACCGGAGCCATAGCCAGTCCATCCTGAACTCCCCTTGGGAGGTGGGAATAATGTTAGGAACATAAAGCCTTTTTTTTTTTAATCTTCCTAAAGCAGCCTTCCCCGACCTGGTGCTCTCCAGATGTTTTGGGCTATATGATGCCCCAGCATTTGTGACCATTGGCAATGCTGAGGGGAGCTGAAGTCAGAAATATCTGGAAGGCACCAGGTTGGAGAAGGCTGTCCTAAAGCAAGAAAGTGACTTTAGATCTGTAAAGAGCGCTTTAAAAAAAAGTATTGCTTATTTTTCCATTTCCCCCCAAATATCTGTCGTCGTCTCTCCCAAAAAAACCAACCCAGTAAAAAATGGTTTTTTTCCATGACTTCAAAATTTCTGGAAATTTTACCTCTCTAGGCAGATGTGATGAGGATGTTGTTATCCACTCTGAATTCTTGGGGTAGGGCAGGGAAGAAGGCTCAAACGGACACAATAAGGCAGTGTTCTCCAACCTTGGAGAACACTGCAATAAGGTGTTATGCACACACCCCTGAATTGCACACCTGCATACTCAAACGTCTGAAGCAGCTTCTTTTAGCTGTCAGATGTGTGTGGATCCATTCCTTATATTGCATAGGACCCAGCCGTCCAAGGTCTGAAAAGCATAATCTGGCTTTAAAAAAAATAAATAAATAAGCCTTTAGATTGGCATGTTTTAATATTTGTGTTTTTGGTTCCTGCAAACTTTTGAAGACCAGTGAGTTTGTGATGGAGATTGGGTGTAACTAAATTCTAAGCAAAGGGCTTGGTCATCAGGCAAAATTAAAACCTACAGATGTTATTTAAAGTGCTTGAATTACAGGAAGGTCAGAAGGTCCTTGGCCCTTATCAGTTGAGATAGCCCATTTGAGAAGGCTACAAGGATGGCATGATTTGGTTACAATTGGGACGAGTCAGGGTTGGGCTTTGTGGATTTCATTAAGGCTCCCACCACCACCTTTCCCCCAATAATCCTAGCATTCGAGGGGTGTGTGCATGCACATGTGCATGTGCGTGTTCATTTTTAAAAGTACCGGTATATCCTTATGTAGATTGCACAGCAGCATACAAAAATATAAAACAATTTCAAACGGTGGTATTAAACAGATTAAAACAATCAAACAATAAAAGCAAAACAAAAGCAGCATAAGAAACAGAAAAGCACAAAGCAGCAGATCAGTAGTCAAAGGTTTTCTGGGAAAGAAAAAAGAAAAGAAAAATGTTTTAAGCTGCCTCCAAAAAGAGAACAGGAAAGAAGGGTGTGTGTATCTCTCTCAGAAGAGAATTCCAGTGTTGGGGCTACTACCAAGAAGGCCTTGTGGAGGCTAACCTTTTCTTCTCTGAAGGTAAATCCTTAAGCAAGACTTCATTTGAAGGTCTTGTAGTGGGAGGCTTATACAGGAAGGAGGTTTCAGCACTCAGGCTGTTTAGGGCTTTAAAGGTCAAAACCAGCATATCAACAGAACTTCATTGCCAGCATAACTACGTATATCTGAGTGTAGCCAAAGTGTAATCCATATTTACTTTTCATCTGCTGTAAATGAGTGTTAACTTGGCTGATCACCCCTTTTCCATAATTATTTAAGGTAAGTATGCAAATACAGCCGACCTTGGGATCGAAGGGCAAAGATGACACACCCGTCATCGGTATTGTCAGCTGTGGAACCAAGCTGCTTCTCTTTACCCTACACACTGAGACCATGATGATGGAATTGTTCAAGCTCACTCACTGTTCTTTCCTTCTAGAAGGATTGTTCAAAGCCGAGCTTTGGCAACTGCTGTAACTAATGCATTTAGTCCCGAGTAAATCATATCAAATAAAAAATATGCACTGATCAGGCTTTGACTTATAACAATAACCTGAGAGGTAATCAGGTAATTGTACAGAAAGCCAAGTGAACTTTAAGGATGGCTGTTTTAATAGGAAGTTGATTGTATGACAACAGAACACTTCAGTTTCTTCTGCATCTCCTCCTAACTTTCCCCAACCCAGTCCCCGATTCATTTGCTTGGAGATATATATAATCTCCCACCTTTTTGTAATTAAAAATTCCCAAGGCACTTTGCAAGAATAGTTTAATGTTTAACTGTTATTGTTTAAAATACAGTCTTTATACACACAAAACACAATACAAGCAAAGCAAGAGTTAAAACAGTAAAAATGACAGCATGGCTGGCTGGGGGATGCTGGGAGTTGTAGGACTTCTTTCTGTCTAAATATTCATAGGATTGCACCCTAAATGTATTTTAGCCTACCATCTATTGTATTCCTATGGATATGTAAATGTGATATATTCTGTGTATTGGTTTTTTATATCTTTATGTTGTCATAATTTGTGTGCACTGCCACGAAATCTGTAGATGTAAGTGGTTTATAAATATTTGGAAATAAACAAAACCAAATAAAAAGCTTGGACAGATGTAAAAAAGAAGAAGACATCTTGGCCTGACACCTAAAATTCATCAAAACTGGCACCAGGCAGGCTACCCTGGGGTCAGCATTCAAAATTTGGGGTATACCTGGAGAAGGACCTCAGCTGATAATCTTAACTGGTGAACAGGTTCACCAGTGAAAGAGAGACAGTCGCTTAAATTCCCAGGTCCCAAGCCAGGGGTGGGCAATTTGTGACCATCTGGATGTTTTATCCTACAACTTCCATGAAACCTCACCACTGGCTGTTCTGGCTAAGGCTGATGGAGGTTGTAGTGTAAAACATCTGGAGAGACACATCCCCCCCCCCCCGCCCCATCCCGTGCCATAAAGGGCTTTAAAGGTTGAAGCCGGCATTTTGTGTCATGGCCAGAAATGGACAGTATGCCAGTGAAATTGCATTAAAACTGGTGTGATGTGTCCCAACTGATTTAAGTCCCAGTCAGTCATCTAGCAGCTTTCTTTTGGTCTCAGCCAGTTGTAGCTTTTGAGTAGTCTTCAGGAGCAGCCCCACATGCAACACATTGCAGTAGTTCGGTCTGGACATTGCAGGGCAAGAGATGACAGCGGCCAGACTTAGCATTCAAATCTTTTCCCTTATGTTCACATTCAAAATGCAAACTTTCTTCTTGGAAATATTGGAGAGATATTTTCTTTTCAGCTTTATCCATGGACACAGTCTATTAAAAAAAAAAGAAGCAGCAGCAAATATTGATTTTTGCATATTAATAGCTGAAATGCTGTTTAAGGTATTTTACTCATGACTTCATTTCAGTTTGTTGGTTGTTGTTTTTTTTAATTGTCACCTGAGATGGAAGTGCTTTTAAATTGCAAAGCTACGTGCAATTTTAAATGAGGTTCAGGGTGGATTCACATGACCACATTTTTAGTGCAATGAGCAGGTTTTATTGTACAATCTCGTTGTTATCAAGCACTATTGTCCTAGGATATCTTCTATCCTTTCCAACCCAAAAAGAAGACTGACATGATAATGTCACATGATGTGCTGTGTGATGGAGCTCCTTTCATTCCTGATCTACACATTAAACAAAACAAGTCGGTCCTGCAACAAAATGTTGTAGTATGGCAGACGTGGAGGGTGAGAAACCTGCTAAGCGGAATCCCCCTGTTATTGCTGATCGTCCCTGCCCTCTCCCCAAGCCTCCAGTAGCCTCCAGGGTGCTTACAGAGCAGGGCTCTCCAACCTTGGGTCCCCAGATGCTGCTGGCCTACAGCTCCCAGCATACCCAGCCAGCATGGCTAATGGCAAGGGATTCTGGGAGCTGTAGTTCAGCAACCTCTGGGAACCCAAGGTTGGAGAGCCCTGTTATAGAGGGTTTAGGGCGTGAATCCCCTGTTATCTCTGATCGACGATCGGAGAAAACGGGGATTCTCCCCAGGCCTCCAGTAGGCTCCTGATGGTAGGTGTTGGGCAGAAGGCGGGGCCAGCAGCAGGAGCCCATCCATCCGCGGACTGGATAGGCATCATCCACAGGCACATGTATGGTTAAAAAGATTCAGAAAAAAAGAACTTTTTTGTTGTTCTAAGGCTCACTGTGGAATAGTTTTCCTTTTATAATTCTGGACATTTAAAAAATCTTGGTGCTTCATAATTAGTTTTCGTCCCGCCCCCAACTGAACAGAGTTATGGTTCCATTTTAACAGTACTCAGTATTTTGAATGCCAGGCTGTGGGTGATCACAACCACTTTTCTTTCAACAGATTTGGTTCATTTAACTTGTTCTTCCATTAAAACTGCGAAAGAAGACTTGGAGCCTGTCGTGAGGCAGTTATTCAGTGAAGTTACAGAAACAGGTAAGGTTGGAGGGGGGTTGTGTGGGGTTTTTTTTTTTTTTTAAAAGACCAGATGTGTTAAAACAGTTTTACCATCTTCCCTTTCAACTAAGATTTCCTTTCAACCCGAGGTGGTCGACGCCCAACTCTGCCTCTTGGGTGTCAGAAGTTAGGTTTAACAGCCTTTGGTTGTGCGCATGTATTTGTGTGTCTGTTTACTTTAGTGTGAAGGATTATGAAATCATGTATTTGAAGCACTTTAAAAACTTTATAAAACTGCTGTTAATTGTAATGTCAACAATACTTAGCATTTCTATAGTGGTTTATGGTGCAATCCTATGCATGTTTAGACAGAAAAAAAAGGCCTACAACTCCCAGCATGCCCCAGCCAGCACAGCTGGCTGGGGCATGCTGGGAGTTGTAGGCCTTTTTTCTGTCTAAACATGCTATAGGATTGTGCCCTTAATGCAGTACTATTAATAATAGTAATAATATATCTACTGCTATTCATACTCAGAAATAACTCACTCAGTATGCAGGAATAGCCATGTTTGTTCCCCAAGAGCAAGAAATGTGAGCTTGGGTTAAACCATACATTTTTTTGGACCAGATAAGAACAAGGTTCTATGTGTATTTGGATGTGCTGCTGTTCTTGAGTGGGAATTGTATGAAGGGGCATTTGCTTTGGAGTTTCAGGGAACTCTTAATCACACAGAATAAAAACAATCCAAGTTTCAGAGTTTTATTCAAGCGGGGTTTATTCATTTTTTGAGTTCCATTAGAAGACCAGAGAGACGATTCAGATAAATGCTGCAAACCCATCTGCTGATGTTCCAGATATATCTCCCATAATTTAACTTTTTTTTTTTTTCCTAAAGGCAGTTTTGTAGAGATCTGAAAGACCCAAAATATGAAAAAGCGGTTAGACTGCTGCCTGGTGTCATCTTGTCCTCTTCCCCCCGCCTTTCTTTCTTAACATTAATCTTAATGCTTAAAGTGATCTGGTTTTGAAGTGATGTATTGTTTAGAAGCTGCCTGAAATTCTTTTGGAGGAACTCTGTGATCAGGAGGGTCCTCAGGTGCACTGAGGCACTGAGAAGCTAGTTTTCACTGACACATAGGCCTTTTTATCATCAAGATGAGGTAGTGGTCGTATTTTAATTAAAATGTCAGAACAAATACTGTTGGAGTTATTGAAAATGAATCACCAGATAAAGTGAGCACTGGGCCATGGCAGGTCAGAGAAGCAAAGTCACCTGAAGGAAGAGGGACTCTATTCATTTTCCTGACTTAATGAGGAAGAAGTAACTTTTTTTTTTAATATGCGCAGTAAGAACTTTCAATAATATTTTTAAAATAACCCCTTGCATGGTGCCAAGCCCCACATCTTTCTGCCAGCGCACTACCCCTTCCAAACAATATTAAAAATAAAATAAAAATAGTGCTCTTTTTGAAAACATGCATGTCCACACACATGGTTGGATCCAGGTGTAGTCTACTTAGAGTAGATTCACTGAAATGAATGGGGTTTTAAGTTAGTTCTGACTAAAGCTCTATTGATTGCAGTGGGTCTCCTCTAAAGATGACTAAGTCTGGATCCAACACACAGGCATTTGTCCTGTGTATGCTTTTCTAAGATGTCATCTAGTCACACCCATTGCAAAAAGTGGCTTTCCTCTCTTTAAGAAATGAAGGCATATTGCTTGTTTAAATCTTATTTTCATAGAATCCTAGAGTTGGGGAGGGAGGGGCCTGTAGGCCATTTAAGGCACAATCGTCTGCAAGTTTAGACAGAAAAAAAGTCTTACAACACCTAGCATACCCCAGCCAGCATAGCTAGTTTCTGTCTAAACTTGCAGACAATTGCATCCTGCTCCATGCAGGAAACCCAAAGACAGAGCATCTCCAACAGATGGCTGGAATCGCTGTGTAATAGGTTTGTGTGGGTTCAAACGAGTTAATGGGGCTCCACCTCTGCCTTGTGCCCAGTCTTTTGGGCAGGTTACTTGTCCTTTACCACACCTCCCATCACAGCCATTTGGTCGGATCCAGCAGGGCTCTTCTTCTGTTTTTAATTGTGGAGTTTCTTAGCACCAAGGTGCTTGTCCTGAAAATCAATTAGACACTTCGAGCATTACTGTGGAATGCTCGGAGACCCGCAGCAACAACGGGTGATGTTCTCCTAGTGGTCACTTGTAACACTTTTGTGGAATAGTGGTTAGGGACTGCTGGAACCGCTGCAATCTACCCAGACACTGTGCTCAACATCTGGGGCTCTCTTCCGACTGCCACCTCCAAGGGAGGCTCGGTTGGTGGCAACAAGGAGGAGGGCCTTTTCAGTGGTAGCCCCCCAATTATGGAATAAGCTCCCCACTGAGGCCCGCCTGGCGCCAAGCTTACTATCTTTTCAGCTCCAGGTTAAGACTTCCCTCTATGCCAAGTCATTTGATATTTAATCTGTTCAAAATAGCACATGGGAGAGGGCAGGGGGGTGACCTGTAGACTTAGTTGTATTAACCTTTAGTATTGTATATTTTAAACTATATTTTACATTTTTAAATTACATTGTTGTTTTTATTGTTGGTATTTATCTTGATTTTATTGTAGGAACTGTTGTGAACCTCCCAAAGAGCTTTGGCTGTGGGGCGGTATAGAAATGAAATAAATAAATAGTGGTTAGGGTGCCATTACAAGAATGAAAAGCAGGTAAAGGAGAATCTGGTGCCAATGGGGAATAATTGCATTGCTAGTGAGGAGAATATCCTTACAACCGAGAATATCCTTACAAGCTTAGTTGCTCCAGAAGTAGGGTGGAATCTGATCTGATATTCTTGTGTGTATTTTTGATCAGGAGAAGAAACTAAGGGCACAATCCTATGCAAGTTTAGACAGGAAAAAAGG
The DNA here is from genome assembly GCA_021292165.1 of Shinisaurus crocodilurus. Classification (NCBI taxonomy): domain Eukaryota; kingdom Metazoa; phylum Chordata; class Lepidosauria; order Squamata; family Shinisauridae; genus Shinisaurus; species Shinisaurus crocodilurus. The sequence continues at coordinate 21,805,995 of CM037883.1, forward strand.
CCTACAACTCCCAGCATGCCCCAGCCAGCTATGCTGGAGTTGTAGGACTTTTTTTTGGTTTAAATTTGCATAGGATTGTGCCTTAAAGTGTGATCACATCGTACACTGTGTTTTCTCTTTGTTTCAGAAAGCGAAGGTACAGGAGAAGGGCAAAAGCCTCAGATTCTCTGGTTAGTCTATTTCAACATGAGAGACTCGTCCGGTGTAGACAGAACGTCATATGAAAACGTACCCTCCAATGTCTACATTTGCTCTGGGCCAGACAGTGCTTTAGGAAATGACTGTGCTGTCAAACAGGTAAGAGAGTCCTAATTTGTTCCTTTTCAGCTGAACGTTGACAATAGAAGGAACGAATGATGCCAGCGAAGTTCTCCCAACCCAAGCTTAGAAAAGAACTTTGAGAGCTTATTTCCATGGCGTGTGGGGATATGCTTCTATCCCCCACCCTCAGTTTTTGCCCCCCATTCTGTCCCCATTAGATGTAATGGAAGCCATTCTATTGAATAGGGACAGAATAAAGAGGTACAAGGGTGAAACTGGGAGCATACGAGAAATTTGTTTCAAATTTACTCAATTCGTACCTTCCGGATTGAATTCGGACACAATCTGCGGTAGAAGTCCTTATGTTTCCGAGCTTCTGATGTGATTTGCTGACGCCAAAAAAAAACCCCAAAACGCATTTGACAGCATGTGCACATTTGAAAAATGCACGTGAAAAATTCATACTTCTGAAAAATGACCACAAATACGCTTTAATCAATGGGAGAAGAATGCATACATTTCAAAGATGCACACAATTGATGCGTACGTTTGGAAAAATACGCGTGAGAAGACACACGGATTTTCGTGCTCAAAGAAGAAAACAAAGCTAGCAATCTGATATCGACTGGAGTCGGAGGAAGCCTCAAGATGGATTTGGAGGACTTTGGCGAGCTCGGGTTTTGCTGATTTGCACCTCCCTAGGTGAAATTCATGGATTGGTCAGGTGGGGACAGAACCCCATCCCAGTGAGTCCTACACAGGATGGGCTCCTGTCCCCCAGCCTAGCTCTATTAGATGGCATGGGGGAGCAGACGCTATAAGGAGAAGCAATTCTAAGAGAGAATTACTTTTTCCAAGCCCTCAGATTGGCTCAGAAAAATTACCCAAGTTCTTCCGTGTTTCTCTGGAAAAGCTCAATAATATCCGTGTTAATCGGAGGAGGCTAGAAGTCGGCCACCTCTAGAAATAAATCTCCATTCGACTTTCGCTGTCTCCAAACCATTGTGCCTTTTTGCTGTAAATCATTTATTAATGTCATACAAGCCTTATGCTTCCTATAAGTCTTTGATCTTCTTTTATCCTCTTAACAGGCAAATTATTGCCTTGTAAAACAGAATTAAGGCTACTATTAGCCTTTGAAAATACAGATCAGATATGAGCATTCAGGCTGTGTCAGCTGTTCTGCTTAAAAAGCCCACTAATGACGGCTGGGTTTTTCTTTTTTTAAAAAAAATGCAGCTGCTTAAAATTTCTTGCATATATTCTCTCCAGTCTGAGTCATTTAAAAATTAATGGTTGCTACAGCCTTCTGAGCTTCTGAAGTTGAGAAAGTTATCCTTGCATGCTCATGCCGAAGCACTGAAGGGACATGGCTTTTTTTTAATGCTTTTATGTACTCGTATCCAGCTATCAGAGTGCAAACAATATACTTTACGTTGCTTGTGAATGTTGCGCAGCAAAGGCACACACTTTACTCTCTACCTTTCAAATTGGTGGGACTTAAAAGCGCTCAGCCTTGGTGGTGTTGTGCTCGAAATTTTGTGCTCAGATTCCTATGAAAGCAGACTTCTAAAAGCAGCAGGCGCACGTGGCATAATCGGACTGGTGACAATGCTACGCTGTTGCATGGAAACAAAAGAAAACAAAATCCTAGATCCTAGGTCACGGCCGGAAGGTATGTGATGCAGCCAGCTTTCTAAAGCTAAGCAAGGCTGAATCTGTTCTGTGCCTGGATGGGAGACCGCCTGGGAGCCCCTGTGTGAGGGCTGTAGCTCAGTGGTAGAGCGCATGCTTTGCATGCATAAGATTCTAGGTTTGATCCCCGGCATCTCCAGGTAGGACAGAAAAAACTCAGCTTGTAACCCTGGAGATCCGCTGCCAGTCAGTGTTGACAGTACCGGACTAGATGGACCAAAGATCTGACCCTCGGTATAAGGCAGCTTCCTGTGTTCCTGTGTGTTCCATGTTGGAAGAATGGCGGGATGTAAATGTGTTGCACGTGAAGCCCAACTTTAAAAAGCCGCAAAGTGTGCATGCACCCATCTGTCATGCTGACTTGCTGTTGTTTAGGAGTGTGGGTTTTTTTTTTGCTATTTCATCTCACTGTAACTATGGCGTTGTTGTGGTAAGTTGCTTTGGAAGGGCTTTTCAGGTAGAAAAGTTGGGTTTAAATGCAATAAATGAATGAATAAAGCACTTGGATATCCCTTAGGAGCAATATTGGAAGACAGGCACATAGAGAGGCAAATACAACATGTGCTTTTGTTGCCTGTGGATCTACCATTGCAGCAAACCATTGGAGCCACGGTTTGCTGAAGTCCACAGCAGCACAACATCTAAATTAGTTCACTTTTTAAAGTGTGGGGCAGGACACACACCGTTTCCATTCCCAGAAAACAACTCTCGCAGTATTTTAGAGAGCGGGAGCTGAGGATTGTGACCTCAGCCAGTAAACAAAGTAACAGATGTTTTCTCTCCACCCCCACCCCCACTTTCAAATAGGCTGAGGCCATTTTTCAAGAGATGTTTCCCAATGAGGAATTCTGCCCACCACCTCCAAATCCAGAAGATATCATCTATGATGGAGATGGGACTCAGCCAGAAGATCCTGGATTCAGTAATCCATCAGAGGACAAGCCAGAGACTTCGCCTGAGAAGAGCATTGAAGAGAATGAAGGATCCCCAGAGGAGTGAGCCAACAAGAAGACCAGAACTGAACCCATGTTGCTATGGACCCTGAGCAAAGTTTGACCCAGTCTGAAGGAGAACCAATGGATTGTCGTACGCAATATGTAATCCCGGCAATTGCAGTGGGACTTTACGGAGTTGTTTAATAGCCCACGTTGAGTTGGAATGGGAGAGTCTTGTCCCCATACTGAAATGTACTACATGCTTGGTTAATTTCCCTGAAAATACATGTTACCATTTTGTAAATAAGGCTTTCCCTTGTTCCCTGGAGCCAAGGTTTGCTGAAGTCCACAGCAGCACAACATCTAAATTAGTTCAGTTTTAAAAGTGTGGAGTAGGACACACACCATTTCCATTCCCAGAAAACAACCTCGCAGTATTTTAGAGAAGTGGGCACTGAGAACTCAGTGTTCCGTGGTTAGTGATCTAGTAGGAGCTCTTCACCAGAAGGAAAGGATTCAAGTGTTACATCATTTTGTTTGGCTTGCCGTGCAGAATATCACTGAAGTGGCTTTGAAGCCGTGCTGTCATATGCTCAGTAGAAATAAAATATATATTCTTGCCTTCTTGGAAATTGTTGCCTGGTAGCGCTTCAAAATTTTAATGCCTCCTCATTTAACCACCTTCAAGAATTCAGCTCTGTTTGTCACTGATGTTTAAAATCAGTTACAAGAAAGAAGTTTATTTGTTTATCACTCAGAACGCTAAGTAGTAACCGACGTGGCTTTGATCCTTGCCTGTGCAACTGCAGTGAATGTGGAGAGATTCCCATAAAACTCAACAGAGCCCTAATTCTCCCCAATACTGCTTGGTACACCTGCACAGGTGCGCATACAGGCAGCATACTAGGGCAGTTTAGGGAATGTGAGCTATGTGCGCTATAGCTCCAGCCCTCCTCAAATAGATCAAATTGCATGCTAACCTTCAATGGACACTGGATAGAGAAGCAGGAGAAGTGCATACGCCATTCCCCAGATTCCCCTGATGTGCTGTGCCTGCACATGTGCCAAGAGAATGAGGGGAGACGTGCTTCTGTCGGCCTTATGGGAATGCCTCCATCCACAGGTACTGCACCCATACGGGGGAAGCACCATGCCTTGTTGTTTGAATGCTCGTTAGTATATTAAGTGAGATTAAAGTAATGGTTTTTCTAGATTAATCAGTATTTGAAGGACGTGTTGTTGTTTTTTTAAAAAAGCACAACATTCCAGTAAAAGTTGCAGCCTGCTGTTACTCCCTGGCAATACATCTAAATCAAGGATGATTCTAAATGTGTGTTTTGTTAGGACTATCTGTCCGAGAAAACCTGTCACTGTTGCTTATAAATGTGAATTTGTACACGAGAGGGCACAACTGTGCAAAGAGTGAGGGACCTTCCACAGAATACTGTTTTGAAACTAGCCAAGCGCCCCTCACTGTAATGAGCGTGCGTGCGTGCGTGTGCTCGGGTGATGGTGGGGGTGTCTGGGATGTTCAGGTGTCCCTTGGAGGTGTTCTGTGCACACTCATGCATTGCATACCCCTCATGGGGATCTCTCAGTGAGGACTTGAGTTACTTGGTGTCAGAGCTGGAGTGGTGTTGGCTCCAGGTTTGAGGGTTCCCTTAGCACCGCCGCCCTCTGTTAACACCTGTCCTGGGACCCCTTTTACTTTAAAATAATAATGATAATAATAATAATACTTGTGTCTCTCTGTCTTTGGTGTTCTGGTGTGTCAGTTGACTTCTGGCTGCCATCTTGATCCCGTCCCCCCATCCCCCCGGGCGTGCCTTGGAAGTTGAATTTTTCTGTGGCATCGTCGGGGGGGGGGGGAAGCATTGTCAGCGGGAATAGCGGCCCACAAGATGATCCAGGGTATTCATCAGCGATGGTCCTCCCTGGGGTTCTGAGGCTCTACCCTGGGCTGGAAGGAGTGTTTTTTCCCTGACTGCAACAGTGTCCCTAAGAGCAGCACTGTCCTCCTTCCCCATCCAGGTGAATGGTCACCACTCACTTACCTGGGAGAAAGCCAAGGAATGATAGGCGATGGAGAGACTCAACCTTCTCCTTGCCCATAGTGGCTCCCAGCCATTAAGAACAGAATCCGCTCCTTTCTGAATGGCCCCATCCATTGTTCTCTTTTCGGTCACACTTGAGTGTGACAAAACATTGGGAAGTGGCTTTTATAGATGTATCAGATGATCTACGAAACTCACTAAAGAATCAGTTTGCTGCCACGGCTTCTAAGAATGTAAGGAGAGTGTACAGAAGGAAGGAACAAGGGATGGTTCGGTGCTAAGGATCTTAAAATATCAATGATTTAGGGAGCAATTGTATGCATGTTTAGACAGACAAAAGTCCTACAAGTCCCTGCATTCCCCAGCCAGCATGGCTAGCTGGGGAATACTGGGACTTGTAGGACTTTTGTCTGTCTAAACATGCATAGGATTGCACCCTTAGCCAAAATTAGTAAAACAAATTATGTATCACTTTTAATATGCAAAGTGCTTTCCATATTAGTGCAAAGTGTTGGTCCTCCAAATTCCCATTTTACAGATAAGAGACAGGCTAAAAGGAAGTACCTTACCAAAAGGCACCTAGAAAGCCCAGAGCTAAGCAACAAACCCACTTACAGTTAACAATGTAATCCATTTCAGAAACTCTGGAAAATTCAGGTAAGCAGGGCTTTTAAATTTTGTTGTGTAAAACCTAGATGCTATTTCAGCTACTATGCAGCTTGCTGTGCCAATGTTTTAAAATGCAGCTCCTCAATAAAAGAACAATAATTCCATTAATGATCGATCTGCCCATTTGGAAGGGAGATGGGCTAAATCGTCACAATTCAACCCTTCAGTCCTCGAGCCTTCCTCGGTGATGACTTTGAGCCGCAAAAGTCAATTCGCTCTATCAACACGACAAATGCGTTCAGCATAGTAAAACAAGCGCAGCTGTATCGTTGGTAAACAATGTATTCCGTACGAAAATTGTGGCTCGGATTCATTTTGGTCGCTGTGTAGTGGTTCTGGTGATGCTTGCAATTAAGCTGTTATTTATGGCAGATAAAGGGGGAAGCTGCCTCTTTTCATTTGTTGTTGCTGTTTCTATGCATATAAATCAGAGAGCATGAATGTAGCCCAAATTATATTTGAACATTTACAGATCAATGCAGGAGCCAAAACGAGAGGAGCCTGCTCTCAGGATCTTTCAGCGACAAGGATCCTGTGTGGGCTATTTCTTTTTCTTTTGATTTTTTTTTTTAATTTGGAAATGAAGTTTATAATATGAAAATTAAAGGTTTGCTTGCAAAAGGACTTCCGTGCTTTTTTATGGCTGTGAAAGTTAAAAGCAGGATGGTGCGTTTGCACACCGCACACACGTGTGCATGTTGTTTGATTTTGTTAGATCCTAGTACAGTTATCTGTTGTCCCAGTGCTGCATTCAGATGTCTCAGAAATGTTTGTAGCATGGTGATTAAAGAGAGAATGCACCTAGGACAGAATAATTCAGCTCCGTTCCAAGTTGCATTTACATATTCCAGCACCTGTTTCTGCCGCCTCCTGTTGTATGAAGCAGAGCGGTGGTTTTTATATTCACAACATCTCTTCTCCCTGCCTTACTTGGTCATGCTCCATCGCCGTCAACACTTTTCTCTCCAGCCCAGCACGCTTCCTGTTTCAAAGAATAATTGTATTTGCTTTTCAAAAACTTACAACAGAGCTATCACCAAAAAAGTGATAACAGGTTGGTTAATGTAAGATAGTCAGCATTCCAAGGAATTTACGAATGTGCCGTCTAAGCCATCTGGGGATTCCATAGTCAACGGTTACCTAAAAGGACTTGCTGGATGTTTATGTGAGATCATATGTTAAGATGGCAGCCGTGTGAACACACACACAATATACATATAAGCACACACGGTGAAATGAGCTAAAGATACCATTGCAAAGTAAATGTTTACATCAAATATACTTCCAAATTACTTCTCATGGTACCCAATGTCACACAAAAGGACCCCCATATTGTATTTAAATGAGTCTGGTTTGGGGCTTTTTCTTTTTTTCTTAGGGAAAAAAAATCACATATTAGACAAGGGATGGGCAAGTGCGGTGGAAATGGGGACATTTTCATCCCCTGGTCCTCCCACTGCAGGCTGAGCTCTGCAGGACAGCCCAAAAAAGCCCTCATAAAATGCCTCATTAGCACAACAGAGTGCTAAAAGGGTCAAAGCTTGTTTTGAAGCAAAATTTGACCCCTTTATGTAGCCGCTAAGTTTTTCATTTATTTGTTACATTTATGAATCACCCATCTGGATGGCAAACCGGCCACTCTGGGCGATGTACAACATGATAAAATACAGACTAAAATACATTTAAAACGGTATACAATTTTAAAATCATAGCCCACCCCATATTCCCGCCTGAACAGCCATGTTTTTAGTGAGCGGCGGAAGCTCAGTAGAGAGGGGGCATGGCGGAGGTCACTCGGGAGAGGGTTCCGCAGTATGGGGGGGCCACCACAGAAAAGGCTAAGTCATCTGTTGATTGGCACCCTACCAGTTTATAGAGTAGATAGAAGAGAAACTGGTCCCTGATCCATGGAGCCTACAGTCTAGAATTAGATGCAGGGGTGACCACAGAAGAAGGGGAGGGAGGCAGAGGAGTTAAACAGGAAGCAATATGTGATTGAGTTGCATTTGCTTACAGGCTTCGGGGTGGGAACAGAAGCAAAAGGTGCGAGGAAGGGAGTCTCCCAGTTCGTGTCCAGAACCAGGAAAAGGATTTGCTTGCTCCAACATTGGATGGCCCTGCAGAAGCAATTTGACAACAGGGAAAAAGAAGCATCGGAAATCCACTTCCTCCGTTCCCCTTCTTTTGAGGGGATCCCTGGCTCCCTCCCTTCATTTCTCTCTCCCTCAACCCACCACCCCCAATTAGTCTCCTGTACTGCTACTCTGATTTTCATCAAGACTTTTCTGGGTCTAGCTAGAAAGGACATGCATAGTAAGAAGAAAAAAGAAAAAAGCATGCAGCAAAGATGTTGCGCGTTGCACTGTCCCCATCAATGTAAAGTTTTAAACAGTTTTAATGTTCAGCTTTTGGATTTTTAGAGCAAACAAATATGGTCGCAGGGTTTGATTTTACACTACACTGAGTGCCTACAAACGACTTTCATGTCTTGTTCACACGGCGGATGAGAATTTCAAATGTGTTTGCTGTGGTAGTTGAGTACCCAATGGTTCGCTGTGCAGCTAATTCCAGACAAGGATAGGCTGATCTTTCATTTCCCCAGAAATAATGCATCGAAATGGTTGTGTGGGTTCCCCCCTGCTCTGAATTCCATAATTTAAGCATACCAAAAAGGGGAGCTAGACTTGCCTGGAGAGGAGGGGGGGGGGGAAATAAGGCATGTTAGACAGGATATATTCAAAAGATAATATGGCCTCTTTTTTTAAAAGTAATTTATCTGTAGGATTATTAATCAAGTTTGAGAAAGATAAGGTTAATTGAATTTTTAAACGACTGTCTGTGTTATCCTTCAAGCACCTTGGAGCTCATTCAATATTCACGCCTTTTTATCCCCCCCTTGGAAGTGATCTGATAGGTCTGCATCCTTTTAAGTAAGATCTGCATTTATTGGACCATTGGTCTTGAACTGGTGGGTCAGACTCACAGGTGAGACTTGCGTACAGCCCCAGCTCAATGTGGATCACGCCAGCTGCACCACCTCAATCTTTGTTTTTGAGTAAGAGAAGTTGTGGCGGGGAGGGAGATGGGCTTATTTGGACTGTCTCACTTAAAAGAAATCTTACAGTGCAATCCTATTAAGGTCAGGGTGGGCAACCACAGGCCTGCGGGCTTAATCCAGGCCACCTGGGGGCCCAGATGGCCATGTCCCTTTCCCGAGCCCCACCCTCTTTTCCCCAACTGCTCATCCCCATTCTGAAAGGCTGAAATGCCTCCTAAGGCTTAGTTACTGGCAGAAAATTACTGGGTCTTGGGATCGAGCTGGTGGTCTGCCATGAGGCGAGCTACTGCCTGTCGCAGCCCTCTCGGCACTCCCTCAATGCTCTTAACTGAGTGTCTCGGGGGTCTAAAGCATTTACTTTGGGGAAAAAATAGAGTGTTTAAAGCAGGCCGGCCGCCAGAATACTCCAGCTAGGAATAATGGAATAGGACTCTGGTTCTATTTTGTTGGTTTTCGGAACTGGGTCCATGATTAAGAGGGATGGCCGGGGGCATTCGTATTGTGCCGCTAGAGGTGAAATTCTTGGACCAGCGCAAGACGAACCAGAGCCAAAGCATTTGCTAAGAATGGTTTCATTAATATTTTACTTTATGCTAAAATATGTTGGTATTTTTGCTCCTGCCTCTTTTGCCTTCGGCCCTGCCCACCACTGGAATGCATCCCCCCCCAGAACTTCTTTGAAATTGAATTTTAGTTATTCATTTATTACATTAGCCAAAGCTCTCTGGGCAGTATACAAGACAAAGCTTAAAATCATAAAATACAATAACATAGTAAAACATAATGTAAAACCATACGTTTAAAACAGAATAAAATCAAAGTAGTAACCAGCAGCAGTGCAAAGATCTAAACTGAAGGGCTAAAAAGGCTGGTAACATTTTATTTATTTATAATATTTATACCCTACTTTTTTTCCTGCAAGGAACCCAAGGCGGCTTACATAATCCTTCTGCTCCTCTCCATTTTATCCTCACAACAACCCTGTGAGGTAGGTTAGGCTGAGAGTGAGTGACAGGGCCCAAAGTCATCCAGTGAGTTTCATGGCCGAGTGGGGACTAGAACCTGGGTCTCCCAAGCCCCAGTCCAACACTCTCACCACTACACCACGCTGGCTCTCAGGTCATCATCACCTGGTCTTCACTTGGCACCAAAATGGTCACAATGTAGTACCAGACGAGCCTCTCTGGTGAGGTTATTCCACAACAGGGATGCCACTGCTGTAAGACCCTCTCTTTGGTAGCCACATGCCTCACCTCATTCAGCTGGGCTACCCAAGGAAGGGCTGTGGGGCTGAAAGAAACGTCCCTGCCCTTGGGCCACATACAGCCCTTGGCCTAATTTCAAAAGCCCCCTGCCAGTGATCAGATCTTTTGTAAGAGTGGTCTTGTCTTTCCCCAGCAGCCCATGGAAAGAGAAGGGAGGCTGTGGGGAAGACAGAAAAGGGGGTGGCAGAAAGAGAGATAGAGAAAATTGAGTGGCAGAAAGAGAGAGAAAACCGAGTGCCACAAAGAGAGAGAGAGAGAGAGAGAGAGAAGGATGTAGCAGAAAGAGAGAGAGGGAGAAAAGGGTGTGGCAGAAAGAGAGAAAACGGGGTGCCAGAGAGAGAGAGAGAGAGAGAGAGAGAGAGAGAGAGAGAAGGGTGTGGCAGAAAGCAAGAGAGGCATAGCCCTGCCGACGACCAGCACATCGCCAACGGATTACCCCCACAGGAAGGAAAAGGGGGAGGGGGGAGATTCCCCAACCTTGCTTTACATGTCTACTCAGAAATGCATGTCTACTTATTCCCATGTAAGTTTGTATGCAGTTGGAGCCTTAGTGGATTAATCATCTCAGCATCAGTCAATTAAAACTATCGTACAAGTCTGCCGTACGATAGATGGTTCTGAATAAATGCATCTTGGAAGAGGCATTCCCTCTTGTGTCAGAGGGAATGCCTCTTCCAAGAAGCACCTGGCCTCCCTGGGTTGGTAGGTACTCACACCACAGACATTTTTCCAGGAGGAGGGAGGTAAGACCAAAAGTGGATTTTAAAAAGTCGAGAGGGGAGATGAAGCTCAAGCAGGTGTTATAAGAGAGTTTATTAATCCCATTAAACTGCCCAATGTGTTTCAACAAGTATTTTCTTGACATGGCAGGCACCTCCAAATTAAAAATAATAATAAATGGGGGGGGGGAGCTCCTGCTTGATTTAATTGGGAGTATTTTTTTTAATTCATCAGAAGAATGTTTCAATAAATTAATCATCCCCACCACCATTTATTTGTATCCTGCTTTTCCCTCCAAAAGGAAGCCCGAAGTGGCTAATAACGTCGTCATATGGAACAAATACAATAGTATCAAATAAAATATCAAGGGGAAATAGTATGAAAAGCTATCTAACCTTAACAATACTACAATAAGCCTAATCAAAACAACAAACATTAATTGAAGTAAATGTTGTAGCGCTAAGGGGCGCGCGCAGTAAAACATTAAAAATGCAGTCCCAGGCATGTCTACTCGGACGTAAGTTCCTCTGCAGCCTAAAAGTGAATCCTGTATTACAGGGCAACTTCGGGATGTCTGGAGGCCACTTGGCCCCTGGAACCCATCCTGCAGCCCACACATCCCCACCCCCCCGCACAAAGCACTGAAAAGTGAATATTTTTTTTTAAAAATGTTGTCTGGGGCAGCTATAGAGCACTACAAGGGTCAAAACTAGGTTGTTTGCATGCTAGTTTTGACCCTTTTGCTGCTTCATCGTGGCAGTGTGGTGTTGATATCCAGTGTGGCATAGTGGTTAGAGTATTGGTCTGGGACTCTGGTGATCCGGGTTCTGGTCCCCACTCGGCCATGAAGCTCATTGGGTGACTTTGGGCCAGTCACTGACTCTCAGCCTAACCTGCCTCACAGGATTGTTGTGAGGATAAAACGGGGAGGAGGAGGAGGAGGATTATGTAAGCTGCCTCGGGGTTCCTTGCAGGAAAAAAGGCGGGGGTATGAATTAAATTAATAAATAAAGGGGTCAAGATAGCTGCTCCGGATGTCATTAAAAAAATAAAACAATTTTGGGGTGCGGTGGGGGAAGAGCGGGGACCACATGTTGTCCATGAGCCGCATGTGGGCCCCCCCTTGGTTAAAAGGTGGGTCCCAGGTTTGATGGTAACGATTACTATTGAATTGGGTGGCCTTCTTCACAGTTCACATTCCCCATTTCAATCCTGTATTCCTTTGCTACTGTTGCATATCTTTCTGTGTACCTGCCCTGTAATTGTTCATCTATCTCTTGGAAGCTGCCGTAGCCAGCAAAGTGCCACAGTTGCTTTTTTTTTTTTTAACCTCCCTTTGAAGATGATTGTGCTTTGGGCCATTTGACAGGTAATCATTAGAGCTAGGACGCCTGCAGACTAACTGGACCTTTTCCTCCTATTATTGCAATGGGGGATTTATGTAGGAAATTCCCATTAATGCTAATGGGACTTGCATGTGTAAATTCTCCTTGTGTCAATGGCAGAGTTGACCCCTCAAAGAAATCCACATTACTCTGGATGAGTGGATTCAAAATGGTTTCGAGAGCTACTGTGGATTTTCTTCCACTGAAAATGACCAGGGCTGTTTTTCCCCCTGATCTCCACATCTTATTTCATCATGACTAACAAATCATTGCTGAAGAATTGTAAGGATTTCTCTCCTTGTGGTGAGATCTCCCTGTAGAGGGGGGGGGGGGAATACCTCCAGTGCCAGGGAATTCCATTTCGAAATCAGTATAAGTGGACGAAATGTTGCAGTGTATTCTCATATCCTAATAGATGTGTTTCCGTTCAGAGTACCTGCCGGCCAGCCATGCTCTCCTTCAGCAGGCATTCCACAAGCACAACATTTTCCATTTTTCTTTTCCACCTTACATTCAACATTCCATGCGTACTGAGCATGTATGGATTTATTTGTTTTGGGGGTAGAACAAACCTGGGGGTTCCCTTGAACATGCTGATACTTCCTCCTTGTTTCTCAGTGGGCTCAATTTGGCTCCATTTCTGTCAACACTCACCACTTGAGTTTGGTATTAGAGGGAGTGATGTGAGTGATTTGTCCATCAGTTCATGTCTAATTTACACATTTTGGACCTTTCCCAAACTTGATTAAACTGGCATGGCTTCTAGGTAAGGGCCACTGCAATTCTGTGAAGGAGCTAGGTGAGACTTCTAAGAACGTACAGGCACCCTGACCAAACTACAATTTCCTGACCTTCTCCTTTTGATGAAACCTATGGCCGTTTTAAAAAAATGTGTGACAGGAAAGCATCCAAAGTGGCAGGATTTGGGACATGGGAGCATGAAGGATACCGAAGTCTTCCTTTTGTTTTTCATGCAGGCCCAGTTCAGATGCTTCCCTGAGGATATGCCTCACCAGAAAAGTGGAGACCTATTTGCATGAAATTTGCGCATGCTAATTTATAAGTATATATATATATATATATATATATATATGAAAATTTAGACATAATTATTATAATTTAAATAGAAATACAGTGCATCTGACTGTAGTGTGGAAGACTATGTCCAGGTGCTCAGTCTGCAGTCCAGGTGCTGTCGGTGGGCAACTTCAAGGCCCAGCTCTTCCTTCTGATGGTTCTTGATCTTTAGACTGGGCAGCCCTTCAGGTAGAGGACACATTCAAATAGAGAACTGTCCTTTGACAGCTCTTTAAACAAATGACTGTTCACTATAAAATAGGATACTTGGCCACCCTAAAAAAAAATGGCTTGTCCCTTCTCAGCTATAGGCATCTGTGTGGAGTGCTCATACTATGTTATGAGAGTGGTGAAGAGAATATGCCCACACCTTCACCATGGTGGGCAGCCCTGGCCGATTAAGTGGCACATACTGATCTATCCGTTATGCACCCCAGTGGAGCGGCTGGGTGGCTCCAATGTCAGCGGGACTGTGTATCCACTCCGGATTTTGCTCCGAACATTTAAGGAGCTATCCGTGGTTCTGAACCTGTTTTGCCATTAGGAGCACCATGGATAGCTCCTTCAAGGTTTGGAGTGAAAGTCAGAGTGGATACGCAGCCCCACTGACACTGGAGCCACCCAGCCTCCACTGTGTGTGCACCCCTCAGCATCTGCTGGCTGAGGCATCCACCTCACTCTGCCTAATGGTAGGGCCAGGGCTAGCGTCAAGTGCCAGCATAGTTGGGCACCTGCCGAGGGCCCGCACCCCAGCAGGGGCCCACTGATGAGAGCCCCCTGGACTTGCTCCTCCTCTTCCCCATGGCAACCTGCTTGTTCACCTGCCTCTCACTCTGGCCCAGGCGACGGTGGTGGTGAGAGGAAGGAGCAGCAGATGCCGCTGCCCGCTTGCTCCCTGGCTCTCTGCCTGTCAAGCAAGCAAGTGGAAACAATGATGAGAAAGAGGAGGTGGAGCAAGAGCAGCTGATGACAATGGTGGTGAGAAGGTAGACTCACAAGGGAGGGGGCCCATTGAGGATGCCTTGCCCAAGGGCCCCCTAAAAGCTAGATAGGGCCATCCCTGACCCGGGTAACCATTTGAACCATTTTTTTAATCTCACCTTTTTGCACATGGGGATTGGTTTCACACATGCGCTGTCTCTTTTGCAGCTCCATGGACACCCTGTGTGAACATGATGGAGCACAGAACTGGGGGTAAAAATTAAGCTCCTTAAGAATCTGAGCTTTCCCCCCCCCATGCTTCCCCCCCCCCTCTTCCTTATTTTTTTTTTTTTAAAGCTGTTTCTTGTTTTCTACCCTTAAGGCACAATCCTATCAATTGCTCCCTCGGTGGTGATCGGGAAGCCCCCAAACTCGGAGGCGTCCAATCATCTGCTGCAGGGCGGGAGGAGTGGCGGAAGCGATCTTCGCCTCTCCGCCCTCCCACCCCACAGATTTCACTAGACGGGAGCCCATCTAGTGAGGGCACTTCGGAGGAGGCGGGTGGGTGGGAGGCTGGAAGAGGCCGAGAAGAATAACTCATACCCCCGGCTTCCCCAGTCTCCTCCCCCTCCCCGCCCACCAGAACGCCCCCTTTCCTCCTCCTCAAAGGTCACTTTTCTGCAGCAGTGGCTCCAATGTCAGAGGGGCAGTGTATCCACTCTGGGTTTCAGTCTGAGCTTTGGAGGAGCTATCCAGGGTGCTGTACCTGGGTATTTTTGTTTGGGAGATTGTGTCCAGCACCGTGGACAGTTCCTTAAAAGTTCAGACTGAAACCCAGAGTCGATACACCACCCCACTGACATTGGAGCCAACAGCCTCCGCTGCTTTTCTGACCTCAGCGCAGCCGGCATGATTCTTTCTGCGCTGGCTGTGAGGGGGCAGGGAGGAAGGATCTCCGACTCCCCCTTCCGCGGTCAGAGCGCCGTCTGCAACGTTGGAAGTGGGAATCCGAACAATAATCCTGTGTCCCTGGGACGCTTGCCCAGGGGACCATAGTATTGCTTTCTTCAGGCTGCAAAGATAGTTCTGGAAATATATAGGCGAGGGGTGCAAAACATTAGGACTGGGGGCCAAATCTCATCCGCTTGGGGTCCCTAATGTGGCCCCCCAATGTTCCTCAGATGGCCGCCCCTTTCCCCCAACTGCCAATCATTTGGCGGCTTCCTGGCTTTTGTACAGTTTCCCCACATTCTGAAAGGTTGGAATGCCTCTCCGACGAAGGCTCAATTACCGGCAATCAGAGCTTCAAGCTACAACGTGCTGCTCTTCTTGGCCTCGCCCCTTTTGCCTTCAGCCCCGCCTCTGTTTGCCTTCAGCCCCACCCACCACTATCAACTCCCATCAGCCCAAGCTAGCATGGCCAGTGGGTCAAGAATGCTGGGAGCTGTAGCCCAAAAATATCTGCATCAGGTTGGGGAAAAGGCTGCATTACGGGCTGCAGACACAGTGTGAGGCCCTCAATGTTTACCGCCACTTGGAAACTCCTCAAGACTCTTCACACTCCTCAGAACTCTTCTCTTCTGAGTTTTCATTCGGAAACTCAGCTGGCAACAGTTAGTCTGGTGGGTCCATTCCAATGGCATTTTTGAATGAGACCTGAAACGGGGATGCATACGCTGCCGGAGCGGTGATCGAGGGGGGGGAAGACGACTTTTGACACTGTGGAGCAGCACCACGTCAGCGGTATGAAGTGGTTAAAGGAAACAGGAATTGTTAATGGTATGCTGTAAATATGTATGGCAAAATAAGCAGAGGACAGGTGCAAATAATTGTCAGGGTGGAAAATCAAATGTAACGGTAATGACATGCGATGGCAGATGTTTCGCAGGCCAAATTCCCCCGCCCCATCACATGCCTATTCAACATTATGGTTTTTAAAAGAAGAAGTACGGTACTACTAGTAGTTGTTGTTTACTTTGGGTACCAGAATATCTACTTTTTGTCAGTGCTTTTAGGGAGGGAGGGAGGGAGGGAACAAAAGTAATTGAAATCTAATGTAAAATGACGTTTTATTGAAATGCGTCTCACTTGGCCATATGTTCCACCGACAGATCGTAATGTATGTATTACTTCATTGTTTAATTAGGACTTAATGCCAGTGTCATTAACATTTTGTGTGTTAATCTGAAAAGTTGGCTATTTATGGGCAGATAATGATGGCAGTCGTAATTTTTTGCAGCAAAAGACTTCTGACTGTGCAATTTAATTAAAAGTGATTTTTGAATTAACTGGGACCTGATATTCATTTTCAGCTTTGTTAAGGTTCCAGCATATTTAAGAAAATTATGGCCATATGCACCAAGCAGTATTTTTTTTTTTTTTACTACTTTTGCTCTCTCTGCAAAATTGGACCATTTATTTATTATACTTATTGTTCTCATTCACTTCCTCTGAACAGGAAGGGCTGCCTCACAGACTCCAGCAAAACCTAAGTTCACTGCACACAGGCACAACGTCAGTCTTTAGAGCCACGCCACAGCCAGGGGCACCAGGAGACATTAAAATGGCGGCTCCAAACCAACTGATTGCAGAGCTGCTGCCACTCCCAAGTAAGCCCACCTGGGCCCACCAGCATAGGAAGGGGCCCACTTTGCCAAGCCTACTTTGTGAAGTGCCCCCTCAAATCTAGAGCAAGCCCTGACATCACACGTTACAAAATTCCTACCCAGAAGGCACTTCTCTGTAGGACAGGGGTGTCGAACTACAGGCTCATGGGTCAAATCTGGCCCTATGGGATTTCCCATGTGGCCACACCCTTCCCCCCCTGGCTCCACCCTTCCCCCCCTCCTGCCAACTGTTTGGTGGTTTCCCATCTTTTGCAGGTTTGTTTTTCATTCTAATCAGTTGAAATGCCTCTCCTAAGGCTTAGTTACTAGCAGTAAGAGCTTTAAGCAAAAATATGCTGGTGTTCTGGCCCCGCCCCTTTTGCCTTCACCCCACCCACCACAGGAATGCGGCCCCCGAGAGGTTTTCTGAAACCAAAGTGGTCCCAAAGTAGCCAACTCCATAACTTGGGACCAACTATTACAGAACAAGCTCTCTCTGTAGTGGCCCCAACCCTAAATTGGATGACAAAGCCAGTGGTAAGTGAGACTGAACTTAATTTAAGGAGTGTGGAGGTACAGATGTGAGGAGAGACATTCCCTCGGGTCTGCTGGTGCCAGACCATAAAAAGCTTTAAAAGTGAACACCTGCACTTTGAATTTAGTCCAATAAGCAACCAGTGGAACTCATTAAGAAAGATGTGTTATATGTTCCCCACAGTTGAGACAGGAAGTAAATAATCTAGCTGTTGTACTGCGCACAAATAGTAGTTTCTGAACAGCCTTCAAAGGCAGCCCCAGGCAGAGCACTTTAGAGTAGTCTAATCGGCAGTCTTATCAGAACATTTACAGCACTAGCCAAATTCCTCTCTGCTGGGCAGAGATGTAACTGGTGAATCATGTGAAGCTGTAAACAAGTGCGTGCTCGGCAGGAACGGTGCAGGGCTGTTTGGCGCCCTAGGCCAAATTATATTTAGCGCCCCCCTCTCATGCCGTGGGGGGGGCTCCGGAGCAAAGCAGCCCTGCTCTGCAACCCCCCCCGCGCCGCCGCCCCCCCACCACCACCTACCTTCCCCCCACCCCCGCTGCTGGCTGCTGCTGCCGCCACCGCCTCCTCCTCCTCCTCCGACGCGACGGGACCCCCACGCTTTTTTTTTTTTTGCAGGGGAAACCAGGGCAACAGGGCTGTTTAAGCCCTGTTGCCCTGGTTCCTCCTCCCGCCAAAACAACGCCGGCGGGGCTCCAGAAACGATGGGAAGGTAGGTAGGTGGCTGGCGGGCACGCGGGCGCGGGGGGGGGAGGTGCAGCGGTGGCGGTGGCGGTGGCGGCAGCGGCTGGCAGGTGGGCGGGGAGGCGCGGTAGAGGCAGCAGGCGGGGCAGGAGCGCGCTGGAGGCGAGGAAGGGGCGCAGAAACGCTGCGCCCTCTTCCGCCACGCGCCCTAGGCAGCCGCCTGGGTCTGCCTAGTGGTAGCGCCGGCCCTGGTGCTCGGCGTGCACAGTTTGGGCTATTGGGTCTTGGAGGGCAACTGTGAATGCAGGACTGATTTGGAGATGTTGTTCCCCATCCAGCTAAGGGAGATGTATGTATACAAAACACGAGCCCTGCTCAATCTGTCCTGGATTCTGCTTCTCGCAGTGGCCATTTGGATGCCTCTGGGAAGGCCACAAGGAGGGCACGAAAAAAGCCACAACCCTCTCCCTCTATTGGCCACCAATTTGAACGGCTTTAAAAGGGGATTGGACAAATTCATGGAGGAGAAGGCTATCAATGGCTACTAGTCAGCTACCTCTGGTATCAGAGGCAGTATGCCTATGTACTCCAGTTGCCGGGAAACATGGGTGGGAGGAGGGTGCTGTTGCGCTCAGGTCTTGCTTGTGAGTTTCCCATGAGCAGCTGGTCGGCTGGTGTGTGAATAGAAGGCTGGACTAGATGGACCCTTGGTCTGGTCCATCAGGGCTCTTCTTAATGTTCTCATGTTCTTATGCTCTCCCCGGCACCTGCTACCCAGCAGTGTACTGCCTCTGAACATGGAGTGATGTTCTATATGGGCTGATTCTGCAGCTGTACAGTCCCTAGCAAGGTCAGGGCAATCTAGACATGCACACAGCAACGACAGCAGCAGCAGCAGCAGCAGCAACCCAACAACAACCCACCCCAAACGACTTGTTACGCTTAATGCATGGCATGTGGCTGCATCTCCATTTTTTTAAAAAAACTTTAATTATGGGCAAGGGGGCGGCGGATCCATCCCATATCTATTCCACAGAGCCCTGAGTATCCATTGCTGCTAACAGAAAGTCACCACCGCCACCATCACCACTTACCGCATTTTTCCGTATATAAGACGCCCCCATGTATAAGACGCCCCCCACTGGGCAGTTTTGCAACTGCACAGTTCTCTCCTTGGCTTACTTCCGTGTATAAGACGACCCTCAATTTTTAGTCTAGCGATTTTAGGAAAAAGTATAGTCTTATACATGGAAAAATACTGTAGTTTGATTGCCATGCAGAGGGCAATTTTCAAGGGAGATTGCAGCTGGGGAGGGAAGGATTAACTCTCCCCACCCACCCAAATCTTCCCCTGCATGGCAATCAAGCTTCGGGGAGGGGCTTTTTCTATTTGTTTGGGATGGACTAGGTCAGGGTGCAAATTAATGGAAGAATTTATATTCTTTGAGGTGATTTGGATGACCAGTTAATTGGCTGGCTTTAAACTTAAAATAAATCCTAGAAATTATTTCTAAGTTTGCCTACGTAGGTATAAATGAGCACATGCAAATTTTATTCAGATTTGCAACCTATGGGCCCTGAATCTTCTAAGTGCCTAGCAACGCCGTATCTTCCCTTTCCAGTGTGATTGGAATGAACACCGACTGGCTAGAGCACTTAGGGCAGTGTTCTCCAACCTTGGGTCCCCAGATATTTTTGGCCTACAACTCCCAGCATGAGTTTCTCTCATGCTGGGAGTTGTAGGCCAAAAACATCTGGGGACCCAAGGTTGGAGAACACTGACTTAGGGGGGAAGCTTCCATTGGCCTGCATGGCAATGACACCACCACCACCCCCGAGCTCCTAGCCATTCCAGGGTGGGGAGGATTTTCATCCTGATCGCACCGGGGAGGGAAGAGATAAACCTTCCCCCACCCCGCATGCTGCATTTCCAGTAAGGATTAGTTAAAGTGTAGCTGCACGCTACGCATCAAGCAAACATCTAGCTCAGCCCCTAAGATTGCCAGACACCGGACCTCTTCAGGGGTTCAAAATGAAGATGTGAAAAGGGCCTCCAGGCTGAATCACAAGCCCCACACCCAACATCTCCACCGGAGGGGACTTCTACCCCCGTTTTGTCAAGCGGGCATAGAAGCCTCCACAAAATCGGGAACGGTGTTGAACACACCAAGGTCTGGTGCTCTCTCTGCAGGATGGAGACATTGGAGGTGCAATCCTGCTTTCCCCATCTTCATACTGAACACCTGAATGGGGGTTATTGATCATCTACTGCATGATCAATAACAGTAGATTGGTTTTTTTCTGTTGAGGCCTGCACTCTCTCATGGGTAATCTCTCTCCCCCTTCTCTCTCTCTCTCTCTCTCTCTCTCTCTCTCTTTCTCTCTCTCTCTCTCTCCCCACACACACACCTTCCTTCCATCTCAACAGGCTGCCAGGAAAGGGACAGATGGTTCTTCCAGAGATCTGAACTGATCTAGGGTGCCCAGGTGTTCTACTTTACAGAGGACAGTCCTCTATTTGGATGCATCCTCTATTTGAAGGATGTCTAGAGGACAGTCCTCTCTTTGAAGGGCTGTCCACCAGTATAACTCTGCTTTAAAGAGAAAGATCCATAAGAAGGAAGAGCAGCGGGGGACTAGAGGTTGCCCATCAAAAAGACAGTGAGCCGGTGTGGCGTAGTGGTTAGAGCAGGGGTCCTCAAACTTTTTAAACAGGGGGCCAGTTCACTGTCCCTCAGACTGTTGGGGGGCTGGACTATAGTTTGAAAAAAATATGAACGAATGGATCAAGTAAAAAAAAAAGGACCCGGGTCCTTTTTTTTTTTTACTTGATAGGGGTGAATTTTTTCCCCCTTAAATGGAAAGTTATTTTATTTATTTCATTTTTATACCGCCCAATAGCCGAAGCTCTCTGGGCGGTTTACAGCAATTAACAAGACAGTCCCTGCCCACAGGCTCACAAGCTAAAAAGACACGACACACAAGGAAAAAGGCATGGGGAGGGAAGAAGGGGGAATATTAATGAATACTCCTGGCATTAATGAATACTCCGATCGGCCGCCGGGCCGGATAAAAAGGCAAGGCGGGCCGGATGTGGCCCACGGGCCTTAGTTTGAAGACCCCTGGGTTAGAGGGTTGGACTGGGACTCAGGGGATCCGGGTTCTAGTCCCCACTCGGCCATGAAGCTCACTGGGTGACTTTGGGCCAGTCAAATCGAGAGGAGGAGGAGGATTATGTAAGCCGTCATGGGTTCCTTGCTGGAAAAAAGGCAGGATATAAATATAATAAATAATAATAAATAAAAAGGCAAATTCTATTAGGCATAATTAGGGAAGGAATTGAAAATAAAACTGCCAATATCATGCTGCCCTTATACAAATCTATGGTGCAACCATACTTGGAATACTGAACAGGTATGGTCACTACACCTAAAAAATGACATTGTAGTGCAGAAAAAGGGCAACTAAAATGATCAAGGGGCTGGAGCAACTCCTCTATGAGGAAAGATTACAGTCTGCGACTGTTTAGCCTGGAGAAGAGACAAGTAAGGGGTGTCATGATAGAGGTATACAAAATTATACATGTTGTGGAGAAAGTGGATAAGGAGACATTTTTCTCCCTCTCTCATAATACTGGAACCCACAGGGGTCACCCCCTGAATCTGATCAGTGGGAGATTCAGGACAGATAAAAGGAAGTCCTTCCCCACACAGCGCCTAGTTAAACTATGGAATTCACTTCCACATGATGTAGTGATGGCCACCAATTTGGAGGGCTTTAAAAAGGGCTCGGACAAATTCATAGAGGAGAAGGCTATCGATGGCTCCTAGTCCTGATTGGCTATATGCTTCCTCTAGGACCGGAGGTAGTCTGCCTATGTACACCAGTGGCTGGGGAACATGGGCGGGAGGGCGCTGTTGCATTCAGGTCCTGCTTGTGGGTTTCCCAATGGGGCAGCTGGTTGGCCGCTGTGTGAACAGAACGCTGGACTTGCTGGACCCTTGCTCTGATCCAGCCGGGCTCCTCTTGTGTTAGCAGCAGACTGAATAGACACACAGGTCACAATCCTCCCTCCTATGGGACGTACTACGTTTCCATTTAAATTATTTCTAAATGTGCACCTATACTTATAAAATTAGGCTATGTAAATTTGGTGTCCTCTTTTGTCCTCTTCTCCGGCGATGTGTAACTGGCCACCCTAAACCGGTTGCATGACATTGCGTTGTCCACCCCTGATCTACGATGTGGTTTCATGCGAGTTCCGATGCAGAAGCAACGGTAGGCTGCTGGTGTCTCCTAATTTGGTGGGGCTCCCTTTCCATTGCAGGTTTTTCAGGTTTTATTTGGAGCTTCATGGGAGCCTCTCATGGTGCTGAACCCCATCCCCAAACTAGGTTCACCACCATGGAGAGCTCCTATGAAGCTCCAAATAAAAGCTGCAAAACCTGCAATGGAAAAGGAGCCCCACCGAAATAGGAGTCACCAGCTTCCCTGTCATTTAGGGATGATTGGCCTCTCCCTCCTTCCCTCATACACACACACACACACACAGCTTCCCCCAATAGTTTCAGGAAATCCTCGCTGATCCTCTTATATCTGAAGCCCGTTGAAAAGTTGTTAAAGTGAAATTTTGCAGCCACGTTATGTCTTTTCATTTATTTTCATGAAAATTGAATTACGGCAGCGTACCTGTCTCGGGCATATTAACAAAACAATTCATGTATAGAGATGGCTTAGAAACATGTGGTTCTTCCGTGCCAGGAATATCATTTTTTTAACGCATAAGCAGGAAGGATTTTTCCCCCTTCTCCTTCCTGAGATGAGTATATCTCTCAGTGTAATGTTGCATACAGACTGAAGATTGCCTCTCCTATTGAATTGTATAATGAAAAATCAATCAGTTTAATGGTTGACAAACTTTGACATTCAAATAAAAATGTTCCTGGTATTTTCATCAAAGACCTGTAGGCAAAAACTAGATGCAGTGACTTTAATTTATGCAACAGTGAATGTCTGCCAAAACATTGTACAAATGACTGTATAATGAGGCAATAATAACTACAAAGGAAGAGGGGAGAATGCAAGTAGAGGCCAGGCTTCCTTAGTTTTTAAGTGATTATATAAATTCACCCAGCTCTACAGTATGAAAAAATCATTTTTCCTACTGCTTTCTTTACAACTCCAATCTTATTTTGAGAGCAATTTCTCCAAGCCATCAGACATGTATAATGTGATAGACTGTGCCAAATTATAGCCAGTTGTGATATTACGTGGAGAGTTCTGAACACCTTGCAGTAATCCAATAGAATTTTTCCCCATTTACACTGTATTTTATATGAACAGAGAGGAAATACAAGGTTGTTAAGCACTGAAGGCCCAGCCCAGAGCTCATCCCTGCTCCCTTTCGGCTTATGGAACTTCTGCACAGAGCTCCTCATTCGCTTCTGGGGGCGGGGGGGGGGTAGTTTGGCTAACACCGAAATATACAATTTAGGGCACAACCCAATGAGGCTGCCCATAACCCTCCAAACTTGGAGGACTACAGGCATCCTATGCAGCGCAGGAGGAGCGCGGAGCGCATCCACCCTCCTCCTGCCCTTCAGAGCAGCTACAATTTCAGCCAGCTAACTGCGGTGCTTCAGTGGGGGAGGGAAGGAAGGAAGGAAGCATATCTTGGTGGTGCCGGTCTCCCCCCCCCCGCCCCCTGGAATGTCCCCTAAACCCCTTCTACGAGGTCACTCTGACAACTTCAGAGAAGCAGCCGGCATGGTTCTTTCCATGGATCCCCAGATCCGAGGTCAGAGCTTGTGAAGGACGACAACGAATCCTTTGATTTCGGAGGAGAGATCAGAGGCTACAAACTGCCAGCCTTGATCCCGTCGTCTCCAAAGCACCTCACTATGAACCCCCCTCCCCCGCCCGCCCCCGTTTCAGACACTGGAATTAGCACCAAACCAGCAGAGAAACTACAGGGAAAGAAAGTTTATTTTGGGTTAGTCAGTTACAAATTAGGTGGGGGAGATAAGGGAAGTGAAATTGACAGAATGAAATACAGTAATTTTTTAAAAAAAATATTTTATTTACTTTTCAAAACAAATTATAACAAAATATAACAAAATACAAAAATACCACAAAAATATAACCTAAACAACATACAATAAATCATAAAGTGCACCCCCCCAACCCTCCAAGGGACCAATTAATATACTTCTATCCTCTTGATCAAATGAATTCCAAATTCCAAAAATATAACATATCCTGACAAGGCATGCTCCCCTTCCCCTTTATGAATACATAGTCTTTATGAATACAGTAATACCTTGGATTGCAAGTAACTTGGTCTGAGAGCGTTTTGCAAGACGAGCAAATTTTTAAAATAAATTTTGACTTGATAAGCAAGCAACGTCTTGCAATACAAGTACTGTAGTACAGTCAAGAAAAATGAAGACTTTACACACTGTCATTCTTTATTGCAGCTTAAATTAAAAATACGTGTACAAATTTCTTATGGGGAATTTCACTTTGATATACAAGTGTTTTGGATTACAAGCACGTGTCCAGAATGAATTATGCTTGCAATCCAAGGTATTACTGTACCTTTTTTACACACAGTCAAAGCTACAAAATAACAAAACTAGAATTCATGCTAGAGTACCCAGGCACTTACACGTTGGCTTGGGGGTTGCTCTCCTTGGGGCTTGCTTCAGCCACAGCCCTGCTCCACGTTCCTTCGCGTCCAGAACAACAACAAAACCCAGAAGCCACACTGACCGTACCGATGCTCTCCCTCCCCTCCCCTTGATAGCCCAACTGTCTCTTGGCCAATCATGATTAATTCGTCCGGGCTAGGCAAGAGAGGGGGGCTGGCCCCTAGGTGACTTCCTGACCATACCTAGAGTGCTTGGTGGACATTTGCATGAGAATACGCCGCAGACATCTGAGGCGACACAGAGGCCCCGGGAGAAACTATGTACATTCTTCACAGGAGATCCTCCACTTCCGGCTGGGATTACACTTATTTACACGTGTGTGGTGCAGTGGGGAAGGACACAGGAACTCAGCATGCTTTTCTTCACAGAGCTATTTTCTGACCTCAGAGCTGAGAATCCGAATGATCCTATGATGCTGTCTAGGGACCATAGGATCACTATGCCCCTAAATGAAATTGACTGTTGGTAGGGATGCTTGAGGGTTTTGTCTGATCCTCCACTTCAAAGAGATCTGACCTGATTTGCGCCTCCCAAACTAGTGTGCAGAACGAAACACAGTCATCCTTCAGATTCTGCTCTTCTCTGAATTTTTGCAATGCAGTTTGCAGCCTTAACATAGCAAAATTCATATGGATCTACCTAAGCTTCTATATCCTTTTTATTTTGTGC
Source organism: Shinisaurus crocodilurus (assembly GCA_021292165.1). Lineage (NCBI taxonomy): Eukaryota > Metazoa > Chordata > Lepidosauria > Squamata > Shinisauridae > Shinisaurus > Shinisaurus crocodilurus. Next base: position 21,831,248 of record CM037883.1, read on the forward strand.
TGCCTGATGATGCTGGATCACAGGAAGACATAAGAAGCTGCCTTATACAGAGTCGGGCCCCTGGTCCATCTAGCCCAGTATTTCGACGCTGGCTGACAGCAGCATCTCTCCAGGGTTCCAGGCAGGAGTTTTTTCCAGCCCTACTTGGGGATGCCATCGGGGGATTGAACCTGGGACCTTCAGCACGCAAAGCAGGTGCTCTGTCATCCTAATCACATGATGAGGAAATGCATGAAGGAATCAGACTAATATTGTGCTGAAAATTCCTCCCACATCATCATCATCATCATCATCATCATCATCATCATCATCATCATCATCATCATTATTTTACTGTTCTTATTCAATTTGATAGGGAATTTTAGGAGGTGGCTGAGGAGTGTGAGCAAGTCTCCTGTTTTTCATTGTACAATCATCTCTCCGGCAGCCGGCAGCCTCCTCGGCTTCCCACACTTCAATTAAAGCCCAGGGGAAGACATCATGAGATAATTCCTCCCAGAGGGCTTTTTCAGATCAGGAAGCGCAGGCAGTCTGCGAGGCCACAGAGCAACAGAGAGATGTGTAACAGAAAGGAAACTCACACACTCAGCAGCACCCTTGGCTGCCTTGCAGCAATTAGGTAAGCTCAATAACATCACAAAGATACATTTCAGGACACCCTGAGAATGAGGTAGAACAATGGAAGCCAAATCAAATCAAATCTTTATTAAGGTCCAAGACCAGCATAAATAGAAGCCTCTTTCACCAGCGAAGAAGACTTTCAGGAAATTGGGGAACAAATTTAGGCACAGCACTGGCTCCACCCTCTTCCCTGGAAGTAGACACAACACTGCCCACCTCACACCTGCATTGTGTTGGATGCAAAATGGGGACCAGCCTGCCCCCCCTTTTTTTTTTGGTCCTGTGCAGCACAAAAAAACCCAAACCCCCTCGGGAGAAAAAAACAAAGAAACTGTGCTACAACCCCTGACAGTGGGGAGCCCTACCTGTGAGAAACTGTTGAGAATTTCTCCTCCCCCCTGGAGAAATTTGGGGAAATTCCCCACCCAATTTCCCTGCCCACAAATAGCGTGGAGAATTTCAAGAGGCCATTTGCACACAGCTCTGCATCAGACATGTTGACAAGAGTTGTGTCAATTTAAAAAAAGGGGGGGGGAATTTAAAAGCTGCCACCACATGCCCCCACCACCTGCAAGAATAAAATTGCAGGCTGACATTTGCTGGAGTCATTTTTGCCCTCTTGATTCTGTCATTCGTTCATGCAGTGGTAAACTGATCCTGTGGGAAGTCACCCACAGCTCTCCTGTTGGATGCATCAAGTCGATGATATGACATGACAGGTCTGGTTCACTGCTGCGTAGTGTCAACTCATTCAGAAATAAAGCATCTAATTCAATCCAAGCCTATTTTGTTGACTCACAAAAGAACCTCTCAAGACGTATGTTTTGTTGGTGACATCTTCTTTCAGTTGTCGATCAGCCCCTGTGTGTTCAAAATCATGGGCTGTTAGAGAGGGACTGTTAATTTAAACACCCCCCCCCCAAAATGGACTTGGGTCCCAGTCTTGTTCTTGCAAATGTCAATCATGGGCTATAAATAATTATTTGTCCTGGATCTTCCCTGTTTTAGATCCGCTTCCATTTTTGGTGCGTCTTCTCCAGTGCACTTGACATAAATGAGGTGCCTAGATAAGATCTTCAAATATACCACTGCCACCTACAGAATATGATTTGTAATTGCATCGTCTGGAAAGTGGAACATGTGCCATGCTCCATGAATGCATGCCATCCACATGCATCTATGTCACAGTCTTAAACTGGTTTACTAGCCGTTCCCTCTCCCCAGGTAACTCTTGTGTAGAGATCGCTACAGGGGACTCTCACCAAATCATGATTCTTTGGGTGGGAAGCCATAGCCATCAAACTAGTGTGAAACCAATATTAAGTTTGTAATATAATATACCCTAACAGCCTTCCCCAACCTGTTGCCCTCCATATCTTTCAGATGACATCACCCCCCACAACCATTGGTCATGCTGGCTGGGGCTGATGGGAGTTGTAGCCTCAAACATCTGGAGGGCACCAGGTTGGGGAAAACTGCCCTAAAACTGTAGGTAGCTCAGCATGTCCACATTAGTTGAAAACAACATGGTCTACACTTAATGAATGAGGAAGTAGTAGGAGAGAGCCATTATTCTGCTCCATCCTTCCTCCCTTGGCTAGAGGGTGTCCAAGTAGGGTGTGTTCCATCACGAGTTGATTCTCCGCTTCTTTTTCCTCCTTTTTCTGAGAGGTAACCTGGTGCCCTCCAGATGTTTGGGAATCCTTGACCATTGGCCATGTTGACTGGGGCTTGTGGGAGAGCGCTGTAGTTCAAAACATCTGGACTATGCCAGGTTGCCTACTTGGTGTTGCTCACTCCATGTGTTGGTCTCCAACTTTAGAAATGGGATGAACAAATAAGCCTGTCTTGGAATAAAACAGCCTTTCCCAACCTGTGTGTGCGTCTCCAGATGGACTACAACTCCCATCATCCCTGACCATTGGTCATGCTGGCAGGCTGGGTGATGGGAATTGTAGTCCAACAACATCTGGGGAGCTTAGGTTGGGAAAGGCTGAAATAAAGTGAGTAAGGCCACAAGAAAGCTTTGGCTATAATAATCCTACACACACCTGAGAGTAAGTCCCATTGAATTCAATGGGGTTCACATCTCAGAGGTCACAAAAGGATATGGTCTACCTTAACACATCTGCAGGTACTGAAGAACAATGCCTAACAGCACAATCCTAGTCATGTCTACTCAGAAGTCAGCCCCATTAACTTCAGTCCCAGTTACTCCCAGATAAGTGGGTATAGGACTGCAAGCAAAGTGATCTTGTGTTTTCTGTCTTCATGCCTTTTTGCCAGGTTTTGAATTTTGTTACTTGTATTCAGTGCTGGCTCCAGGTTTTTGAAGGCCCTTGGGCAAGATACCCTCAATGGGCCACCTCTCTGAGTGAGCCCACCTTCTCACCACCATTGTCACCAGCTGCTCTTACTCCTCATCCTCTTTCTCATCACTGTTACCACTTGCTGGCTCAACAGGCAGAGAATCATAGAATCATAGAATCATAGAAAAGTAGAGTTGGAAGGGGCCTACAAGGCCATCGAGTCCAACCCCCTGCTCAATGCAGGAATCCAGGTCAAAGCATCTCTGACAGATGTCTGTCCAGCTGCACCTTGAATGCCTCCAGACTGGGAGAGCCCACCACCTCCCTAGGTAGTTGATTCCATTGTCTTATTGCTCTGACAGTCAGGAAATTTTTCCTGATGTTTAGGTGGAATCTAGGTTCCTGTAACTTGAGCCCATTATTCCGTGTCCTGCAAACTGGGATGAACGAGAAGAGATCTTTGCCCTCCTCTGTGTGACATCCCTTCAAATACTGGAAGAGTGCGATCATATCTCCCCTCAGTCTCCTCTTCTGAAGGCTAAACATGCCCAGTTCTTTCAGTCTCTCCTCATAGGGCCTTGTTTCCAGTCCCTTTATCATCCTTGTTGCCCTCCTCTGAACCCTCTCCAGTTTGTCTATGTCCTTCTTAAAGTGAGGTGCCCAGAACTGGACGCAGTACTCAAGATGAGGCCTAACCAGTACCGAGTAAAGGGGAATTATCACTTCCCGCGATTTGGAAGCTATACTTCTATTAATACAGCCCAAAATAGCATTTGCCTTCTTTGCAGCCACATCGCATTGCTGGCTCATATTCAGTTTGTGATCTACCACAATTCCAAGATCCTTCTCACTTGTAGTATTGTTGAGCCAAGTGTCCCCCATTCTGTAACTCTGCATTTGGTTTCCTCTCCCTAGGTGCAGCACTTGGCATTTATCCCTATTAAATTTCATTCTGTTGTTTTCGGCCCAGCGCTCCAGCCTATCGAGGTCACTTTGAATTTTGTTTCTGTCTTCCAGAGTATTAGCTGTTCCACCCAACTTTGTGTCATCTGCAAATTTGATAAGCATTCCCTGTACCTCCTCATCCAAGTCATTAATAAAAATGTTGAAGAGCACCGGGCCCAGGACCGAGCCCTGTGGTACCCCGCTCGTTACCTCTCCCCAGTTTGAGAAGGAACCATTGATAAGCACTCTTTGAGTCCAATTCTTTAGCCAATTGTGGATCCACCTGATAGTTGTTCCATCTAGCCCACTCTTAGCTAGCTTACTAATCAGGATATCATGAGGCACTTTGTCGAAAGCTTTGCTGAAGTCCAGATATATAATGTCCACAGCATTCCCACAGTCCACAAGGGAGGTTACCCGATCAAAAAATGAGATCAGATTAGTCTGACAGGATTTGTTCTTGACAAATCCATGCTGGCTTCTAGTAATCACTGCATTGTTTTCAAGGTGCTTGCAGACTGACTTCTTTATAATCTGCTCAAAAATCTTCCCAGGGATTGATGTCAGACTGACTGGCCTATAGTTCCCAGGTTCCTCCTTCTTGCCCTTTTTGAAGATGGGAACAACATTTGCCCTCCTCCAGTCGTCTGGCACTTCACCTGTCCTCCATGATTTCTCAAAGATAATAGACAGTGGTTCTGAGAGTTCTTCTGCCAGTTCCTTTATTACTCTAGGATGCAGCTCATCAGGCAAGAGAGACAGTGAGCAAGTAGACTGTGGCATCTGCTGATCCTCCTCACCACAACGGCTGTGAGGGCCGGAGTGAGAGGCAGGTCAACAAGCAGGTTGCAATGGTGAAGACAAGGAGCAAATCCAGGGGGGGGGCTTGCCAGTGTGCCCCTGCTGTGGTGTGGGCCCAGCTCAAGGATGGAAAGCGGAATATCGGTGGTCAATATAAGAGGTTTAAATATGTTCTTAAGGCTAATCTAAAAAAATGCAATATAAACATCAAAAACTGGGAAGCTCTGGCCCATGAACGATCTAACTGGAGGTTGGCCTTTCACAAAGGCTCCATGGACTTTGAAGAAGCCCGAGTGCAAGGTGAAAGGGAGAAACGTGCTAAGCGAAAAGCACGTCAAATGAATCCTTTACAGGACCATCTTCTATCTGGTAACCTGTGTCCTCACTGTGGGAAGCTGTGTGGATCTAGAATTGGCCTCCACAGTCACTTACGGACCCATCGCTAGAGTCTACACAATTTTCTTTAGAATATTCCTCCTTTTAAAATCTCCTTTTTGTAAAAAAAAATGATCCTGGAAGACAATCTTACTCGGTCACGAGTGATCGCCTGACTGACTGACTGACTGGTGTGGGCCCTCAGCAGGTGGCGAGCCATGCCTACCTACGATGCTGGCCCTGCTTATATGCCATATAGACTCTGATTTCCTTAAATAAATCCAGTTTTTAGTCACCTTCTGTGCCTTAGGGGTCCCCACTCAGCCTGCCCGTGCTACACCAGGCCATGTTACCAAGTTTACTTTCCATACAATGGGACCCAGATGACTGCCATTCCTCTGTCTGGAGCATGCTTCCTCAGCATCAAAACTCAGAATGGTTTGCTAACCTCCACTTGTGTCAGCAGCAAAACTGGAAGGATTTTCTGTCACCTGCATTGCTGTCAGCAGAACAGGAAAGGGGGAAGGGGGAAAAAAAAACCCACCCCCAAAAGTACAGAAACATAATTTCAGCACTAACATAAGTATCAAAATGATTTACCTGTCTGTACCGCTTCACTTTCATCTCAGCTTCCCGGGCTTTCATTCATCAATGTTTTATTTACACGCGTATATCTCATTTTTACACTGTTGCTTCCTCCCTCTCCCTCTCTCCCCTACCAGATGGTTGTGTCGCTCCTTCATCCCAAGGATGAGAAATATAGACGGGCTACGGGCGGGGTTTGGCTTAGCTGTATTCTGTAGGCATTTTGTTAGGGGAAGAACAAAGGCTTTCCATCCTGTGAGAAATGAGGCCTGCGGCGACCATGTGTTCTGCTTTACGGAGGACAGTCCTTCCTCTACTGGAAGGGCTGTCAGAGGACAGTCCTCTGTTCACAGGGCCGGGCCGACCATTAGGCAGAGTGCGCTCATCGCTCCAGGCGGCAGATGCTAGGGGGACGGCAGCAAGGTGTTCGAGGAGAGAGTTGTGTGCCAAGCAGCCTTCCCTGTGTCCCCTAAGCTGGCCTGCTGCTTTCAGTTGTGGTGGAGGATGCTGCCCCATTGCCAGTGTTGAAGAAAGTTTGAATTGCCAGCTTTTGAACATGGAATGTGAGTGGGGCCATCTTGTTCCTTGCCCCAAGCAGAAATATGTCTTGGGCTGGCCCTGGTCATAGGTCTGGTTTTTAAAAGCAAAATGTTATGGTCTGTTTAACATAACTGAGCCAGTGCGGTGTAGTGGTTAGAGTGTCGGACTGGGACTGAGGAGATCCGGATTCTAGTTCCCACTTGGCCATGAAGCTCACCGGCTGACTTTGGGCCAGTCACTGAGCCTTGGCCTAACCTACCTCACAGGGTTGTTGTGAGGATAAAATGGAGAGAAGGAGAACCTTGTAAGCCGCCTTGGGTTCCTTGCAAGAGGAAGAAAGGCGGGATATAAATGTAATGTAACAACAACAAGCCCAACATGCAGGAAGAGACTTCTGCAATATGTAGTTTGAGGGTGGGGTCAGGTGGGGTCTGATCCAGTGAGCATAAGCTCAGCATATTTTTCTGCCCGAGTAGGACAAAATGCCCCCCTCCTCAGGGCACGCACACACCGTTCCACATCTAAGAGCCAATCGGGCTGGTGGTAGCTGAATCTTAGTTCCAACACTGAAGGTAAGAAGAGCCATGCTGGATCAGACCAAAGGCCTGTGTCAAGAGTGGGCAACTTGTGGCCCTTCAGATGTTTTAGCCTACAACTCCCTCATTCTTGGCTACACTGGCTAGGGCTGATGGGAATTTTAGCATACATTTAGGGTTAATACATTTAGCATACATTTGAAAAAAAAAAAAACACCCACAGAAATGTACACAAATTTAATGTCTGGGAAGTAAATGGAGGGGAAATTTGTGCACCTGCCCTAACTGCTCCGTTACTGCAGGTGTGCGAATCTCCCTTCCATTCACTTCCCAGCCATTATATTTGTGTACATTTCTGCAGGGATTTTTTTAGAACTGTCAGGGGGAACTGCAGTAACCACAGCAGTAAGGGCTCCAAAAAGGGTGGGGGAGTTAATAATATCACCCCTTTCTGGAGTAGCTGAAGGCAGTGAAGTGTTGAAAAGGTGGAGGGTACTGGGAGCGGTGAGTTCAACACTAAAAACTGAGAGGATTATGTTGCTAAGGGGCAGGGATGTTGAAGAGTCCTTGGTCTCCAGTCACGAGTCGAGTCACGAGTCTTTGGACCCAAGTCTCGAGTCCGAGTCCGAGTCCTTGGTCCAAAATGGTGACTCATGAGTCACGAGTCACGAGTCACTCCCAAAGCTGACTCCACGAGTCCCTATTAAAATCAATGGGGTTTTTTCCCAACAAAATAAGGCTACTTCAGATGTGTGGCTTAAATAAATTCTAGGCACAAGTGTGCCTTTTTATTTCAAGACAGGCAGGCAGAGGCAGCCAAACCCAAAATGTCTGAAAGGTTGCATTTTAGAAAAATGATTTTAAAAAATAAACTTGCTGTACTTCCTAAAACTTATCCATGTTGCATTTGAGGAACATGATTTTTTCTAAATGTTTGGCCCCCATTCTGGAACGGTGAGATCTCATCACAATTCCACCTTCACTGAACACCCGCTCCACTGGTGATGAACTTGCTGGAACCAGAAACACACTCAGAGCAGCCACACAGAGTAATCTCAGGTCCTTCTTCTGCCTCTCCCAAGTACGCAACACATCAATCAAAATAAATCTTGACACACTGTTGGGGCTGCACTCCTGGTAGCCGTCCATAGTGGCCGAGCAGTGGCACACCTCGCTTCCATGCGCTCTTCGCCGGCAATCACGCTCCTCTCCACTCCTTCTGGCACAGCCCCAGGGATGCTGAAGAGTCCTTGGTCTCGAGTCCCGAGTCGAGTCTCGAGTCCCATTAAAAATATTGGGACTCGAGTCCGAGTCGAGTCAGAGGGGGGACTCAGTCCGACTCACGAGTCGAGTCCTCGAGTCCGAGTCCCCATCCCTGCTAAGGGGGAAATATTGTCCCCACCCCCTTTTGGTGCACCTTCTGTTGCAGGTTTTCCCCCGCCTTTTACCGGTGTTTTTCAATTGGCAGCTAGGGCAGTGTTCTCCAACCTTGGGTCCCCAGATGTTTTTGGCCTACAACTCCCAGCATGCCCCAGCCAGCTACGCTGGCTGGGGCATGCTGGGAGTTGTAGGCCAAAAACATCTGGGAACCCAAGTTTGGAGAACACTGAGCTAGGGCACTTTGTCCCTGGCAACTGTGTGCAAATTAGCCTACATGCAGTCTTGCCCTGTGACAGCTGAAACTGATGATGAAATTGACCAGGCAAGACAACACCTATCAGAGAGCCATAAGTGCACACTTGTGCACCTGCGAAAGACTGGCAAAAAAATTTTTTTTAAAAAAAATTACGAGCCCCCCCAACTATGTATTTTTGAGACCCCCCAGAAATAAAACCTGAGGAATGAATGAGGGTCCTTCCAAAGTGCCATTTTGGCACTGGTGGAAGGGGAGTCACTGGCGAGATGGCGAAACCAAGTGGCAGGGGGTTTTGCCGCTCTTGCCGAGTGGCTCTGTAGCCGTTCCCGACAACCCACGATAAAATCGCCCTGCTGGGCTTGGATGACACAACAAGCCATCATGGGCAAGAACAACCCTAATTAACAAACCATAAGTTCTCAGGGCGTCTTGTTTGTGAAAAGTAAGCCACCCTGCAGAAACAGTGCAGGGTTCGGACGACACAACAACTGACCATGGCTGGTTACCCATGGTGTGTTGTCGTGTTGTGCGAACCAGGTCAATTAGTGCTTTTTCATGTAAAAATGTAAGGGAAAGTGTGTAGGTCATATTCTACCCGATTACTCAGACTTAAACCTCCTTCTGCATTTTGGTCGTCTCACTGATGACTGTAAAGCAAAGAAACTGGGATAACTGTCAAGCACTAGGCCTTTTAAAAAAATGTATTACATTAAATGCCATGGTCTTAATATAATTAAATACCATTTAATTTTTTTAGTTTCCCTGTATTTAGGTTCTGGCTATTCTGCATTGCTTCCCTCTCCCCTCACCGCCGCACACAGACACAGGCCCCTCATAACAAAGTTTCCAAAGCTGTGCACAATGCCTAGAGCTCAAGAGATGAAGCTATCAGTGGATTGTGCTCACAGAGCACTCTTCCATAGGCCTGAGCAAGTGATGAGAGTGGACGAGTAAAAATCCAAAGTTGAAGGTATTAAGAGTTCTTGGACACATTTTCCCAGAGCATTCTAATAGGATATGAAGACAGTTGGGCATCACTTATGCGAAGCCCGGAGAGCAAGCCACGATTTCCTTGATGGAGTGTCCTCACCAGGTCATCTGTGGCTTAGCTTATGGTCTCTGCTAAGAAAAACTACCTCGCCAAAGCCATGAACATTCCTAGAAATGAATATGAGCTCTCGCAGCATAGAAATGAGGAAGTTCAATTGCTGCAGCGCCATTTTTCTCTGTCCTGCAAGAGAGGAGCCGCCGTGATAGATGCAAGCTACAAAACCAACGCTTGCTCCTCAAGTTCTGTGCATGCCAACAGAATACCAGAGCTGCTCCATCGCTGACGTGCAAAATCCATCAAGCGATGCAGAAATATTATTTCTCGCTCTTATTATGCATCATGGTCTGAAAATGTGCCCAAACAACTCTGCGTTTGTTTCACATTGAAAACAACAACAACAACAACAACAACTATAAATGAGATTTTGTTTTTCAACTTTATGAAGATTTGCATTTAATAATCCTGACTGAATCAAAAACATGACCACATTTCACAACCCACTTCTGATACACATCCCTAGAGCTGTGTGCAAATTGCCTCTTGAAATTCTCCACCCTGTTTGTGGGCAGACAAATGTTGGTGATTGGGAGGACCATTTCACTGAAATGGGGGAATTGGGGGAATTCTCCAATACTTTCTCAGGGATCAGGCTCACCACCATTAACAGTGGACGTGTAGTACAGCTTCTCCCCCCCTCAACCAGGTTTTATTGGCACTGCAGCCTGGCAGAGGCGGGGTTAAGGGGTGACCCATTAGGGCTGGCGCCCTGAATCTTTCACTTGGAGCCCCAAATCTCTGGGAAGCCATCTGCCCCACCACCCTGCTGTCCATGGGCGCTTGCTGAAATGAAGGTCCAGGGGCCCTGATGGTCTCTGTTGCATCGGATCCCCCTGGATGAGCTGGCTTTTTGCCCACATGTGCTTCACCCCCTGCTGCCCCCAACTCCAAATCTTTCTGCCTGAGGTTCTTTTCTGAAATCAAATGCTCTCCTTTCCCTGTCCATATGCCCCTTTTAACAAATGGGGGGTGTCCCTAGGAGATGGGGTCCTTTAAAGACACACATAGATAGACTTTAGAGCAGGGCTCTCCAACCTTGGGTCCCCAGATTTTGCTGGACTAAGCTCCCAGAATCCCTTGCCATTAGCCATGCTGGCTGGGTATGCTGGGAGCTGTAGGCCAGCAACATCTGGGGACCCAAGGTTGGAGAGCCCCACTTTAGAGCATATGTAAATCAGCATATGCAAATTTGTGCTTTTTTCTTTTCTTTTTGTCCTGTGGGCCTTGAGCCCCAATCTTTTCAGTACCTAGCACTGCACTGCCTGGCCACAATTTTGCATCCTCCACAACGCCCCAGATAGGCATTTATGAATTTTATTAAATCCATTCCATCTGTGTTTCACAGATTGTCAGGCCTCTTTCATTCTGTCATTCACTCATTGACAGAATCAGATTTTTTTTAGCCAGAATTTTGTTCTGCTTCGGCTAATTTGCATTAGCACAAATGCAAATTAGTGCTAATGGCAATTAGCACAAATCTCCCCCCCCCCCAAAAGGTGAAATAGCATAAATCTGTGGAATCTGTGTGACTCAGGGAAAAACGGTCCACTGTGGAATCCACAGGTTGGATTGGTAGAAATCCAAACTCATTTAAATCTGTTTCGGACTTTCCTGACATCGCTAGCCCCAGAGCTAGTAGTATCCTTCCAGGGATTTGTGAAGAGAAAAGGGCAGCCACCACAAAAAGTGGTGGAGAATATTTGGAGGGAAATCAGCAAAGCGGCCTTCTTTTTTAGGTGGCTGAGGGTGAGGAAAAGAAAAATCTCAGAACTGAGCGTTCTATTTTTTGGCTGCATTTTTAATGTTTGGATTTGTTTTACCAGCACGGAAATAAAAAAAATCCCCTCCTGAGCAAGAGAGAACTGGCAAGAGAGTTTGCTCAGATCTGGCTGTGTTGGACGAAATCAGTTCCACTCCTCATCTCCCTTCCGTCAGATCCCTCCTCCAAATCCACCTTTTTCCCCCGCATGGCCTTTGGTTTCTAAGGGCGCATGCCTGTAAGCTCCCGAACTCAGAGGCTTATGGACATCCAATCATCAGGCGATCACTCGTGACCGAGTAAGATTGTCTTCTGGGATAAAAGGAGGAAATTCTAAAGAAGATTGTGTAGACTCTAGCGATGGGTCCGTAAGTGACTGTGGAGGCCAATTCTAGATCCACACAGCTTCCCACAGTGAGGACACAGGTTACCAGATAGAAGATGGTCCTGTAAAGGATTCATTTGACGTGCTTTTCGCTTAGCACGTTTCTCCCTTTCACCTTGCACTCGGGCTTCTTCAAAGTCCATGGAACCTTTGTGAAAGGCCAACCTCCAGTTAGATCGTTCATGGGCCAGAGCTTCCCAGTTTTCGATGTTTATATTGCATTTTTTTTAGATTAGCCTTATGAACATCTTTAAACCTCTTATATTGACCACCGGTATTCCGCTTTCCATCCTTGAGTTGGGAGTAAAGTAACTGCTTTGGGAGACGGCAGTCAGGCATTCGAACAACATGACCGGTCCACTGAAGTTGGCGTTGAAGGATCATTTTTTCAATGCTACAGAGCAGGACGAGCAGCCGTGGCGATCTCTGCCTCCCCGTCCTCCAGTCCTGCGTTTTCGCTAGGCAGGCTTTTGTTGCCTGTCTAGCCGGGGCTTCTCGGAGGGGGAGGGAAGGAGGCTGGAGCCGCTTCAGAAATACCTCCTATCCTGGCCACTCCAGTCTCCTCCCCTCCCCGCCTGCCCCCCAAACACCCCCTTTAACCCCTCTCCGAGATCGCTTTCCCAGCCTCAGGGAGCAGCCGGCTCAGTTCTTTCCACGCCGGCTGCGAGGGATCGGGGAGCGGGGAGGTCGGAGCTCGGATTCCCAGCTCCGAGGTCGGACCACCATCTCTGACCTTCAGAGCTGGGAATCTGATCTATCCTATGGCCCCTCAGACAAATGTCCAGGGGCCATAATAGGACCATCCCCTCAATGTATGCTAAAACTAAAAAACAAGGCCGGCCCTACTGTTAGGCAGAGTGAGGCAGCCACTTCAGGCGGCAGATCCTGGGCAGTGGGGAGGCAGCAGTGAGGTGTGTGCAGAAAAAAGTTGTAGGTGCTATGCAACACCCCCCGCCCACACACACACACACACACCCCGCTAGCCTGCTGTCCTCAGGTGTGGTGGAGGACGTTGTCTCATCACCACTGTTGAAGCACAATTCAACCATCACTCTGGTGTAGAATGGGGAGAGGTATTTTAGTCAGCCCTGACTAAAAAAACATTATGATGCTCTATACCAGTGTTCTCCAACTTTGGGTCCCCAGATGTTTTTGGCCTACAACTCCCAGCATGCCCCAGCGAACACTGCTCTATACTGTCTTATTTTGATGTGCAAAATCGTCATTATATCCTGTTTTGTAAACTTTTACCTAAAGCCATGTCCTGCAGAGAGCCAAATCTCATGGTAGAGTCCTTCTTGGATTGTACCACTTCAGATGGGAGACTGCATTTTTAAAAAAGTTTATTTATTTTAAAACAACAAGCGGTGTGGCGTGCTGGTTAGAGCATTGGACTGAGACTAAGTAGATCCGGGTTCTAGTCCCCACTCACCCATGAAGCTCACTGGGTGACTTTGGGCCAGTCACTCACTGACTCTTCTTGGCCTAACCTACCTCACAAGGTTGTTGTGAGGATAAAACAGAGAAGAGGAGGAGGATTATTATGTAAGCCACATTGGGTTCCTTGCAGGAAAAATGGTGGGATGTAAATATAATAAATAAATAAATAAATAAACTCTGCATGCAAAAAAAAACCCTAGCTCATCAGGGAGATTTTAGGACACTAGTTTCAAAATGAATACTGTATCAGGTTTATGGAGGAAAAAAGAGCAGACAACATATGGCAGAAAATGCTGTGCCTTTAGAAGCCCAATTTCCAAAATGAGAAACTTGGACCTCAACTGCTGGGCAGAGTCCTAGTTAGGATATGTTAATAGCACTTTAGAGACCAGGCCTTTGGCTAGATATGTTTACTTAATTCCCAGACACATGTAATGACCATTGCAACTTCTCCATTACATGATTATGACAAATATTTAGTCTGGATTAACGCACAAGATTGAACGGCCAGGAGATCTAATTCACTTAAGTATCAAGGAACAGCTGCAATAATGATCCATTAATGATATGTATCATCATGAGTATTATAGGAGATTCCTTACTTAAGCAGTTGTTACAACCGCATGATTGCCAAACAAATTGATTCTGATTGCTGCTGTTTTGATGGGTGCCATTAAGATGTTTTCATCATTTGAATCAAGTCAAGCAGGTAATGCAAAGTTTTTTGTTTTTTTTAAATGTACTAAAATATTAAATATGTTGAGGATCACAGCCATTGGCTAGAATCCACTGCACAATTACATGAGAGTAAGTCCTATTGAATTTAATAAACTGGATGCCTTAGTACATATTTTCAAAAATCATGTGAAAAAGCTTCCTTCTGCCTTTAAAGATAGATGGAGCATGTGGAAAGTAAATAATTCCAGTTAGTTATAAGTAAGTGAGACCTGCAACAAAATGTTGCAGTACGGTGCGTTTCTCTTCAGGATTGAACCGGCCATTGATGCCCTTTTTCAGGATACTCTATTCCAGTGTTCTCCAACCTTGAGTCCCCAGATGTTTTTGGCCTACACTGCTCTATTCCATGTCCTCTCCTTACTGGTTTTCTGTTTGCTCCTGCAATGATCAGTCAGCATTTTGTACCAACTGCACAGGCTCAGTCTACATTGGATCCACCCCCCTTTTTAGGGTTTCCCCCCCAAAAGGTGTTGTTGTTGTTTTTGTGGTGGTGGGATACTTCTGCAAATGTTGAGGTTTCCCCAAGCCTGCTGTTCCCTCTAGTAATGAATTTTATTTATTATTATTACATTTATATCCTGCCTTTTCCTCTCTGACAAGGAACCCAAGGCGGCTCACATGACCCTCCTCTTCTCCATTTTATCCTCACAACAACCCTGTGAGGTAGGTTAGTCTGAGGGTGATTGATTGGCCCAAAGTCACACAAGTGAGCTTCATGCCCAAGTGGGGACTGGAACCTGGGATCTCCCGAATCCCAGTCAAACACTCTCATCTGCTACGCCACACTGGCTGTCATGCTGGATGGTGTTCTTTTGGCTTCATTAGGATCCATACGTGGAGAATGAGTTTGCTATTAGTAAAGGGCAACTTTCCCCAACAACACCCCCTCATTGTCACAAAGAGGAGGGCCAGGATCTCTTCTCGATCATCCCAGTTTGCAGGACACGGAATAATTTGCTCAAGTTACAGGAACCCAGATTCCACCTAAACATCAGGAAAAATTTCCTGACTGTCAGAGCAATAAGACAATGGAACCAACTACCTAGGGAGGTGGTGGGCTCTCCCAGTCTGGAGGCATTCAAGGTGCAGCTGGACAGCCATCTGTCAGGGATGCTTTGACCTGGATTCCTGCATTGAGCAGGGGGTTGGACTCGATGGCCCTGTAGGCCCCTTCCAACTCTACTTTTCTATGATTCTATGATTCTATGATCCCCATCGAGCATGACTGACACATCTGGAGGGCACCCAGTTGGGAAGACTGCCATATAACCTTCATGGCTAAAAGCCATTACGGGCACAATCCTATGTATGTTCAGACAGAAGAAAGGCCTACAGCATCAGGCGGTGGAGTGGGAGGAGCGATGTATCGCCGCGCCACTGTCCCGCCCCGTCCAGGAGGGCCCGCCACCGCCACTGTTGCCCCACCACCTCTAGTGAGTGCTCAGGAGAGCCCCACCAGCCCGCGTCCGATTTGCCACAGCGAGAGGGTGGCTGGCAGGGATCTCTCAGCAGCCGCTCGCTCGCCCTCTCTTCCCCGTGAGGCTGGAGGAAGTGGCTGCGGTGCTCTGATGAGACTCGGGGGAGCCCCGCAGCTGCTGCTTCTGGCAGTGGGGCTCTCCGTAGATCTGATGCGGTGGTGGCGGCACAGGTAAAGGGGGCGTGGGGTGGGGGACGGTGGACCGGGCGTGGGCGCGACGCTGCGGCATCTGTTCTCGCCCACCTCAAGTGGCGAGAGACCTTGTGTCGGGGCTGCGGAGCACAGCAGATAAAAGCAAATCATACAGAGTCAAAGAGTTGGAAGGGATCTTGGAGGGCATCTAGCCCAGCTCTCCATGTTCAACGCAAGCTCTCCAGTGCAAGATGCAGCACAAAGCTGTCCGGCCTCGGCTTGGATACAGCCACCTCCGGAGGCAGCCTGGCCCACTGCCGATCAGCTCTTACCCTCAGGGAGTTTCTCTTAGTGTTCAGCCAAGATCTGCTTCTGTCCTGCGCCCTCTGGAGGATGCCTCTTCAGAGGATGATCCGGAGTCAGGGGAGGCCAATGTCCATAGGGCGGTGTATCCACTCAGGGTTGTAGTCTGAACTTTTAAGGAGCTATCCGTGGTGCTGAACCTATCTTGGGCACCGTGTGGGGTTCAGCACCATGGATAGCCCCTTTAACAGTCAGACTAAAACCCGGAGCAGATACACCACCCCACTGACACTGGTGTGCGCAGCCTCCACTGCCTGGAGTCCCCTGAGCTGAACATTGCAGAGGAGCTGCCTGTGCCTTGAGGTGGATCAGGGGAATCCCGGGCCCTGGGAGCAAGGCAGGCAGCCATCACACTTTCCCCTCGAGACATGCTGTCCCCTCTTGGACCCCGGGGGCAGATGCTGAGTGGTCACCAGGGCCGGTGCTACCATTAGGCCAACTAGGCGGCTGCCTAGGGCGCAGGGCTAAAGGAGGCACCAGAAATGCCTTGGGGGGGAAAAAATACATCACGTATTTTACCAAGTTTGTTTTACCAATCATGTCCTGTGGCGGGGAAGGGAAGGCGAAAGAAGCGCACCTCCCTCTCTCTCCTCCAGCTCGTTACCAGGAACAGCAGCGGGCAGGCTCCTCCTCACAACCAGCATCAAAAGAGGCAGAGAAGGCTACAGACTGGAGGAGGGGAGGCGGGCAGGGGCCAATGATGGGAGGCTGGTGGGCAGCCGGAAAGATGCACCTACAAACACCTCCTTTGCCTTCCCTCTCAAGGATGCACCTACAAACACCTCCTTCGCCTTCCCTCTCAAGGATGCACCTGCAAACACCTCCTTCGCCTTCCCTCCCTCATGGGAGCCTCAGGTTCCTCAGCTCAAGGTCCCCTGAAAGCAGTTATTTCCAGCAACCAGGGAGGGAGGGAAAGGTATTTTAAGCTAGCTGGGGCTCCAATGTTTTAATTATTTACCATGCTGTTTCTGTGTTTTGGTTTTAAATGGTTTTAGGATGCAATCCTATGCGTGTTTGGAGCGGGGGGGAGGAATCCTACAACTCCCAGCATTCCCCAGCCAGCCATGTGCAATCCTATGCACGTTGAGGTAGAAAAAAGCCCCACAACTCCCAGCGTTCCAACAGCCAGCCATGCTGGCTGGTGAATGCTGGGAGTTGCGGGGCTTTTTTCTGCCTCAACGTGTTTAGGATTGTGCCCTGAGCTGTTGATGTTTTCTTTACTGTACTTTGAATATTGTTGTCTGCCTTGAGCACTAGGCTGGTAAAGGGAAAGACAGGAAAATATACATTATTCTGATAAAGAAATATTGCAACAAAGTGATAGAGAGAGGAGGGGAAGCAGCAAGTTTCGTAAATCCCCTCCTAAATTTGAACCAGATGATCCACGGGCTCTCTCTTTGCTATGTTTCTACTACATGCATCCCCCCCCCTGCAACCCAGAAGGTTTACGAGTCAAACCGGTGTCTCTGCACCTCCACCCTGCGAGGTAGGACAGGCTGCAAGACGCCCTTTTGTCTCTATTCCTCACAGGTAGCGCCACCACACCTCTCTCACATCCTTTTTTCATATCCCTTGTGCTGCCTGCAGGAGGAGACAGGCTTTTACATATATATGGAGTAGGAGAAGGCCCTTGGGAGTTCCTGGCATAGCTGGGCTGATGTTGCCTCTTTGCTTTCCTCGTGAACACAAAGGAAAAGTCTCAAAGTCCACAAAGTTTTTCTATGGGGCTCGGCAGTTCCCAGGGAGGGAAATTTATTTCATAATGGGCATAGGGCTGGAGGGGAGGGAGGGAGGGCTCAAGTGGGAAGGGGGGGCGCTAAATATCTGATCTTGCCTAGGGCACCAAATTGCCTTGCACCGGGCCTGGTGGTCACTTAGCCCCGGGGGTGCAGCCACCAAAACTGTGCTGGCTTTTACGGCTACCATTTGCAGAAGTATCTGCCCAAGGAATCAGGACTCCTCATGAGTAAAGGTATAGTGAGCAAGGCTCTACTCTTGTGTGGACCGTTCCTGAGGTGGCACGGATGGCCTGCAGCTGTGCTCTGGGTGGGGCTCTGAAGGCTCCGGCTTAAAAGCCTTCAGGGCTAGGCAGGGAGTCCTGGAATCGTGGCTGTGCCTCAGCTTTGTCTTTTTTCTGCTAAGTTTGCCTTTCTCTGCCTGGTTGCCTTGTCTTCTTTGGACTGCCTGCTGACCTTGCTGTTGGAACTGACTCTGGCTGGATCTCTGTCCCCTCAGGTGGCCATGTGTCCTCTTTTTCAGAGGACTGTCCTCTATTTGAAGGGTGGCCCTGTCCAATTTAGGTTTAAAGATTAGGTCTAAGCCCCCAAGAACTGTTGCCCATCAACATGTAGCACCTGGTCAGCAGATGGAATGGGCAGGCACACAGGTCACTTGATCACCACGTCTTCCACATTATGGTGAGATGTCTTGTATTTCTGTTTTTAAAGTATAGTTTTATTCATAAATTTGCATCTAGGTATATCAATTAGCACATGCACATTTTATGCAAATGCTGTCTTTTGTCCTTTCTTTTCTTCTTTTTTGGTGATGCGTCTTCTCGGTTTGGCATGGGAGGCTGCCTATTTAGACCACCTAAATAGAGACTCCTATTTTGGTAGGGCTCCCAATCCATTGCAGGTTTTATTTGGAGCTTTATAGGAGCTATTCATGGTTCAGAATTCCATCCCTGAAATAGGTTCAGCACCATGGAGTACCATGGATAAGCTCCTCTAAAGCTCTAAATAAAAGCTCTAATGGATTAGGGGCCCCGCCGAAATAGGAGGCACCAGTCTCCACTGCTGCTTGGAAAATCAAATGTATCCATGCTAGTCTTTGCACCACTATAAGCAGGACAACATCTCTGTAATTTCCACCCATTGGTTCTAGTCCTGCCCTCCAGAGCAACTGGGAACAACGGAAAAAGGAGTGCATTTAAAGATGAAATCACAAAGCTTGGGCCCCATGCAAACTGTTCCCATGCCCACCTTTAGAGGTCTTGGATTCAAAGGTTGTCTCTGCATTCTCCATTTCCTCACCTGTGGCATACAGTTGGGAAGAATGTTTTGTCTGGGTGGGGGAACACTGAAGACAAACTCATTAATGCAGGAGATGTTCAGACACCATGGTGATGATGAGCATCATTCAAACAGCAGCAAGGAAATGAATGGTTCTATAGCCGGCACAGGGATTGGACGATAAGGTGTGGGGACCGCACGTTGAATGATGAAGATGAAAAGAACTATTGAATAGCCGCCTCATTCACTGAGCATCATCCATCCTCAGGACTGAAGGGCAGCCAAGCTGGCAGCGAGGCACACAAAAATAAAATAAAATGTGATCATGCAATTAAGCATGGCTTCATGTAAGCTCTACAGATGGAAACGATCGTCCGGTTCTGCATAGAGCTGAGCTGAAATTTCTCAGAAGACCTTTTCCTGAGAATTTCTGAGGTTGTTCTTTTCCTGACACTCCCCCCCCCTTAGAAAAAGGAGGCCACTCATAAAAATTTTCTCCAAATATTCTCTCCCCCTTTCTTTTGGCCCCAGAACAATACTAGGTGGTTGGATCCAGATTTCAGCTGGATTGACGGCGCTGGCAGAAGTGGACTTCCCCACCCCTTCCTTCTTATGGCAGCCTCTCTACGCAGTGTCGGGAGACCCTGCCAAATGGGATGAGAGCTGTGGTGAAGAGGGCATCCCAAAAGACTGGGCAGAGGACCCTTCCGTGAATTGAGCTCTTCCTTTCACAGAAGGCAGATCTTGGATCCAGTCCTATGTCTGGGCATTTTGTGCAGGATGCAAGATGGTGGCCCAACTGCCAACACGGTTGCTGCTCTTGCCACTTGCAGTGGCAGCAAAGTCAATCAAACAAATAAAAACAAACATTGAGGGCAAAAAAAGCAGAAGGGTGGCCGGTTGCCGGCCAGATGGGCGATTAATAAATGTAAATAATAAATAAATAAATAAATACTGCCTAATGTTAAGCCTGACCCCTGAGGCATTGTTGGAGAATTCCTCCTCCTCCCCTTGGAGAAATTCAGTGAAATGGTCCCACCCTATTTTTCTGCACACAAATAGGGTGGAGAATTTCGTGAGGCTATTTTCACTCAACACTAGTGCCGAATTCTAGCAACGCCTGCCATTCGAGAGGTGAACTCTTACAACTTAAATTAGAGCATGATTGTATCACCCCCGCCCTCGATACATGTAAGCCTCCGAACTCGTGCATGGCGTGAGATGCGGTGGCAGTGGCAACCTTTGCCGCTGCTGCGCCTTGTGCCCTACATTTCATCTCGACAGCTGTTTTTGGCCATCTAGGCCACCGCAAAGGGGAAGGGAAGGAGGCTGGCTGGGGCAACATTTGGATATGGCATAAGCTGCTGGCCCCAGCCTCCTCACCTCTCTGCTCCCAGCATACCCCTTTTCCTCCTCTCCAAGGCTGATTTGAGACCTTGGGGAGGCAGCCGGCATAGTTCTTTACATGCTCGGCATTCAGAGTTTCAGCTCCAAGCTCGCAGGACCGGAGCTGGGAATCCGAATAATCCTATGGCCCCGCAGGCAAGGTCAGAGGGCCATAGGATTGCACCCTTAGATGCTCTTGCATCTAATATATGCACTTGGTTTATATTTTAACTTGGTTAATTATTGGGGTGTCAATCAAACTGCTCTCTGAGTTTTGCCGGCGAAGGCAACAGGCACAATGCAGCCAGTATGAAGGACTTTGAGTTGTCCCGTTGAGATCAACAGCATCTAAAAGTACTTCATGTTGGCTGGATTGTTTGTGCCAAATGTGCCCGCTTTTTCTCACTGAATTTAGTAATAATGTAATTCCCGCTGTACCTAAGGCAGGAAACTGGAAACCGTAATGATGTGACCAAAAAGTCTCTTCTGTCACTGAAATCACATTTCACACCACTTGGTGGCAAAATTTGGCTGCATTTCCAATTTTGACTTGACTTTCAAATATTTTCCCACTTTCAAAATTTGACTTGGAGGGATTGTTGATGCAGGTTCAGGCAACAATGTGAAACATCCATTTGCCCAGGGTTCTGGAGGAAGGCCATCGCTGCCAATTCCTGTACAAAATTATCAGATCGGCATCTCTGGGGTTTGCGTGCACATCGAAATTTAGCTATTCCTTGGATTTGGCCGTTCTCTGAATGCTGTGATGCAGTTCTTGGCAGTTTATGTGTATTGAAATATTCACGTCAATACACATTTTGAGAGAACATCTGCATTTAAATAAGAATTTTGAGAGAAAATTGCCCATCAGCAATTAGCACCTGGATAGCAGAAGTGAGTAGGCGCACAATGGTGGGGCTGTATTGTATTCCTTTAACTAATAGTTGTATGGGTGCTCTTTCAGGAAAGGCAACAGCTACAATGCAGCCAAAATGAAGGACTTTGAGTTTTCCTGTTGATATCAAAAGCATTTTAAAGTGCTTAATGTTTAAGGGCTTAAGACAATTCCGCTGATTTTTTCCAGGGGGAGGAGAAATTCTCCAACAGCTTCTCACAGGTAGGGCTCACCATTTATTTATTTATTATATTTATGAATCGCCCATCTGGCCAGACATCCGGCCACTCTGAGCGATGTACAGTCCAATAAAATACGGGGGGGGGGGGAACACACACACACACACACACACACAGTATAAAACACAATTAAAAACAGTACAAAACTTTAAAATCCTAACCCACCCCATATTCCCGCCTGAAAAGCCACGTTTTTAATGCCTGGCGGAAGCTAATCAAGGAAGGGGCATGGCGGAGGTCACTGGGGAGAGAGTTCCATAAATTGGGGGCTGCCACAGAAAAGGCCCTCCTCCTAGTCCCCACCAGCCTGGTTTCTCTGGCTGATGGGACAGGGAGAAGACCGTCCATGGAAGATCTTGTTGAGCGGCCTACTTGATGTTGCTGGAGGCGCTCCTTCAGATATACTGGACCGGAGCTGTACCGGGTTTTAAAGGTCAATGCCAACACCTTGATTGAATTCGGCTCGGCAAACAACTGGTAGCCAGTGCAACTCTTTGAGCCCTGGAGTGATGTGATCATGCCAGCGGCAGGCCTTTAACCAGGCGAGCTGCTGCATTCCATTGGCAGGGTTTGTAGCACAGCTTCTTTCTCCTTTCCTAAAGGGTTTTTTGTGTGTGTGCGTGTGGGAGGGATCTGTGCTGCCACTACAAGTGGCAACAGCAGCAACTGTGTTGGCATCTTGGCCCCATTTTATATCCTGCCCCATGTCCCATACCTAGCGTCATTCTGGGGTATTGAGGGGGAAGAGAGAGAAGAAGGCCGCCATATAAAATTAATTGAAGTGTGGAAAGCTGAGGAAGCTACAGGCTACCCGAGAGATGAGTGTACAATGAAAGACAGGACAGTCATGCACGTTCCTTGGCCACCTCATAAGTAAGGTAAGCACAAGAACCCTGAACCCAGCCCATGAGAATTTCCCTAAAATATTCTTCCCCATTGACTTTTTTTTCCGAAAACACTTTTTCTCTCAAAGTGAATGAGACTGGTTGAAAGAAAAAAAAAAAAGAGAGGCATTTTCAGCACAGTACTAATAATTATAGTAATGATTTCTAAATTGACATCTATACCTATAAATTAGTTTATGCAAATTTTATGCAAATCCATGCCCTCTTTTGCCCTTTTCAGGGTGATATGTTTCCTCTCTCTTGGTGATGCTTAGGTGGCCACCTTGCTTGTAAGGAACGGGTCTGCAAGAGAGTAGCTTGGCTGGAATCGCAGTGACCGTATCCGATCACGTAAAAATCCTTGGGTCCTCCTGGACCCAGTGGTGATCTTTGATAAGCACGCTGGAGTTATTGGAAGGCTGCCTTTTACCTTTGGCTAGCATGGTATAAGGCCGGTTCCAATGGTGGGCAAGTGGCATTTATCTTGGAGAGGAAGGGATCAGGTTGTCTTATATTGGATCAGTACTTATTTCAAACATTTATCAGATAAAGCTTAAAAAGAAAAGAAGATACAAATGCAAACACTTGTTATTAGCAACCTGTGCCCCCCCCACAATGATATTATGCTTCTTAGAGTTGCTTTTTTTTTTTTCCTGAACAGACACAGAAAACACTGAATATGCATGGCGCCTACTTTGCAGGGAGGAGATTCCAAGTTCAGTCCATGCCATCTCCAGGCAGGGCTGGAAAAAACTCTTACTGAAACTCTGAAGAGCTGCTGCCAATCAGTGTTGACAATCTTGGGCTAGATGGACCCAGGCTCTGACTCGGTTGAGGGCAGATTGCTACGATTCTGTAGTTTCTCTTTGAATTCTCTTTTTAGGCCACGACTGCTTTATACTGACCCCTGCTGGGAAACAGAAAAGATGAATTTGGCTGAAGCAAATAATTGAGAATTTCGTTTCAGTTCATTTCTGATCAGAGTTTACCAAAACTCCCGAAGTTCTTCATATTTGGGAGAGAAAGAACTTGAGATTAAAAAAAAATTCTAATGTAGGAGAAAGCAAAACTGATAGATTCACCCATTCTTGGTGCCTCTTTAGGGGGAGATTTTTACAATGTTTAAAAAAAAACCCAAAACTTAAGCATATATCTCATATCCTGAATCTCATGATGGATCTAGTTGTACTTTTATTTATTTATTTTATTTATTACATTTATCAATCGCCCATCTGGCCGGTCACCCGGCCACCCTGGGCGATGTACAATTAAAATACAATAAAACACAATAAAATATAATAATTAAAACAATATTAAAAAATTCTCATTAAAAACCTAACCCACCCCATATTCCCGCCTGAACAGCCATGTTTTTAATGCACGGCGGAAGCTCATCACGGAGGGGGCATGGCGAAGGTCACTAGGGAGGGAGTTCCATAATGTGGGGGCCGCCACAGAGAAGGCCCTCTTCCTAGTCCCCACCAGCCTGGCTGCTCTGGCTGATGGGATAAGGAGAAGGCCGTCCATGGCAGACCTTGTTGAGCGGCCTACTTGATGTTGCTGGAGGCGCTCCTTGAGATAAGCTGGGCCGGAGCCGTGTAGGGTTTTAAAGGTCAAAACCAACACCTTGAATTCGGCTCGGCAAGCAACTGGTAGCCAGTGCAACTCTTTAAGCACTGGCGTGATGTGATCACGCCGGCGGCTGCCCTTAATCAGGCGAGCCGCCGCGTTCTGTACCAGCTGAAGCTTCCGGACCGTCTTCAAGGGTAACCCCACGTAGAGCGCATTACAGTAGTCTAGGCGAGAGGAGACCAAGGCATGAACCACTGATGGGAGCAGGTGATTAGGAAGGTAGGGGCGCAGCTGCCGTATCAGATGGAGTTGATACAGCGCCGCCCGGCTCACAGCTGCCACCTGAGCCTCCATGGACAGCTGGGAGTCTAGAATGACCCCCAAGCTGCGGACCTGGTCCTTCAGGGGTAGATGTACCCCATTCAGCACCAGGTCAACATCCCCTAACCTTCCCTTGTCCCCCACCAGAAGTACCTCGGTCTTGTCGGGGTTCAGCTTCAGCATATTCCTTCCCATCCAGCCAGCCACTGACTCCAGGCACTTGGACAGGGTTTCAACGGCCAACCTCGGTGAGGACTTAAAACAGAGGTAGAGCTGCGTGTCATCCGCATACTGATGACACTGCACCCCAAACCTCCTGATGATAGCTCCCAGCGGCTTGAGGTAGATGTTGAATAACATCGGGGAGAGGATGGAACCCTGCGGCACTCCACAAGTGAGCAGCCGAGGGTCCGAAGCCTCCTCCCCGAGAACTACCCTCTGATACCTTCCAGAGAGGAAGGACCGGAACCACTGCAATACAGTGCCTCCTAAGCCCAACCCCTCCAGACTGTCCAGGAGGATACCGTGGTCAACGGTATCAAAAGCCGCTGAGAGATCGAGGAGGACTAGAAAGGAGCATTCGCCCCTATCCAAAGCCCTCCTCATATCATCCACCAAGGCGACCAAGGCCGTCTCCGTCCCATGTCCAGACCTGAAGCCCGACTGGCACGGATCCAAATAATCGGCTTCATCCAAGTGTGCCTTCAACTGAGCACCCACCACCCGCTCGATCACCTTGCCCAGAAATGGTAAATTGGAGACTGGGCGAAAGTTGTTTAAATCCTGGGGATCCAAGGAGGGCTTCTTTAGAAGCGGTCTTATTACTGCCTCCTTGAGGGCTGATGGCATCACTCCCTCCTCGAGGGAGGCATTCACCACCGCCTTGATCCCCTCACCCAGTCTCTCCCTGCAGCTCATGATGAGCCAGGATGGGCAAGGGTCAAGCAAGCAGGTGGTCGGCCTCACAGATGAAAGCACCTTGTCCACTTCATCAGAAGGAAGAAGCCGAAACCGATCCCACAAAACCGGTCTGCCATTGGCCTCCTCCCGCTCACTCCCTGTGTCCACGACGTACGATATCCCACTCCTAATCCGATCGATTTTATCTGCGAAGTGCTTCACTAAAGCCTCACAGGAGGCTTTTGACTGTTCCAGTGGGTCCGGAGCGACTGGACCGACCAGACTCCGGACCACTTGGAACAGCCTCCTGGGGCAGCACTCTGCAGACGCAATGGAGGCAGCATAGAAATTCTTTTTTGCTGCCTTCACCGCCACCCGGTAGGCTGAAGATGCAGCTCTAACCTGTGTTCGATCGTCTTCGGAGCGGGAATTTCGCCATCGGCGCTCTAGCCTTCTCACCTCTTGTTTCAGAGCTCGCAGCGACGGAGTGAACCATGGCGCCGCGCGAGCTCTGTTTAGGCGAAGAGGGCGCTTCGGGGCAACTCGGTCTAATGCCCTGGTGATTGCAGCATTCCAGTCATCCACCAGGGTCTCGACCGAGCTACCGTTTGTGTGCTCCAATTCCCCAAGCGCGTTCAGGAATCCATCCGGATCCATAAGACGCCTGGGGCGGACCATTCTAATAGGTCCCTCACCCCTGCAGAGGGGTTGTGGCACCGAGAAATCCAACCCCACCAGATAGTGATCTGACCATGACAAGGGGGTGGTGGATATACCCCCGATCTCCAGATCATTTCCCCCCTATCCGGAAACAAAAACCAAGTCCAGTGCACGACCGGCTACATGGGTAGGTCCAGTTAATACAGGGTGCAGCTCCCAGGAAGCCATGGTCTCCATAAAGTCCCGAGGTGCCCCAGTGAGGGAAGCCCCCGAATGCACGTTGAAGTCCCCCAGCACCACTAGCCTGGGGGACAACACACGCACATCGGAGACCACCTCCAGCACCTCGGCCAGGGAGTCTGTCGTGCAGCGGGGTGGAATCCCCAGGCTGCCCTTTGGACCCAACCTCCAGTACATGCACTCAATAAACTTGGTCTCCCGGAGAGGGAGTCTGGTGAGGACCAAGGACTCCCGGTAGATAACAGCCACTCCCCCTCCCCGTCCCCCAACCCTTGGCTGCTGGGCATACGAGAAACCGGCCGGACACAAGGCCGCCAGAGTTGGAGCAGCGGCCTCGTCCAGCCAGGTTTCCGTAACACATGCCAGGTCCGCACCCTCATCCATGATCAAGTCATGGATGAGAGATGTTTTTTGGGTAACGGACCTGGCATTGCACAACAGCAAACGCAGGGTGGGGGGAGGAGCAACACATCCCCCAGTTATCCCTTGGCTCTGGGCAGGCCCGGAACAAGGGATAGATATTAAGCATCGATCCCTTGTTCCCCTTACTCGGCGTGGCCTGCCCCTAGCGCTCTGCCAGCGCCTGCCGCTCAACGTTGGTACCGTTTGCCCCCCAGAATAGCTGCAGCATATTCTACAACATTTAGGGCAAAAACCCTATGGATGTTTAGACAGAAAAGGGTCCTACAATTCCCAGCATTCCCCAGCCAGCCATGCTTTACAACCTTTAGAGCAGGGATAGACAACCTGGTGCTCTCCAGATGTTTTGGACTACATATCCCATCATTCCCAATTGGCATGGGCAATGGTAAGGGATGATGGTAGTTGTAGTCCAAAACATCGGGATGACACCAGGTTGCCTATCCCTGCTTCAAAGCCACTGTGCCAAATTTCTACAAGACGGCAAAATCAGGACATTATTTTAACAGGGACGGAAAAGAGGGACTGTCCCAGATAGTTAGAACATATGGGGAAAAGTTCTCTGGAGGAAGTGTGGGGTGCAAATGTAATTAGTGAGTAAATGAATGGGGAAACACATACTTCTTAATTGCATGGAAGAGGGAGGGGCAAGAATCCTGATAACGTGGAAAGACAAATAAAAACTTAAAATAGTCCAGCAGAGGGAGCTATATTCTTAGTTTTCACTTTGCACACCGAAATTACTACTTCTGGTCTGATAAAATGCAGGTTACATTTAATAGGGGGTTACATCCCCACCCCCTGCCCCAACTGATTCTTCAGAATGTGGTTGTCGTCGTATCTGAAGCATTACTTAAAATTATTAGGATTACTTTTTAAATGACTGCGTACGCTGGGTCTACAGCGTATCTCTCTTCCTTCTCCTCTCCGCCTCTGTGACTTTATATTCTGCTGGGCCAGCAAAATCAAACACCAACCTTTTTCCCCTCCCCTTAAAACATTAGGCCGGGGTTAATTTTAAATCTTTATTCATTACATTTCTATACCACCCAATAGCCAAAGCTCTCTTGGCAGAACACAAAACAAACCAACACACACACACACACAGAGCAAAATAAAATATAAAAAACTTAACTTTAACACAGAGTAAAAGCCGGAGTAAAAGCCAACAGCAGTGCAAAGATATAAAAAATAGGACTGCTAACAGAGAAATCCTATGGAGAGCATCACAGGGGCCATATGATATTTTGGATTCCTCCTCCCGAGGCCATAGACCAGTGTTCTCCAACCTTGGGTCCCCAGATGTTTTTGGCCTACAACTCCCAGCATGCCCCAGCCAGCATAGCTGGCTGGGGCATGCTGGGAGTTGTAGGCCAAAAAACATCTGGGGACCCAAGGTTGGAGAACACTGCCATAGACACTCCTACGACCTTGGGAGGTGAAATCACCCTGCTGGCAACAGGAGTCTCCTTGGGGGTATGACTATATGGACTATCAGGACAGATAAAAGGAAGTCCTTCTTCACACAGTGCATAGTTAAACTATAGAATTCACTTCCACAAGATGTAGAGATGGAGGGCTTTAAAAGGGAATTGGACAAATTATTGGAGGAAAAGGCTGTCAATGGCTACTAGTCTTGACTGGCTCTATGCTCCCTCCAGGATCAGAGGCAGCATGCCGGGGAACATGGGCAGGGAGGTGCTGTTGCACTCCTGTCCTGCTTGTGGGTTTCCCGTGGGCAGCTGGTTGGCCACTGTGTGAACAGAATGTCGGACTAGATGGACCTTGGGTCTGATCCAGCAGGGCTCTTCTTATGTTACATTGTTATGATGAGTGCCTGACTTCAAACTTTGTCGCTACACCACAGCCCAAGACAAAGAGTCCTAGGAAATAGTTTCTCTTATGACTTCCATTGTTCTTTAATCTGGCCCTGAGCTTTGGCAGGAGGGGCCGTAGCTCAGTGGGCAGAGCCCCCGCTTTGCATGCAGAAGGTCCCCGGTTCAATCCCCGGCATCTCCAGGTAAGGCTAGAAAAGCCTCCTGCCTGAAACCTGCCTGGAGAGCCGCTGCCAGTCAGTGTTGACGATACTGGGCTAGATCATGGACCCAAGGGTCTCACTCAGGATAAGGCACCTGTCTACGTTGTTACGTTCCTATGGATATGATTCAATTAGATTTTCTTCTTCCTGCACTGGAGAACTTTTGTTTACTATGGGAATGTTTGGCATATTAATCATTATGGCACAATATGTGCCACGTGTTGCATGTGTTCTCCCATACAGCTCTGGGCAATAAAGGCAGAAGCCTGTGTGCAAGCTGTAAGTGGTGCTGGGGTGGACCGCTGCATTGTGACACCGAATTGGGTGGAACAGTCACCATGATTCATTCAGCCTGCCGTCTTCATTGTTTACAATCCCACTGGCGCGCATCAAACTATGACGTAGCCAGAGGTGGTGTTAGTGGGTGGCCCACAAGGGCTGGAGCCCTGCATCTTTCCTTTGGAGCCCCGAATCTCTGGGAGACCCTTTGCCCCACCGCCCTGCCATCCATGGTCACTTGCTGAAGTGAAAGGACGGGGGCCCTGATGACCTCTGTTGCCAGGGGCGGCTGGTGACTCCCTATGTCAGTGGGGCTCCTCATCCATTGCAGCTTTTATCCTGAGCTTTATAGCTGTCCATGGTGCTGTACTCCAGCCCCAGAATAGATTCACCACCATGGGGCACCATAGTTAGCTCCTACAGAGCTCAGAATAAAAGGTCCAACAGATAAGGAGCCCCACTGGCATAGGAGTCGCCCGCCTCCCCTGTCTGTTGCAACTGATCCCCCTGGAGTAGTTGGCCTTTCCCCCACATGTGCTTCCCCTCCTGCTGCCCCTGCCTGAGGTTTGTTCTGACATCAAATGACCTCCTCTCCCTTGTCCATGCATCCCTTTTTTACAAATAGGGGTGTCCTCAGGAGACAGGGCCCTTTAAAGACTCACACAGAGAGAAACTTCAGAGCACATGTAAATTAGCATATGCAAATTTGTGCTTCTTTTTTCTTTTCTTTTTCTTTTGTCCTGTGTGCCTGAGCCCCAGATTACCTTTCGATACCTAGTATTGCCCCTGGATGGAGCCAGCTAATGTAGGCCAAGAAGAAAGAAACTGGAGTGGAAATGGATCACATTTGCCGATGTCCCTGGCAGCGTGAGACAGATTCAAGCTACCGATAGTGTGCAAATTGCAGCAGCGGTATATATCAGTGTTCTTCACTGCACGGCTGAGGGCCACTGGCAGCTCCCAATCACCTCCACCCCGCTCCCCACCTCTCTCTTTTGCAGTAGTTGCTTACTCTCAGGAGGGGACTCGCTAGCTTTGCCTTGTTCTTTGCTTTAGTGATGGGCTGCTGGCAGCTGCGATCTGGGCTACCGGAGGAGGCAGGCTTTGGGGGTGGGGAGTCAGGAGACCTGCCGCTCGTCAGCTGTGAAGTGGCTGGGGGCAGGGAGGAGAGAGGACAACGCAGGAGCAATCGACCAATTAGCTGTGGTAGGGGAGGAGCCCCACAGGCAAAGAGTAACATGACTGGCTAGCTGCAGCGGTGCACTGCACAGGTCTCCAAGAGGCCAAAGTGGCTCCTGCTTGAAAAATAGTGAAGGTCTCTGAGCTGCACTTATCGTGACTACGTATGATCACTGAGCACCAGTGCACGAAGTCCCTGTGGAGACGCAGGGTTTGCACTGGCGGTGGCTCCACATGGGCATGATATGAGCATGTGATTGCCGGCATCCGTGATGCTCGTGGTGGGTGGGTGGGTGGGTGGGTGGCACGTGGACAACGATCCTGTTGTCTAAGGGCGAAATACATGTAATGATGACCAAGGGAAACATTGGTCTAAAACACTCTTGTACATGTGTATTTTGCTTTGTTTCTTCACGTGTTTGTTCTGGAAAAACAGCCATGTAGCACCAATATTTTCTGCAACAATTGTATTGCGTAGGATTGCCCAAGTTTGTTCAAAGTGTGTGTGTGTGTGTGTTTAGTGTGGTACTACTGTTCCTGGGTCTGAGCCATTAACAGTAACTTCTAAAGTCTACACCCCCTTTTGCCTTCAGCCCTGTCCACCACTGGAATGCAGCCACTGAGGGCTTCCCTGAAATGGAATCCGGCCCTTGGGCCGAAAGAGGTTCAACACAGATGGTGTGCGACTCCTTCTGGCCCCTTTTGTTTGTCCTCAGTATCTGGTTCTACCAATGTTGGTTGGACAATAACAGACTCCTTGAATATGATAATATATAGCACCATGATGGGATGCTCCTGCAGACCCAGGGTTGTGTGCTGTGGACTATATGTGATCGCTGTGTGGTTCAGTTTCCCACCACTGCGATAACCATGCGGTTGAGGCTTTGTGGGAACTGGTCCTTGGAGCTTGTTGTGTGATGTTACCGCTCAAGCTGATATCCTCCGTGTGCATTTGAGGCTTTTTCATTTCAGGCTCTGCCTTCCCTTTTGATCCTCCTCCTGCTGTTTGATGCACACAGATGTTTATCGTTGTGTTCTCCCAGGTAGTCCTAATTTCCATTATACACACCCTGTGGCCCTTCTCTTCATGCTGACATGCCAAAAAAAATCCTAGATCTTGGCACATAGCAAAGCATATTGCCTAACTCTCGGACCACCAACAAGCCATGCATGAGTTCTGTCAAGACTACCTATGGTAGGACAGTTGTGGGAGGAAGTGAAAGCAGTCAGCATCGGGAACCAGGATCAGGTCAAATTTGTGTTGCTGTACACATGTACATTTGTACGTTTGGGTATTGGGTACAGAACCTGGATTTCTGGAACACTTTAGCTTTTATTCTTTTAAAGCAATGATCTAGTCTTAATGGACATGCATCTGATGAAGTGAACTTTAGTCCACAACAGCCATAATATATATATTTTTTAGTTTTTAACAGGGGCGATGCTAGGTACCAAAAATTTGCATATGCTGATTTACATAAGCTCTAAAGTGTGTGTGTGTGTGTGTGTGTGTGTGTGTGTGTGTGTCTTTAAAGGACCCTGTCTCCTAAGGACACCCCTATGTGTAAAAAGGGATGTATGGACAGGGAAGAGGAGGGCATCTGATTTCAGGGGAAAAACCTCAGGGAGAAAGATTCAAGGGGGGGGGGCAGCAGGAGGTGAAGCACATGTGGGCAAAAAACCAGCTAATCCAGGGGGATCCAGATGCAACAGAGACCATCAGGGCCCCTGTAGCTTTATTTCAGCAAGTGCCCATGGACAGCAGGGTGGTGGGGGCACAGATGGCCTCCCAGAGATTCGGGGCTCCAGTTGAAAGATTCAGGGCTCCAGCCCTAGTGGGCCGCCCCGTAACACTGCCTCTGCTTTTTAAGCTCTTTTTGCTGTAACAGACTAAGATGGCAACCAGCTGGAAATAGATAATTTAGATATGTTTTTGTAGATTTGTGCTAGTAGACTTTGCTAATCTGGCTGGATTTTTAGCTTGCCTTATCTATGGGGTTAGTCAGATTAAAATCCAGTACAAGTAGGTAATGTATAACATATAGTAAAGTAAACATTGCCTTTGGAGATTTCTCAACCCTGGCAACCTCCCTTGCCCCATCACCAAAAATGTGGATGCAAAATAATGAGCGGATGGATTCCTCGCACAACCACTCCTACCCATCCACACCCAATTTCACAACACAAACGGGAGCCAGTGCGGCACTCCCAAAGGTTTTCACTTTGACCTGACATTTAAAGCCATTCAGTGGGGGAAAGAAAGCAAAGCTATGGTCCAAAACGTGGCGTGGTGGCTACATTGCTAAATTTAGCCCCGCCCACACCCCGACAAGGAGATGCAGAGTCAAGTCTCCAGTGGGCTCACTGGATGATCCTGGTACAGCCACCATCTCTCAGTCTCAGGGCCGGCATCAAGAGTAGGCATGGTAGGGCACCTGCCGAGGGCCTGCACTACAGCAGGGGCCCACTGACAAGAGCCCCCTGGACTTGCCGCTGCTCCTCTTCCCCACTGCAACCTGCTTGTTCACCTGCCTCTCGCTCTGGCCCAGGCAACAGCGGTGGTGGTGAGGAGGGAGGAGCTGTAAATGGCACTGCCTGCTTGCTCACTGGCTCTCTCTCTCTACCTGTCAAGCCAGCACATGATAGCAATGATGAGAAGGAGGAGGAGGAGGAGGAGGAACAGCTGGGGACAGTGGCAGGAGAAGGTGGACACACTCCGGGAGGGGGCCCATTGAAGGTGTCTTGCCCAAGGGCCCTCAGGAACCCGGAGCCGGCACTGCTCAGCCTAACCTACCTCCCAAGCTTGTAATGAGGATTTTTAAAAAGGAGGGAGAATGAACCACTGTACATCAGTGATGGGGAACCTCTGGCCCGTGGGCCAGGTTACTACCCAATCTGGCCCGCAAATGTCTCTGTGCTGGGCAGGTCCCCTTTTTGCCACCGTGCTCCCAATGCCCTTGATCTTGCCTTGTGTCTAAGTGCTTGCCGGAGGGCCAGAATGCGGCAGTCTGTCTGAATCCTTGCCAGAACGCACCTGCTCATATGTGTTCCGGCTCTTTCTGGCCTCTTCCTGGCCTTCCAGGACCTGCTCCGCATTTCCGGAGTGCTTCACCGTTGCCTCGGAAACATTCAGTAATCTGCTTTAGTTTCCGGGCGAGCTTCACTGTTGCCTCAGAAACCATCGGAAGACTTTTTGTTACTTTCTGTGCCTGCTCGTCACTTTCCAGAGCTCGTCATTCTTCCCTACAGCTGCTGTTGCACCTTCCTACTTTCCCACTTGGGCATGGCTAAAGGAGTTCCAGCTGCTGCTGCTGCTTCTGCCTGGTCAGGTCCAAATAATGCAGGGCTTTTGAACCTCAGGCCTCTGAGCTATATTCAGCCCCCTGAGTTTCCCCAGAATGCCATGCCCACAGTCTCCCGGCAGCTGGCTGGGGCATGCTGAGAGTTGTAGGCCAAAAACATCTGGGGGCCCAAGGTTGGAGAACACTGGAATAATGGATGACCTCTGTAGGGGGCGGGCACGGATATCTGAAAGTACAGCTGAGTTTTATTTGTGCTTTGATTTCTTTGGTGCTTTTCATGTTTATTTCAGAGTAATTCTGAATGAATGGTGAGTGACTTCTCATTTGTAGCTAAGAATCTGAGATGCAGTTTTTGCGACCTCTGCACGCATACCCCGGAAGAAGTTCAATAGTATCCAGTGGGAATTACTTCTGAGTTGGCATGCATACAATTGTTCTCTGATGCCCTGAGATCATTGGCAGAAGGAAGGGTGGGATGTAAATAAATAAACCCATTCAGGCAGTAGGAATTTATTTTGGAGTCTTCTACACAGCAGCAAGAGGGTTCTTTGCCTCTTTGGCAGTGGAAGCTGCAGCAGATAAAACTTCAAAGGGAGCTCAGGTTTAAATAAGTTCTCTGGATTTCAGCCAGTATGCTTTGAAAATTACAAACTCAAAGGGTAGCAGTAGTGTCCTGGCCTGAAAAAGTAATATAATCATTAATGCCTCGTGTAGAAGAATACTCCTGCCAGTCACTTGTTAGTTGAAGAGCAGGGGAAGTCCAACTGCTTCCCTCGGGATACAAAAATGTTACACTCACTGAGTAGAACTGTCATAAGAATGGGTGAAACAGGACTTAATAACACTTACTAGGTCTAGCGCTTTGTTGAAACTGTTCTTAGCTGTTTACAGTGTTTTAAATTCTGTATATTGAAATCTTACGCCGTATTTTTATACCAATGAGAGCACAGGGCAGTCTTCATGTTGTTCCTGTGCCCTCTTTGGCCGAGTCCCCCTCAAAGGCAGTGTCTGATTGGTTCAGATTGCTGCTGCTCAAAATGTATGATTTTTTAAAGGTTTAAAAAAACTTATGGAGAGGCCTGCACTCAGCTGGCTGAGTGCTGTGGAGCCTGGCCAGCGGGACTAGCCAGGCTGGAGTAGCAGGAGCAACAGCCACTTCCAGCACCACCAGGTTGGGGAAAAAAAACCCAACCCCCCAAAAAATTCATAGAGTGGAGGGTGGGCATAGAATCATAGAATAGTAAAGTTGGAAGGGGCCTATAAGGCCATCAAGTCCAACCCCCTGTTCAACGCAGGAATCCAAGTCAAAGCATCCCTGACTATTGGCTGTCCAGCTGCACGCTGGCTCAGCTTGTGTGAGTGTGGAAAGCTAAGCTGGGTCAGGCCTGGTTGTTACTTGGATGGGAGACCCCTCCTCTACTTTCCTGCATTGCGCAAGGGGTTGGACTCGATAGCCTTGTAGGCTCCTTCCAACTCTATGATCTATGAAATCTATGAAAAAACCTTGAATGCCTCCAGTGTGGGAGAGCCCACTCCCTCCCTAGGTAGTTGGTTCCATTGTTGTGTTGCTCTAACAGTCAGGCAAGCGAGCAGCTTGGGTGGGTAGGCAGGCAGAGGTCTTCAGCGGATGGGCGAGGGGGTAGGTGGCTTCAGTGCACAGGCAGGTGGGCAAGAGGCTTTGGCAGCGGTGGGCCATGACGGTGGTGTCCAATCGGCAGCACTATGCTGATGGCCCATTGGAGTCTGGTGCCAGCCCTGTCTCTAGTTAAAAGGATATCCATAGCAGGTAATGGGGGAGACCTCTAGCCTGAACCCTAAAGAGCCAGTCAGAATAGATGACACTAAGCTAGATCGGCCAGTGGTTTGATGGACCACAAAGTCACTTCTTATATTGTCCTGCATGGGCATCTGGACCAGCATACGGTTGTGGGTGACTTCTTCCTGTCTGAGCCACAGCAGTGCAGTAATACCATAACCCCTCAGAAAGGAGTGCTCCTGATTAAGAGAATGCTAAACCTGTTCTCTAATCAAGTGATCTGGGTAAAAGCACACCCCTGACTTGTACCTTTCTGCAAACAGGAGGCAAAACATAATTATGTTTGGAGAACATTTCTATAGGGGGGAAACAAAACAAAAACCCCAAGGCATTGGGCATTACAAGTATGAACTTACTCAAGTCAGGCAGCTGTGCTGTGTAGTTTATCATCGTCTCAGGATCAGCCAGGGAGAGGTAGGAAGGAGGCCTAGATCCCCAACTCCCCTTGAGCATTGGGTGGAGGAAGACAATCCATCAGAGTCATCTGAAGGATCTGTCACTTGAGGTTGTGGCCCCTCCCTGCCTTCTCTCTTGCAGACACCAAACTGTCAACATGGCAGAACATTTGATCAGTTAAGGTGGCAGGAGTCGCCTACTCCCCGTCCCTACCTACAGCCACCCCCTTGGCTTCATATTAGAGTCAGTAGCAAGTCTGTTTCACACTTGAGCAGAAATTGGCAACTGGCAGCCAAATTTGGCCCAGGATGGTCTGTTGCTTGCCCAAGGAAGAACATAAAACATCTCCCTTCCTTCCCACCTCCTGGGGTGTGCCACTGCCACCTCCCTCTGGCTCTGCCACCCACTTTGGGCTGGGCATTTGTCTGTGCCATGTGCCGCCACCTACTCTCTGGTTTCCTCCCTCCATCGGTGGTGGAGCAGAATTGGGTGCCTCACCTGCCACTGGGCTAATTTGCTTGCAGGGTGACAGCCGGTCATTCCATTGCAGAGTTAACCTCCCATTGATGACTGTGATTAAAGGATCACTGATACACCACCCCAGTCTTACCTCTCCAGATGAAAGAGCAAGGCCATAGGAGGAGCCCTGCTAGATCGGACCAAAGGTCAACCTAGTCCAGCATTCTGCCTCCCATGGTGGCCAAACCAGATGCCCAGTGGTGTAGTGGAGTCAGGGCTCACAGGGACTCAGTGCTGCTGCTTTTTTGAGTAGCGGGGATGCTGACATCCTCTGCCACCTCCCTCAAAATTCCCCATTCCTCTGAACTTAGCTTGCAATTCTCACAGTAGCTGAGAGGACATGAACTTTCCCAACAACAATATAGTTCTTCCCTGTTGAGAAAGGCAAAGTATTTGGGTATGGCTTGGTCTTGAATAGGCAATTAAGACTCATTAGCTTTATGGTGGAGATAAAACTGCTGGAAGTGGCTTGTTTATTTAGTATTTATTTATTTTTTATTTACAATAAAAAATAAATAATCGATAAACTGCTCCACATCTATATAGATTCCAGAGCGGTGAACAATCAAAGACAAAAAACGATTAAAAAAGAATAAAACACAATATTAAAAACAAAGTATCAATAAGAACAGAATATCAATAAAAACAGTGACTACTTAACCAAGGAAGGCTTCCTGAAACCAAGATGTTTTCAGGAGGCGCTGGAAACAACACAATGTCAGAACCTGCCTGACCTCCAGAGGCAGGAAGTTCCACAGAAATGGAGCCATCACACTAAAGCAGTGTTCTCCAACCTTGGGTCCCCAGATGTTTTTGGCCACTGGGGTGGTGTATCAGTGATCCTTTAATCACAGCGTAGCTGGCTGGGGCATGCTGGGAGTTGTAGGCCAAAAACATCTGGGGACCCAAGGTTGGAGAACACTGCACTAAAGGCTCTTCTCTGGGTGGACTCTAATCAGGCCAGAGGTCCATGTGGAACCACCAGGTTCCTAGAGTCCATCAACCATCTGATGACCTCAGTGACTGGGCAGGTTGATATGGATCAACACAGCAGTCTGCACATTTGGCCTCTCCTTGGGGACGTGGCTATGGGGACCATCATGATGAGCGTCTACACTTCAAAATTCACCTCTACACCCCCTGCAGAGGCCTCTGGGAAGCCCACAAGCATTGGTGTAGTGGAGGGGGAATGCAGGCAAATGCAGTGCCGGGACTGTTTTCAGAGTGGGAGTGGTGATATAATCTGCTGGAGTACCGGAGTAATTGTGGAGGGCCATGGGCTTGAAAGAGTGTGGGGAAGGACATGGAAGCAAGAATGGGGCAGGCAAAAACCTTACACAGGGCCTAGTGGGGGCTGGAAAAAAACTACGGAGAGTGAAGAGAGAACAAAATTTCACACATTCCTTTGAAAACCCAGCCAGATCTTTAGCTATTCGTCCCAAGCCTAGTTAATTGGCTAACCGCAGGAAATATTTATGTGTTAAATTTTGGCATATGGTTTAACTTCTTGAAGTACAACTCTCAGCATTTGGCAGCAAGCTCGCTTGCTTCCAACAGGCACCCAGGGTGTGTTGTGCATCCCCTTGTACTCACAGCAGGAGACGTTCCCCTCATCAGATGGAACCAGAAGAATTATTGGCACACTCCCTTGGAAATGCCAGTAAAGAAAACAGTGTTACATTCCAATCGGCTTCAATGAAGATCCTCTAGGAGTGTCGTTTCCTGCTATCCTTTTGAAAACGGTCCAGAGACTTCAATTGGTTCAAAATAGAGCCGCGAGGCTGCTAACGGGGACTGGCCGACAAGAACATATTATGCCAGTCCTCTATGAATTACATTGGCTACCAATTGAAGTCCAGGCCTGATTCAAAGTGCTAACATTGACATTTAAAGCCCTAAATGGTTTGGGGCCAGGTTATCTGAAGGAACGCCTCGTCCCATACGTGCCTACCCGAACCCTGAGATCTTCTTCAGAGGTCCTTCTCAGAGAGCCCCCTCCAAAAGAGGCTAGGAGGGTGGCTACTAGGGGAAGGGCCTTCTTGGTTGTGGTACCCCATCTCTGGAATCAACTCCCCAAGGAGGTGCACCTGGCACCCACTCTTTATTCCTTCAGGCGCCAGGTGAAGACCTTTTTATTTATGCAATATTTTAATGGTTAGATTTTTATTCCCATTTTTATTATCACTGCTGTACCTCCGGTATAATTCATCTGACTGCTTTCTTTTATTGTATTATACTGTATTTATATTTATATTTTAATGATGTTTTTGGTTTTAAGATTGTTTTTATCTTGTTTTTCTTGTAAACCACGAATAAATATATTAAATAAATAAATAAATAAATCCATTTGCATAAAGGTATAAATCACTGTTCTGTAGTAAGAAATGTAGTTCCTTTACTTTTAGATGATGCTTCCATGTGTTATATATAGCTGGATCATCTTAGAAGAGACAATTCTCTCCTGTGTGAGAGAGAAAAGGAAAGGTATTTATTTTTATTTTTAAAGATGCTGCTTACTATCTGCAGCATGTATAAACTGTTGTATTAAAAACAACATCTTAATTTTAAAAAATCTACTTAATCAGAAGCAACTTTTTAGTGTCAATTCAAACTGTTAAATAAGTAATTAATCTAACCAATTAGGGTGCAGTCATATACATGTTTAGACAGAAAAAAGTCCTACAACTTTTGTAGACCTTTTTTTTCTGTCTAAACATGCATAGGATTGCATCTTAACTGATTATATGTTGTATCCCAAAAAAACAAAAATCCCTGTGTGCACTCCAGTTTTGGCCGGTACTCATATCTACCCTCTGTAT
The DNA here is from genome assembly GCA_021292165.1 of Shinisaurus crocodilurus. Lineage (NCBI taxonomy): Eukaryota > Metazoa > Chordata > Lepidosauria > Squamata > Shinisauridae > Shinisaurus > Shinisaurus crocodilurus. Next base: position 21,869,877 of record CM037883.1, read on the forward strand.
TTATTTTTTTAAAGCTTGTCCCTTTTTTAAGAACCAGGTGGATCCCCCCCCCCATACGCACTTTGCAACTCCCCATATTTTCATTGGAAGGAAGGCAGGCAAGGCAGAAGCAGCAACCAGATGACTCAAAGGTTGAATGAATCAACCCCAGAGCCAGTGGTAGAGTCAGCCCATCCCCACCACAATGGCTCCTGCAATCATGTGGTCACATTGTCATCATGGCTTCCACACGGCACTCTTGCTCTCTCCCTGTTCCCTGCTGCTCCTTGCAGCTTCCAGGACTAGAGAATGCACAATTTTAATCAATCAAATTGACTGCAGTCAACAGACCCCCAAATATATAAAACATACAGTACACCAGAATCTCAAAGCAAGCAGATTCAAAGTATAATATAAACACAATTATACAACGTTCCAATAATCCCATGTTGGTCCCTGGATATACAGGCCTGTGGCTCACGCTGGCTCAGCTTGTCTGAGCGTGGAAAGTTAAGCAGGGTCAAGCCTGATTATTACTTGGATGGGAGACCCCTCCTCTAGTTTCCTGCATTCAGCAGGGGGTTGGACTCGATAGCCTTGTAGGCTCCTTCCAACTCTATGATCCTATGAATCCTATAAACCTTCTGGTTTCAAATAGCGAGTTGTGTTGTTGTGAGTTAGTGCAGAGTAGGGCTAGTGCTTCTGTAGCACCAGTACAACTTTTAAACTCCCCTCCTCACCCCAAAAAGCTCACCACATTTTTTTTATTGTTTTCTGGAAGCACCCTGAATATATTTGGTGAGCCTATCACCATAAGGCCCACAGATAGGAGGTACCACCCCTGGAGCTTCTAACTCAAATGATCGCTGATGAAGACATGAGTTCTAGGGCCAGGGACAAGGTTTAGCATGGCCAGGCACCATAAAATATTTTATTTTAATTGTATTTACATTTTCATTGCTTTATTCTTTCTTGCAAACTGCCCTGGGGATATGATTGAATGGCAGTATAAAAATACTTTTGACAAACAAACAAAAGGGGGCATAGGCTGGTGCAGAATCCCCAGGCCTGTTTAATTGGTTTATGAATTTCTGTTATCTATGAATCAATTAAAACTTTGTAGCCATTTTTGTTTTGTAACTCTCATTAAACCAGTTACATTAAAAATGTAAAGAGTTCATGGCAAATATTTCTATAACGTAACCTGTTGTTCTGCCTTTCAACACACACAAGAATTTTTTATAAATTAAATCAACACCATTCACTTGGGAGTGTGGTTAAAATGACAAGCAAATATGCCACGATCCGTTCTCATTTGTACTCTATATGAATAAAGGGTGTTTCCAGACAGACAGCTCCTGGCGCTATCAATCACAAGATTGTGGCTGTTTTATTTCATTTCATTTCATTTCTATACCGCCCCACAGCCGAAGCTCTCTGGGCGGTTCACAATTTACCAGTATACATAAAAACAACAACAATAAAAACATACAATATAGTTAAAAAGATTAAAAACCAAATTTAAAACCACAGTTTAAAATGACAATATAAAAGTTAATAAAACTAAGCCTACAGGTGACAATCCCCCCCCTCCAGTGTGCTATTTTGAGCCTGTAACTGTTGAATGCCTTGGCATAGAGGGAAGTCTTAACCTGGCGCCAAAAAGATAGTAAGGTTGGCGCCATGCGGGTCTCAGTGGGGAGCTTATTCCATAATTGGGGGGCTACCACTGAGAAGGCCCTCCTCCTTGTTGCCACTAACCGAGCCTCTCTTGGAGGTGGCAGTCGGAGGAGGGCCCCAGATGTTGAGCACAGTGTCCGGGTAGATTGCGGTTGGGAGAGACGTTCTGTCAGGTCTTGTGGTCCTAAGCCGTGTAGGGCTTTATAGGTTAGAATCAGCACCTTGAATTCGGCTCAGAAGCATATTGACAGCCAGTGCAAATGGGCCAGAATTGGTGTAATGTGCTCAGACCTTCCGGTCCCCCCGCAATAAGCCTGGCTGCTGCATTTTGCACAAGCTGCAGCTTCCGAACAGTCTTCAAAGGCAGCCGCAAGTAGAGTGCATTGCAGTAGTCTAGTTTAGAGATTACCAGAGCGTAGATTACTGAGACCAGGCTATCCCTGTCCAGATAGGGGCGTAGCTGGGCCACCAGCTGGAGCTGGTAGAAGGCACTCCTTGCCACTTGAGCCTCAAGTGACAAAGATGGCTCCAGGAGCACCCCCAAGCGATGAACCTTCTCCTTCAAGGGGAATGCAACCCCTATCTTTCCCTCCTCAACAGGTTTTCTGTGGTAAGAAAAAATAGGTGGAAGAAATGTTGGGATAACATGGGAGGTTACAAATGTAAGGCAACATTGCCTTGGACCCCTGGTAAAATTCTGTGTTTGAGGCAAGGCAATTGCACAATAAATGCCTCAACTGGAAGGACCATTCTTAGGTCAATGGTCAGAAACTGATCTAATGTGCAAAAAATGTTACCTGGTTAAGCCCAATCAAACTCGGTAAGACTTCTGAGTAGACATGCCAAGGATTGCCTTATAATATTTACGGCAGATGTCAGGACATAAGAAGAACCCGGCTGGAGTTCTGGAGAAAGTTTGTTCACAGCTTAGGTCAAAAGCTTGCTTACTGATTTTATGATATTTTGGTTGGTCCTAAATAAAGGTATTACTTGTTTTAACACAAATTGTTGCATATGTGTGTGGGGGGGGGAGCGAATGGAAGGGCTATTGCCTTCATGCCTTTCATGCAGGCTTCCCAGGAGTATCTAGTTCAGCCTTCCCCAACCTGCATTCTCCCAGAGACATTGGAATACAACTCCCATCATCCCCAGCCATGCTGACTGTGTGATGGGAGTTGTAGTCCAATGCCTCTGGAAGATGCCAGGCTAGGCAACGCTGATCTAACTGATCACTGTTAGAAACAGGACCCGATGGGCCTTTTGTGTGATCCAGCGGCATTCTTCTTATGTTCTTATGGCCATTGTCAGGATTAATGAGGTAAAGTAGGTGACATGATTTGGATGCTTGAAATATGCTATCTAAATGCAAAGTATTATTAGTATTAAGGGAGAACACAAAGTGGATGAGGTCATGGATAGGTACTGGCTGAGAAAACTGAGGGTTGATAAGCAAGGAATGCACCTCTGCTCCCTTTCCAGACCACCAAGATGTGTTCTTCAAGTCCGGAAGTAGTAAACATACCATTCCAGAGGGCAGAAGATGTTTCATATTTCATAGATCATAGAGTTGGAAGGGGCCTACAAGTCCATCGAGTCCAACCCCCTGCTCAATGCAGGGAACTAGAGGAGGGGTCTCCCATCCAAATAATAACCAGGCCTGACCCTGCTTAGCTTTCCACACTCAGACAAGCAGAGCCAGCATAAGCCACGGGCCTGTATGACTCCAACAATTAAACTCTGCTGCACAAAATACTCTTTGGCTTAATTTAGGGCGGGGACAATCCCTGCAAATGGGATCCTTGCTCTCTGGGCCAATATCAAAGGTAGGCATGGTCAGGAACCTGTCGAGGGGCCCCAAACCCAGCAGGGGCCCGCTGGCAAGAAAACCCTCTTCGCCATGGCAACCTGCTTGTTCACCTGCCTCTTGCTCTGGCCCAGACCATGGAGGGGGTGAAAAAAGGAGGAGCGGCAGATGCCACGGCCTCCTTGCTCACTGGCTCTCAAGCAAACAAGTGGCAGCAATGATGAGAAAGAGGATAAAGAGCAAGAGCAGCCGGAGACGATGGCAGGGAGAAGGGAGACTCGCTGAGAGAGGGGGCTCCGTTGAGAACGCCTCGTCCAACAAGGGCCCTCACTCAGACACTTGGAGCTGGCAGGGCTTCCTCTTTAGAGAATATTAAGTGCCACGGAAACCGATATGGATGTATTAATCTCAACACAACACTTAAAAAGATCAAAGAGTGTAATAAGCTGAAACTTGCCTGGGAATGTACCTAAACTTCACCCTTTGATTTGTGCTGTTCGAGAAAGCTAATTGTATTGAACGCTATGAGTCATACGTTTACACATGGAGGGAAATGCATCCCACAAACGACAGTTCCCAGCTTTCTTTGGTGCAGGAATTTTGACGCCCCAGGTTTAATACCAAAATTGTCCAACCCCACCCTGGGCCTTGGAACCCCTTGGGCCTAGGCCTCTCTTAGCCCATCCCACTTGGCCCCGTTTCTTGTTGAGTCCTGACGGAGCCTCTCTCTCTCTTCCCCCACCATTCCCACAACGACAGACACAGCCCGAAGGGGCTGGAGTTGGGGAACGCGTGATGTCATTTGTGTGGTTTTCATTCGACGGTGTTCTGTTTTATAGCAGGGGTGGCTGACTGCAGTCTCGCATGGGCTACATCCTCCTGCCCCCACCTTTTGATGGTGCACCAATATGGTACAAATCTGCAGCGCAAGAGTCGAGGAACAGTTTCAACAGCAGAGGCTCAACTCGTCTGTGTTTAAGTGATCCTGGGTGAGGCATTCTTGCAAGCAGTAGGCAACCTGGTGCCTTCCAGATGTTTTGGACTGCAACCCCCATCATCCCCACACATTGGCCATTGTTGGCTGGGGTTGATGGGAGTTGCAGTCCAACCCATCTGGAGGGTGCCAGGTTGCGTATCCCTGTGATGGATGCTTAATAACGGAAAGCAAAGCAAAACATGGGGGTGGGTCTGCATGTAAAATGCCCTAAGTTCATGGCCACCAGAAATTGGCCATTGGTGGATCATTTCCAGCCAGAAACATCAGGTAGCAAGTGTTGGGGGAGGCCTTTGCCTCAGCTGCTAGGGAGCTGCTTAGCCAAAGTGGGCAATGCCAAGATAGTTCAGGGGCAGCCAGACTTCAGGCTTGTCTGATCTCCTTTTGTTTTTGTTTTCAGAACTGCTTTGTTTTTAACTAGAAGCCCCCAAGATCCATCGACCCGGAGCCCGGTGCAAAAAACATACGCTCACAATTATACCTCCAAGCTCATCCTAAGTGTACACCTAGCAATTGGTTTTGAGTTCCACTACTGAATTGAGCTCACAGTCCTTTCACTCAAAAGTCCGCTGCTGGTTGCCCTGGCTTTCTTCAGTTCAGCTGCCTATCATTAGGTGGTTAAAAAGGTAATTTTGTTGTTGCTATTGTTAAACAACTGGGAGTTGGAAATGCTGCAATTCACTCGGTGATCTACCAGCAGATCCCAATTTACTGATTCTGCCCACCTCTGGGCCAGATGGGCATACTGTTCTGGCTCAGTTTAAGGCTTGTTCCTGCCTTCTCCTTGTTCTTCTAACAAGGGTTAGCACATAGCATTGTCTTATTCAGTTATTGTTTAGTAAGCATTAGGGATCCATTTTAGGTGGAATTTTGGTGGAGAAGAAAAGTCTGGGAAAGACTAGGCAATACAGTAATAGCTGGGTTGTATCATATGCAGGATCTCTTCCCAGTTAGGTTGTTGTAGGCCATTCCTGACCTTTCTAATCTAGTTTCTGTTGCTATTCCTAAAGAATTGGAGGTAAAACTCAGGATGGTGTGACTAAGCACAGGTCTAATTTATGGTCTTTTTGATAGCGCAAGATGTTCTTCAGCAGCTGTGGACAGGTTACAGCATGCACCTAATTATATATCACACAAACATGTTGCCATTGAGTTTCTATAGGCACGGTTCCAGGAACAACATGGGTTCATACCAAGAAACACAATAAATGGCACCAGTGAAGTGTGAGAAACGGCGGCAGCCGACATCTGGCAGAAATTGTCCCCTTCCTTCTGTAGGAGTATCGTGTGCTCATTGTTCTGCACGTGAGAGAGCAGGGGAAATGGGTTCCTGAGAGATCAGAATTGGGACAGATGGGCTTCTTGGGAAGACGAGCAAAATCGGGCCAATACAGGGAATCCCATTTTAGCAGGAAATTCCTCGACAGCTGCCCACAGCCAGTGGATCCCCAAGTCCCAACTTCATCTTATTCCATCCATTCACACATGTACACAATACACATGCATACACACAAGTACACACACACACACACACACACACACATTTTAATCAGGCTGTCGCCTAATTAAAAGAAATCTTACAATGCAATCCTAGGTAGGCATGACTATTCGGAAGTAAGCCCCATTGGACTCAATAGGGCTTACGCCCAGGAAAGTATGTATAGGTTTGCATCCTTGCAGTGCAATCTTATACACATCTCCTCAGAAGTAAGCCCCCACTGAATTCAATGGGACTTACTCCCTAGTAAACTGGCATAGGACTGCAGCCTTAATTGATTCAACATCACAAGCCTATGCATGTATACTTGGAAGTAAGTTCAACTCAGTTCAGTGTGGGACTTGTTCCCAGGTAAGTGTGCATGCTGGATTGCACCCTAATGCTACGAGTTGCACAGTGTGATCCTGTGCATGTTTACTCAGACATAAATACAACTGAGTGAAATGGGGCTTACAGTGCAATCCTATCATGTTTGCTAAGAAGTAAGGCTCATTGAGTCTAACGACTCTTCCAGATAAGTGTAGAATTGCAACCTTACTTCCTAGTACATGTTTATAGGATTGGGCCCTTAGCCAGATAACAGATTGATAAATCAATGAGATACACATACATTTGCACAGGAGAACACAATAGTTCTAAAGGGGAAAAAAAGCCACCTTTGTTTTTACAGGATGCAGGTATGTATTGCAGCAGGCATCAGCCTTTAAGACATTTCAGCCTTTAAGAATGGAGCAAAAGTCAGGAAATCACCAAACCATCAGCAGTCAAGGGAAGGGGGCGTACCCATTTGGGGAACCCCAGAGGGCTGGATTTGGCCCACAGGCCTGAGCTTCTGCACTCATCCTTTAGCCCTTGGCAGGCCCTATTACTGGATGGCTCAGCCTCCATCAAGAGGGACTCCATGGGGTGGAGGTGGAGGTGGAGGTGGAGGTGGGGGTGGGGGTGACAGCATGGCGTATTTCTGCATGGAAAGCACCCAGATATCTCCCCTCCTGACAGGAAAGGAAGAAAGGCTTCCTGGATGGCGGTTCCCATGGTGAATTCTAGGCTTCCACAGTGCTCTGGACTCTCTTGGCATCACTGCAGCGCACACTTGTGTAAACGGTCGGATTTATCCTCTTGAAACTTCTTGGCAGCCGGCTTTTAATTAAGTGTTTGTCGGTCATTGAACCCGCCCAACTATTAGAGATTGGCCTTGGTAAAGCAAAGCAAAACCTTTGCCTCAATGAGCAAGGATGGACTATTTTAAACGCCTGCCATTTCCAGAGGCTAAGGGCGCTTCCGTGTCTCACTGGCCATAGTACTAGTAGCAAATCAAAATTGGGAAGGAGAAGGACCATGTGATGTAAGCCACCTTGGGCTCCCTGCAAGAGGGAAAAAGGGCAGGATATAAATGCAATAATGACATAATTTTTTAAAATGAAGTAAAATCAGGAAGCACCTCATTAAAGAGGCATGCCTAGAGGCAGCTTGGCCCAACCCGGTGTCCTCCAGCTGCATTGGACTACAGTTCCCATCATTCTCGGCCAGCATGAGCATTCATTCATTCATTTCATTTATTATATTTATACCCCGCCTTTTTTCCTTCAAGGAACCCAAGGCGGCTTACATACAGTAATCCTCCTCTCCATTTTATCTTCACAACAACCCTGTGAGGTAGGTTAGGATCCGCCTTGTAGATCTGAATGGAATGGCCATTCCAAACCAACCAGCCAACCAAGCAACAGTAGGCTGTGTGGATCAGCAACAGGAGGAATAAGGGTCACCTTGTCCCTGAATGTGTAATTCAGCTTTCCCAGTCTGGGGCCATCCAGATGTTTTGGACTTCAGCTTCCCTTAGCCCCAGCCAGCATGGCCAATGGTCAGGAATGCTGGGAGTTGTAGTCCAAAACATCTGGGGGGGCACCAAGTTGGAAGAGGCTGGTGTAGCTTAGGTATAGTTGGCACCCTGATTCACTTCTGTGAAAAACACCACGCTATGGAGGGGATGTTTTGTTTTGTTTTTGCATCACTTGCTACTCGATCATCACTTAAAGAGGGCAGGGGATGATGTCAGCACGGCATCCCATGATGATGTGTCATACCTAATGTTCCTTTTAGTGCTCCAGGTTGTATTGCAGGGAAGCCTTGCAGCTCATTGAAGAGGTTCGGTCTGCCTTGTAATTTGAGTTACAAGCCAGTATTTTACCGGTCTAACTAGTCAGGTCGTCAGTAGTACAAGTTTTTTTAAAAACAAACAAACCAAAACCAAAAGCTACATTGTGCCAGGCTGTGCAGTAGCTCCACCTCTGACTTCCTGCATCCCGTTCTGGCCTTGCTCTGACCATCCTGTTGCCCTGGATCTGCCACACTTTCCTTGCTTTGCTCCACCCACTCACTGTCCCCACCCAAGGGGATAGTTCTTTGAGATTAGAAATTGGCAATCCTTCCTGTACTTGGTCTGGACAGAAGTCTTGCATTGTTCCTTTCCCCACCCCACTGTTCTGCCCCTTCTCCTTCGTTATTGGAGTCTTCTATATGTAGATTTCATAGATCATAGAGTTGGAAGGGGCCTACAAGGCCATCGAGTCCAACCCCCTGCTCAATGCAGGAAACTAGAGGAGGGGTCTCCCATCCAAGTCATAACCAGGCCTGACCCTGCTTAGCTTTCCACGCTCAGACAAGCTGGGCCAGCGTAAGCCACAGGCCTGTATACAATATACCTATGCTGAATTTGCCACCATGCACCAACTCACCTAAATTAGGAGCCTTTGGTTTTTCTGGGATTGGAACCCACCACCTTCAAGTCCAACTTGTTGTGACCCTTTATCATGCATCCCTCTCCCTGTTTTTCACCTGCTAGAGTGGGGGGGAGGGAGAGAGGGAGCAGGAGAAAGCCAAAAACAGCAGGGGAAAAACAGAGAGAAACTCTCCCTGCACCCTTTTCAAATGAAAATAAAATAGTGGTTGTGGTGTTGCCAAGTTTAGATCAGGATACAATTCCTGTTGTGAGTCCCAATTAGGGATGGTCTAATCTCTCTGTCCATTTTGGTTTCTTCTCTCACTTTCTCATTTTTCTAAACTTAAGCTGAGTTCATCCCAAACATTGAGATTCTTTTTTTTTATTATTATTAAATGAGCATGAACATTTGTACACATGTTGCTGCACATCATACATGCATTTTTGTGCACAATTTTGTCTAATACACACATTTTCCTAATATGTGTTTTTGAATGTTATTTTCACTAATATATGTATTTTGGTGAGTACTTTTCCCTAACATGCACATTTCTGTATGCATTAATATATACCGGTACTCTCGTTTGGAGAAGTTTGAATTTTGAAGAATAATTGAGTTTAGTTTGTCCTAATACATGCATTTTTGTATGCAATTTTGCCTAATATACACAATTTTGGCAAGCTAATTGCCTAATATAAGCCATTTTTTGCATGCATTTTTTTAAATGTTGTTTTCCTTAATATATGCATTTTGGTGTGCACTTTCCCCTAATATACACATTTCTGTATGCATCTTTTTATTGGAGAATTCACTAGCAAATTTTGGAGAAGTGTGAATTTTGAAGGATAACTGAGTTTCGGTTTGAGGATTATTTTGAAAGTGCAAATGATGTACATTTGCATTAAAATGTGAATTTAGGGCACAATCCTATGCATGTTTAGACAGAAAAAAGTCCTACAACTTCCAGCATTCCCCAGCCAGCATGGAATTAGATTGCACCTAAAATGAATTTCTCCCCATATGTAGTCCTAACTCACCAGCTGAAGTCCAATGACCAAGATGACTTGCAATTTTTTCTTTCACAAACCTGCACCGAGATGCTTTTGCTCTCTTCTTATCTTATTGATTGGGTTGCACCAATGCGATTGCATATATTCCGTTTTTAAAGGAAGTAATGCCAATCATTAAATTCTGGAAGAAGAAGAAGAAACGAAAGTGGATATGAAGGGGGAAAGACACAAAGGTTATTTATTACTGGAGGAGCAAAGGACAAACGAGATCCAAAATGTGACGACTCGTGATGGTGTAGGCACACCAAAGGAATGAGGCACTGTTTTATAGCTAGGGTAGCCTTGCAGCCTACTTTATAGAGGACGGTCCTCTATTGGAAGGGCTGTGAGAAGACAGTCCTCGTTTGAATGTGTCCTCCATTGCAAAGGCTGTCCAGTCCAAGTATGGACTAAAGATAAAGAACCATCAGAAGGAAGAGCTGGGCTTGAAGTTGCCCATCAAGAGCACCTGGACAGGTGACTGAGCAAGTGCACACAGGGCAGGGCACCGGGTCACAGTCTGTCTTCCCCACGATGGTGAGATGTATAGTATTTCTATTTAAACTATAGTAATTATTTCCAAATTTGCATCTATACATATAAATATGCATATGGCATCCTCTTTTTTGGTGATGCGGAAGTGGCCACACTAAACTAGAGGAGAACATTTAAGTTAATTGGTACTCTTGCTAGCACTTCGGCAAGGGAAAAAAAATGTTTTATTACCTCGGGGAAGCCATGTGGTTTTAAGAGCAGAACAACACGTTGCACTTGACATGGGGCAGCTGCCAAAAACAGCAGACGAGTCAAGTTCTCCCCTTCCACCCTGTCACATGTAAGGGTCACTTGCTGCATATTGGGATGGCATTGCATTGTGTATCTCCCCCACCTCCAGGGCCGACCCTACCATTAGGCAGGGTGAGGCGGCTGCCTCAGGCAGCCGAAGCTGCTAGGTGGGTGGGGAGCTGGTGGTGGAGCAGCGGTGACGTGTTGGAAGACAGAGTGTCTGTATGTGCCATGTGGCTTCTCCTGTGACCACTAAGCTAGCCTACTAACCTCAGGTGCAGTGGAGGATGCTGTCCTACCCCTAGTGTTGAAATTACGGTAGATTCAATTGCCAGTCTGATTGGCTTCTGTACATGGCAGAGGTGGTGCTAGGGGCTGGCCCACTAGGGCTGGAGCCCCAAATTTCTGCCCCACCGCCCTGTCGTCCATGGACACTTGCTGAAATAAAGGTACAGGGGCCCTGATATCTCTGTTTGCATCTGATCCCCTGGAATCTTTCCCTGAGGTTTTTTCCCCCTGAAATCAGATGCACTCCTCTCCCCGTCCATATATCCTTTTTACAGGGCTTTTTTATGGTGGAATCACGGAACTGAGTTCCAGCACCTTTTCTTCATAATGCATTACAATTTAATCGACATCACTCTGAGAAATGCAATCCAAGGTTCAAGGTCCTTTTTCTCCAGAAAAAAAGCATGCCTTTTTACACATAGAGGTCCTTGAGACAGGGTTCTTTAAAGACACACAGAGAGACATTAGAGAATATGTAAATTAGCACATTCAAGTTTGTGCATGGTTGTTGTTGTTGTTGTTGTTGTTTGTCCTGTGGGCCTGAGCCTCGGATCTTTTCGGTACCTAGCACTGCCCCTGGTGCACGGAACGGGGGAGGCTCTATCTTCTCCTTCGCCGCAGGCAGCAAAATGTCTTGGGCTGGCTCTGTCCACCCCGGTCAACATCGGTGACTGCTACAGGCAGCAGCATCACAAAACAGGGTAAGTTCAAGGGAGGGAGGGAGAAAGCTCAGGGATCACTGTTTCTTGCAGCAGACCCCACGTTGAGCATAAAGTGTAGATCAGAATTCCCCCAACCTGGTGCCCTCCAAATGTTTTTGACTTCAGCTCTCATCTGTCCCAACCAGCATGCCCAACGATCAGGCATGCTTGGAGCTGTCAACCAAAGCATCTGGAGGACACCAGGCTGAGGAAAGGCTGAGGTAGATCCTCCTTAAGGGCACAATCCTATCAGTTTTGAGCACCCAGAGCAGGGCTGGAGGAGCGGCGGAGGCGATCTCCACCTCCCCGCACCTCCCGCTCTGCATTTCAGCTAGAACACCTGAACAGCCCGATCTCCTCTGATCTCGGAAGCTAAGCAGGGTCGGGCCTGGTTAGTACTTGGATGGGTGACCACCTTGGAATACCAGGTGCTGTAGGGGGGGACCATTGCTCAGTGTGACAGAGCACATGGTTTGCATGCACAAGGTCCCAGGTTCAATCCCTGGCTTCTCCAGGTAGAGCTAGGAAAGAATCCTGCCTGAAACCCTTGAGAGCCGCTGCCGGTCAGTGTCGCCAGTACTGGGCTAGATGGACCAATGGTCTGACTCAGCATAAGGCAGCTTCCTATGTTCCTATGTTCCTATGTTCCTATGTTAGACAGCCATTCTTGGCCATCTAGCTGAGGTGCTTCAGAAGGGATGGGGAGGAGGCTGGAGTCTCTTCCCTGCCCCGCCCCCCAAAATACCCCCTTTACTCACTCTCCATGTGAGTTATGACCTTACAGAAGCAGCTGGCATAGTTCCTTCTGGACCAGCTGTGAGGGCAGGGAGGGGGATCTGGACGAGGAACCCCAGCTCTGAGGTCGGAGCTCTCTTTCCAACCTCAGATCTGGGAGTCCAGAGTATCCTATGGCCCCTTAGAAGCTGTCTAGGGAACCATAGGATTGCTCTCTAACTTGCCTTTCAGTTTGTTCTTGTGAACCCATGGTCATCACTCAGAATATTACATTACTGAGAACGGTGCCAATACCAAAAACTTTTCCCCTCTTTTTTTTTTTTTTTTTTTGGCTGAAAACTGGAATTACAGAAAAAGCAATTATGTGACTTGGTGTTTCCTCTTCTTTTTTGCGATGCCATTATGTGCTAAAAGATTTCAAGTGCAAAATTAAATATCCCAGTGAAATTATCCAATTTTATATTATTTTCAGCAAGCTAAGTAATTTAATTTTAATTTTTTTGGCGGGTGGGGGGCAGATTTTATGCTATGCTGCTTTTATATCAAATGCTTATTTCTTTTGCTTCATTTACTTTCTCGGCATAGTGTAATTTTTTTTTATTTTATTAAATTGTTTGCAGTAAAAAATGAGCAGAAAGTGATAACTGCACCTCTGATTGAAATGTAAGCATTTGGATGGGTGTGAAATGGCATTATTATTATGACCGTCTCAAATGTTGTCCATTCATTGAAGAACACTAAAGCAAGATAATTTTGGTAGACTATAATGGAAAATTGATCTCATTGGGAGAAATAAGTCCCCAGAATATAATTCATGAGATGTAATTTGTAAAGCGCTCAGTGGGTGTATGAAGAAAACTACGCTGAGATCCACAACATTTTATACTTAAAACAAAACCAAACAAAACAAAAAACTAATAATAATAAGAGAATAAACAGAACCATACAACATTGTAATTATAAAGACTTATACCTAATTACTGTGAGTTATTGCATGAGTAATAGTTGCAACGAAGAAGAGTTTTTGGAGATGGAAATACTTCCATAGTTCTAGAATACCAAGCAAGATGAAGTTGTGTTTTCAAAGGACGTAGGCCAGGGTTGAGGAACCTCAGGCCTAGGGGCCAAATCCAGCCCTCTGGGGTTCCCCAGATGGCTACGCCCCCTTTCCCCCAACCACCAATCGTTTGGTGGTTTCCCAGCTTTTGTGCAGTTTTCTCCCACTCTAAAAGGTTGAAATACCTCTCCTAAGGCTTAGTTACTGGCAGTTAGAGCTTTAGGATGCAATCCTATGCTGTGCTGGCAGGGGAATGCTGGGAGTTGTGGGACTTTTTTCTGTGCAAACATGAATAGGATTGCACCGTTAAACTACAATATGCTTGTATTTTTGTACTGTAGCACCCTTAAGCTACAATATGCTTGTATTAAGATACAATATGCTTGTATGTTTGCATAGAATTGCACCCTTAAGCTACAATATGCTTAAGGGTGCAATCCTAAGCATATTTTGACAGAAAAATATGCATATATTTGGGCCAGTCACTGACTCTCAGCCAATGGCCATGCTGTTTGGGCATGATGGAAGTTGCAATTCAAGACATCTGAAGGACACCGGATTAGGGAAGGCTGTATTAAACTGACCCAGAAGTGTCTCAAAAGCTACCTGGATCAAGGTATGAAATAATCAAAGACTAATTTCTTTGTTTCTTCTTCTGTGCTTGCTCAGCAGTTTCTGTGGGCTTCCCAGTTCCACGCAGCCTGGTCTGTAGCCGTAGCCTTGTAGGGCCAATTACAAGCCTTTATTGCAGCCCTAGTGCAAATTATGTTTGCATTTGAGTGCTGCATAAGCATCATCTCATTTGCAGATTGAGGGTAATTTATTTTACGAGATACGAATCAACAAGCATGCATTATGTAACAGGTGTAGGCCCTTTTATATTCTCTCTAGGTGCGTAATGATGATTGCAAGTCTATTATTCTTTGATCCTTGGTAGGGCGGAGTTTCTGTGAAACCGGTTTGACTCCTGATTACACAATTATTTCTTGCACTCATGCAGCTGGAGCACTGTTCTCAGCCTCCTCCTGGGTATGAAGCACACAACACTCCGAGGCACACAGCAGCCATCTGAATTTTGCTTTCCTACCCATCACCATTGCTTTGCGGCAACTGGTTCTTGAGTAGTGTGGGTTGGACCCATGCGCTCAACCTGATTGTAGACGCTAGAGCCATGTACACATGGCTTGGCAGTGACATGAAAGTTCCCTGGTTTGACAAGCTGGCCAGTTTGAGATGCTTACAGAATCTGATTTGCTCTAGCTCAGGGCCAAGCCAAATGTACACCAAAAAGATTCTCACCTCACTGTGAACACATGTTGAGTCTCTCTTGTAATGTTTGTGTGTCACTGGCTGCACTGAAGCACAGAAGCAAACCGAAAGCTGGCAAGGTTGGATTTATGGCTAGACAATCCAGAGACTGCCTAGCGCACAAGGTTTTGGGGGATGCCTGCTATGGACTGTCAACTCAACTATTCATTCAGGCATTCATTCACTTAATTATCCACTCAAGAGCTCAAACAATCATATACCAGAGCAGTAGGCAACACCCTCCAGATTTTTTTTTTACTACAACTGCCAGAAGCCCCACCTATCATGGCCAATGGTCAGAGATTATGAGCGTTGTAGTCCAAAATACAAGGACGACACCAGGTTGCATTCCCTTCCTATATACCAGGGTTGAGGAACTTCAGCCTGAGGAACAAATCTGGCCCTCCTGGGATTCCAGTCTGGCCCTCCAGAGTTCCCAGCAACATGGCCATCACCCCTTCCACTGGCCCCACCCACTTTCCTCCAACCACCAATCATTGGGCAGTTTCCCAGCTTTGGTGCTGTTTTCCTCCCCATTCTAAAAGGCTGAAATGCCTCTCCGAAGGCTTAGTTACTGGGAGTATGAACTTTAAGCTACAGTAGGCTGGGTGGTTTAAAAAAATTTTTTTTTGCTCCACCTTTTTTGCCCTGCTCCCTTTGCCTTTGGCCCTGCACATCGTCGTCTTTCACAAGCGTGCTCTTCTGGCTGTCCTATTAGATGTGTAGTCTTGCCTGGTCAATTTCCTTGTATGTTTCAGCTGTCAAAGGGAGCTCTGAAGTGGAGTAGGCAACATACAAGGAAATTGAGGAGAAAAGGCTGCCTATTGGGTACTTTGCACACAGTTGCGAAGGACCAGGGGAAAAATAATAGTAAAGGAAAGGAGGGACCCATTAGCACAGGTCAGAAGCACTGAAAAGTGGTGGTGCGGGGGAGCCAAGTGCACAAAAATGGGGGAGGAGAGACAATCTCTCCCCCTTGGCAATGTGATCTTCTGGCTTTTTAAGTGCTGGAAAAAAAGTGCAAATATTCCCGACAAACAACAACAACAACAACAACAACATGCTGGTTTCCCATGTCAAATTGCCACTTCAGCAGCTGCATTTTAAAACAAAGCAAAAATCTGTCAAAGGAATCATGACATTACATGTACCATCTCTGTATCACCTTCTCTCTCCCTTTCCCTCCCTTCAACTTCCTCCTCTTCGTCAACAACTTTCAACAGATGCAACCCACTTTAGGTTCTTCTGATGTGACCACATTGTAGATCATGATCCACCAGTGGTAGGGTCAGAAGATGACTGCAGAGACTGGCCTCTTTAGCTTGTTACACAACCAGACCATGCTCCTCTTTCCCCTGCTGGTGCTGAGTTTCATTTTTGAAATGCCTTGCACGTGCACACATAGCTGGGGATTGGAAGAAATTCCTAGAACTATGTATTGCAAGTTGTCACATTCCTGAGATTCCTGACTGTTAGCCAGATCACTCTGAAAAGCCTGATGAAACCTGAATGTGATCATAAAGATAGACCTGCTCGTGTAATGCTCACATGAAACGGCATGAAAATAAGAACCTAAAAAGAACCCAGCTGGATTAGACCAGAGGTCCCTCTAGTCCAACATCCTGTTTCCCACTGTGGCTAACCAAAGGTCTTTGGGAAAGAGGCAATAGCCTTTCACCACCGTTGCTCTCCAGTCACAGCCGGCCTAAGACATTTTGCTGCCTGAGGCAGAATACAATATGGCGCCCACCCTTTTTCCAGAAGCTGGCTGGACTGGCAGTTGAATCTTACTTAGAGTGGCCATGTGTCCTACTTTACAGAGGACAGGCCTCTGTTTGAAGGGCTGCCAGAGGACAGTCCTTTCTTTGAAGGTGCCCTGTCTTTGAAGGACTGTTCAGTCCAAGTCTGGTTTAAAGATAAAGAACCATAAGAAGGGAGAGCTTTTGGGGCCCTTTCAACAATTAACACCTGGGCAGCAGACTGTGCAGGCACACAGGTCATCTGGTCACAGTCTTCCCCACTCTGGTGAGATGTATTGTATTTGTACTTATATAACTAATAATTGATTATAGTAATTATTTCTAACTTGGCATCTATGTATACATATAAATTATCATACGCAATTTTTTATGAAAATCCAAAGTCCTCTTCCTTCCTCTGTTTTGGCGATGCATAAGTGGCTACTTCAACACTGGTAACAGGATAACATGCTCCATCACACCCAAGGAGAGCAGATCGATGGATAGATTGATCAATCAATCAATCAATCAATCAATATTTCTTGTGCGGTCACAGATCCATAGAAACAGAACAGGACAATAAAGAACATAATCATTAAAACATACACAAGATTAAAAAAAATACTATCTAAAAAAACGTTAAAAATAATAGCGGAGGTGAAAGAATCATCTTGCAAGACCTCATTACAGGAAAAAAAGGGAACTTAGCCACTAACTCTGTCATTGATTAATTATGTCAGCTAGAAAATATTCCAAATACCATTTCAGTTACCCTTCCAGGGCATTTGCTCATAATAGGGCTAAGTAACCTATTGCGTTCTTCACTGTGAAGACTACATTAAAGACAGCAACATGTCCCAAAGATCCAACTACTTCTTCACCACAAGGACAAAGCCGATCTTCATATGGGACACCCTCTGGGCAGGCTGCGGTCTGCGGACTCCTATGTCAGAGGGGCTCCTCATTCATTGCAGCTTTTATTCTGAGCTCTAGAGGAGCTATCCATGGTGCTGTCCTCCATCTCCGAAATAGGTTCACCACCCTGGAGCACCATGGATAGCTCCTTTGAAGCTCAGAAGAAAGGCTGCAATGGATAAGGAGCCCCACTGATATAGGAGTCACCAGCCTCCCCTGGAAAGTGGAAACCCTGATATCGCCCTTCCAGAATTGCAGGGGGGAGGTAATTAAATCTGGCCCTGGAAAAAACATGGTGATACTTCGGGACAGTCAAATTATCAAGATATCTCGCATGTTTAAAGGACAGCAGGTTAGCTTAAGGGGTCATCATCATCATCATCATCATCATCATCATCATCATCATCATCATCAGGCGATCACTCGTGACCGAGTAAGATTGTCTTCCAGGATAAAAATTTACAAAAAGAAAATTTTAAAAGGAGGAAGTTCTGAAGAAAATTGTGTAGACTCTAGTGATGGGTCCGTAAGTGACTGTAGAGGCCAATTCTAGATCCACACAGCTTCCCACAGTGAGGACACAGGTTACCAGATGGAAGATGGTCCTGTAAAGGATTTGTTTGACGTGCTTTTCGCTTAGCACGTTTCTCCCTTTTACCTTGCACTCGGGCTTCTTCAAAGTCCATGGAACCTTTGTGAAAGGCCAACTGCCAGTTAGATCGTTCATGGGCCAGAGCTTCCCAGTTTTCGATGTTTATATTGCATTTTTTTAGATTAGCCTTAAGAACATCTTTAAACCTCTTATACTGACCACCGATATTCCGCTTTCCATCCTTGAGTTGGGAATAAAGTAACTGCTTTGGGAGACGGCAGTCAGGCATTCGAACAACATGACCGGTCCACTGAAGTTGGCGTTGAAGGATCATTTTTTCAACACTAGTTGTCTTTGCTTCTTCCAGTACACTGACATTTGTTCGCCTATCTTCCCAAGTAATTCGCAGGATTTTCCGGAGGCAATGTTGATGAAATCTTTCAAGGAGGTGGAAGTGACGTTTATAGATAGTCCATGTTTCGCAGGCATACAATAAAGTTGGTAATACAATGGCTTCATAAACCAGTGTTTTGGTCTTCTTACAAATATCCCGATCCTCGAACACTCTATGTTTCATTCGAGAAAACGCGGCACTTGCGGAGCTCAAACGATGCTGGATTTCACTGTCAATGTTAGCTGTAACAGAAAGATAGCTGCCAAGATAGAGAAAATGATCAACATTTTCCAGTATTGCCCCGCCAAGCTGGATAGATGGCATCACCAAAGGGTTAACTTGCACTTGCTGATGAAGCACTTTGGGTTTTTTGATGTTAAGAGACCAAGTTTTTCGTATGCTTTTTGCTGTCCAACCAAGTCAATGTGCATAGTACCCAAAGCCAGCCAAATTGTTTTGGTACATGAGGCAAAACCCGCCAAAAGCACCTCTCTCCATCTCTGGCAGTAAAAATGCAAGAAAACAAAGTAAATCACTAACCATTTGCTGTTCTTCTATGACACCTGATATCTGCCACCTGAGGCAGCCACCTCACCCTGCCTAAGGGTAGGAGCGGCCCTGGCTCTGTCCTCTAACACCTCGCCACCTCACTCTGCCTAAGGGTAGAGCTGGCCCTGTTCCAGCTTACTGGTATTCAGTGGCACTGTTTTACCTCTGGGGCCTGGTCCAACTAAGGCACCTCACTTTAGATTTGAGGACAATGAAGAAGAAACCAGACCACGTGTGAAAGATGACATACAGTTTATGGAATACAATGATGAAATATGGTTGCAGATTATCAATAAACAAGCAAAGAGAAAGCTCACAGGCTTTCTGATATGGCGGGACATCGCTCCGTGCTTAGACACTTGTGCCCCCTCCTCGTTCTAAGCTGAAAATCAAAGGCCAATGTCCCTTGCCATGAATTTTATACAGTTCCTGTGGAAGACCAGCAACCGGGTCTTTGGCGTGAGTTCGGCACTTAACGGGTTAACCGGCACTGAGATATTGCCCTCCAAAGGGATATCAAACGATTTAAACCCAACTGTGACCTAAATATCACACGTAACCGTATTTAGACTAAAGAATAGACTTTTATTTACGATAAGGTTAATGGAGTGGAACTAATAGACTTCCAGGAATGTTACAACATAAACAAAACCAGGTCATGACCTGTATATCGGAAAGCTTCAATGCAGAGACATAGCGTATTGCAGTAAGAGAGTCACCTCGCATCAAAGTCTCTGAACTTACGGACTTTGCGTAGCGGTCTGCATAGCCTGACTCTGAGCCTGTCCGCGCTCGGGGAAAGAAGCTGCTTGGTCTAGCCGGAGCTAGGGTTAGAAGCTGACAGCTCGTCCTGTGTTCCCAACAATCTCTTGGGGACTGGCAGAGGGGTTTTCTACCCTATACGCCCCGTCCCCTCCCCGCCCCACCCCTTGGTGATCAGGTGGGCTTATTCCTGCCCGGGAAAAGGTGGCGCCTTGAGTTTACCGGTGCCCTTTGGGGATACTTGGCAGCACTTTGAGACTGCCTCTCACCTCAGATGGTCCATACTTCTTCTTGTGGATTGAGGCAGATGTGCCCCATTGATGGTATGCAGATGCAGTCACGTATTACCTGTCTGACCAGAACAGTATCTTGCAAAAGAGGGTTGCCAAGGTACAAGGGAAAACTATGTCAGGGTTCATGTCACTGTGTGTGTGTGTGTGTGTGTGTGTGCTCGCTCAGGCTTTCTCCACAGTTCCTCTCTCCCCCTGTTTCGAGGCTGACAGTAAACCACAAACTAAGCCCCCTTACCGGGAGACAAGCTGGGGAGGGGAAGCTGCTTCAGTAAAGCAAACAGATGTGTTCCTCACAGCAAAAGCAGCCCTTATCTCAGGAATCTAATTGGGGAAAAGAGCTTCAAGGCAGTTATCTCTGGTGCTCTTCCTAACAAGGCTATATAGGTAAGGCAGGCCCTGGCTGGCACAGCTCCAGGAAACTGGCTTCTGGACGCTGTGAAAGTTCACTACACTACCTGGTGAACCTTAACAGCTTCCTCGCCAGTCTTCACAGTAGAGCCCCTGCAATGCAGCCACCTGCCCCTGAACACGGGTGTTCCACATAGCCATCACGGCGAATAGCCATCGGTAGACCTGTTTTCCCACATCTTGTAGCACTAGCAGTGAATTTTACGTGTCATCGATCTGTTATATCAGAACATAAGAGCCATGCATGCTGAATCAGACCAAAGGCCTATCTAGTCCAGCACTCTGCTCACACAGTGGTCAACCAGCTGCCTATGGGAAGCCCAACAAGTAGGACATGAGTGCAACAGCACCCTCCCACCCATGTTCCCCAGCAACTGGCATGCAGAGGCATACTGCCTCTAATACGGGAGCTAATATATAGCCATCGTGACTAGCAAGGCTATCAATGGCTACTAGTTATGATGGCTATATATTGCCTCCAGTATGTGAAGAAGTACTTCCTTTTATCTGTCCTGCATCTACTTTCAATCAGTTTCATTGAAGACTTCCTTCATTTTAGACTCCCCTCATAAGGAAGGTGTCCCAACCCCTTGGCCAGCTTGGCTGCCCTTTTCAGCACCTTTTCCAGCTCCCTCATATTGTTTTTAGATTATGTTTTTATGGTGTTTATTTTATGGCTTACATGATCCTCTTCTTCTCTATCCTCACAACAACCCTGTGAGATAGGCAAGACTGAGTGTCAGTGACAGGCCCAAAGTCACCCGGTGAGCTTCATGGCCAAGTGGGGACTAGAACCCAGATTTTCTGAGTCCCAGTCCAACACTCTTAACTACTATACCACTCTGATTATTTACTTATTATGATTTTTGTGTTAGAGTGTTGAACTCGGATTCAGGAGATCCTGGTTCTAGTCCCCACTTGGCCAGGAAGCTCACCAGGCCTATCACTGATGCTCAGTCTTATCTATCTCACAGGGTTGTTGTGAGGATAAAATGGAGAGAAGGAAGAGGAGAATTATGTAAGCCGCCTTGGGTTCCTTGCCAGAAAAAAGGAGGGATATTGTGGAGGAAGGGGGGGCTGGCTGACCTGCCACACCCCACCCTTTCCTACCCAAAGGATCCAAGGCCCCCAGAGATCTCAAGGTACTAGACTGCCAGCCTCAGCTGTCTGCAATCCTACTTGAATCTCTGTTCAGGGACTTGCCTTTATGACTGTAACCTGGATTTAGTTGCTGGAACCACAGAGCAATCCACAAACACCATGTGGGGTAAAAAACCAAAAGAAGGTTTATTCAGGTAGCATTTTACACAAAAGGTGGGAAATGAGAGAAGCACACGAAATAGAGAGAGACACTTTGGTACAAAGTAATAGAGCTGCAAAATAACAAAACCTACTGATTCCTTATATCTCCCAGGCACACAACTAGTTACTTGGGGGTCAGTTCTCTTCCAGGGTTGGATCCAGCACAGCCTTGCTGCCCGGGAAGACTACACACCTACCCGAAGGTCCGAGATGGGTAGCCCTCCATGAGGCTTGCCTTGCCAAAGCCCTCATTCAGCTAATTTCACCAGGAGCTACCTGGGGTCGGATCCTGAGGCCACCCGAAGGCTTGGGCCTCTGCTTATTTTATTTTTATTGATTATATTTATCAATCGCCCATCTGGCCGGTCACCCGGCCATTGCTCCAACAGCCAGCAACCACGCGATGACCAAAGACAAAGAACAAAACTCACACTTTGGAATATAGCTCTTTCCCCCTCCCCTCCTCCTTCCTGTAGCTCTGCTGCCTCTTAGCCAATCAGGATGCACTTCACCTGGCCAGACAGGGGGAGCGGGACTCATGACTTACTGGGCTTGAACTACATTTGCATTTGAAAGCCGGGTCACTGTAGACTTTTCAGGACTTTCAGGCGCCATGCCCCACCCGATACTTTATGCACATTTCGCCTCCTCCCAGCCCCCAACCGGCCTTACTTGGTTTACACATGAGGCGGCGTGTGTGTGTGTGTGTGTGTGTGTGTGTGCGTGTGCGTGCAGGCGTGTGAGTGTGTGTGTAGGAACCCTCAGAGGCTCTTTTTCTCCACAGATATAAAATAAATATAAATAAATAAATATTGTGGATTTCTGTATTTGTGTGTGTAAGTCACTTTGCGGCTGTTTTTTGTGGTAGGAAGTGACACATAAATGTAATAATGAATAAATAGATAAAATGCACAGGAGCACTGTGTGACACATGCTTGTACACATGGGACTCTGGAGTTGAGCACTTTTATGCATATATATGCTGGAGTTAATGAGAGCTGAATGAAGAATGTGCATGTCCACATTATCCATGTGTGTGTGTGCACACACACACACGGGGTAATTATAGGGTGTCAACTGTTTAAAGAATGTTCATTTGGTTGATCATCTTACTACTGTCTGATTTTTTTATTATTATTTTTGTTAATTAAGAGCTTATTAGATTTTCAAAGTGGCTACAATGGTACATAATATTATATAATGAATGCAAATAAATAATATGATCCTCTAATAGACATCACAAGTGTACAGTTCAATTACCACCCTGCTCCCAATGTTCCCTTTAATAAGGAAGTTAAATGAAGCCTTCTGATTAACCAATTTTAGGATACTGAAAGAAGCATAAGATAACCTACAATTTACTAAACAAAAGGAACCATTCCGAATTTGAAGGAATGACCGTCTTTTCTGTTTTCTCTTGCATCTCCTGCTACACAAACACATCAGAAAGTAAAGTGTGGCTTTAATCTCAATTAGAATTTGCCCTTATCAGAGGACAGTGATCTCCACCATTTAATCAACCAAAGTTTCATTTTATTTTATTGTAATTAATTAAAAATATTTTATTGCAATTAATTAAAACACCCTGCCTTGCAGTTTAAACAACTTCTAGGGTGGCTTATAATAAGCACTTAAAACAATCAAAATAAAGCAAAACTCACTCTCTCTCTCTCTCTCTCTCTGTGTATATATATAAAATTTGCAACACAGTGAGGGTACAACTCAAAGAGCGGAACATCAGGGCACATCACCGAAGCTAAAATCAGCCTAACGATGTGTTAAAACTCAGTTGGGTAAATAAAATGGACTTCATCCAGTGCCAAAAAGACATACCATTTCAGCATCACTAGGTCAGTCTCCTTAGGGAAAGCATTTCAGTGCCACCACTGATAAGGTCCTTCCTCTGATTGCCACCTGCCTAAGCTCTGAAGGATGAGGGAGGGGCTATAATTCCATGGAAGGGCATATGGGAAAGGCTGGGAAAGACCCCTTGATAATACTGAGCTGGATGGACTAATGGTCTGACTTGATATAAGACAGCTTCATGATGTCCTTATTTAACCCAGCCCTTAACTGAGAATCATGAAGACTGTACTCTTACTTTTCTTGAAGGGAAGGGCTGTAGCTCAGTGGTAGAGCCCCTGCTTCGCATGTAGAAGGTCCCAAGTTCAATCCCCAGCATCTCCAGGCAGGGCTAGGAAAGACCCCTGTCTGAAATCCCCAAGAACTGACACCAGTTAGCATAGACTAGGGGTGTTGAACCTCTAGTTTGTGGGCCCAACCCAGCCCACATGGGGCCCTAATCCAGCCCTCTGGGGTTCCCTCTTCCCCATGTCACCAGGTGGTTCCCATTCCCCCACTCCTCAACCATGGATCATATTGGGTGGTTTCCTGACTTTTGTGCATTTCCCTACTGTTCTGAAAGGTCGGAATGCCTCTCCTTAGCCTTAGTTACTGGCAATAAGGGCTTTAAGTGAAAAGATGCTGGTATTTTGACCCTGCTCCCTTTTTCTGAGGCCCTGCCCCTTTTGCTTTGGGCCACACCCACCACTGGAATGCAACCCTCAAGAGCTGCTCAGAAATTGAATTTGGTTTTTGGGCTGAAGGATGTTCGACACCCCCGGTATAGACAGTACGGAGTTAGATGGAGCAATGGTATAAGTCAGCTTCCTTAGGCACCTGGGGAAGGTCCTCAGTAGGGCTTTAGGATTTGGGCAGGTTCATGTGGGAGTAGGTGATCCTTTCGTTGACTAACAAACTGATGCATATCCAGAGAGATGACTATGTAGATAAGAATGATCCTGTTCTAATCTACTTAACTCTGCTCCTCCTTGGCTCATATCTCTCTTCATTCCCCAGTGGTGGGTGTGGAACCACAGTCTGCCCCATGTCCTCCTTGCTCGACCATCTAGGACACATCCCAATTTGTTCAGCCCGGGGTTCAAAATCTCTCAGCAAAGATCGGATCCAAACGAGAGGTCTGGGTGGGTGGAGAGGTGAAAAGCAGATAGGCGGGGCTGCCTTTTCTTTCTTCTTTTTCGTGGTTGGAACACAATTCTGAGTACACAGGTGCCATTCAGCACTGCTGGGCACTATGCCCAGAAATGTCCTTTAGCTCATAATCGTTTTGAAACACAGACCTGGAAACATCTGTGTACTTTGTCACCCAAGATCCCTTTTTGATTGGTGTGTGTACCGAGTGGTATTTAAGATAGTTGACGGTGCCATTAAGGCATTCCAAATGTAGGTACTGAGTACGTATTGAGACAGACGGAGAGAGAATGAATGAATGGAAGAACCAACAAACAAATATAATTGTTCCCGGTGGGGTGGGTGGGAAACTCATGACTCAGGGTAATCTTTCAGTGCCCTGTAGGAGCCAAACTGCACATGGAATTAATTGTGTCTTTACTACATTTAGTGCACAGTTTTTCTTTAAAAATGCAAATGGGACCAGCTTCATTGTAACTCCCAGCATTCCAGTCCATTGGCCATGCTGGCTGGGGCTGATGGGAGTTGGAGTCCAAAAAATCCAGAGGGTGCCAGCTTGGGGAAGGCTGCTCTAGTTGAAGGGTTGTCCTGTCCAAGTCCTGTTTAAAGATAAGAAGGGAGAGTTGGGGTCCTTAAAGTTGGACAGCAGCAGTTAGCAGCTGGAGGCCAGACTGAGTAGACACCTGGTTGTAGTCTTTCTCACTATGGGGAGATGTACTGTATTTCTATTTAAATTATAGTAATTATATTATTCTAAATTTGCATCTAAACACATAGACTGGGTTCAGACAACACAGTAACCCACACTCAAGGGTTGAGTATTGGTTGTTGATGAACCGTGGGTTATCGTGTTGTCTGAACCCAGCTGCACTAACAAACCATGGTTTGTTTAACCACAAACAACCCATGAAGAGAACCTATGGTTTGTTGTTGGGTTGTGAACTGTGGGTTGTTCACCATGGTTTGTTATGTCGGCTGGGTTCAGACAACACAATAACCCACCTTTTGACAACAACCCACGGTTCAGTGACAACTCACACTCAACCCATACTCAACCCTTGAGTGTGGGTTATCGTGTTGTCTGAACCCAGCCATAAACTAGCACATGCAAACTTTATGCAAATCTCTGTCCTCTGTTGTCCTCTTTTTTTTTAATGATGCACTTCCTCTTTTCTGTGATGTGCAAGTTGCCACCCTACTCGCAGGGCTGCTGTGAAGATAAAATAGGAGGTGGGAGAGAACCGTATATGCCACCCCCAGTTCATTGCAGGAAAGCAGGGATGGCAAAATAAGAAAGAAAACAAGCGGCTGCATGAAGGCAGGAATATAACAAGCAAAGCCTTTTCCCATTATAGCACCGTTATACAGCAGCAGCTTCACCTGTTCAATTTCAGCCAGGTGGCTGTAAAGGACACAGGACCCTGCTGGGGGGGGGGGGAGAGTGACAATTCTTATGTACTGAAGGAAGAGTGAAGAAAGATGAAGCATATTCTACTTTTGAACCTCCCTCCCAACTCTTAAAGTTGGAATCTTGAAGGCTGGGTAATGTTTGTCTATGAATAGGTGCCAATTAGGCAGATTTGTAATTGCCTCAGAACCTCTAGAACAAGCATTATTACTGATGACTAGTGTGTTGATGGGCCTGTTTTTTATCACAGGCTCCATTTTTCCCTTTGACTTCTGCAGGGCAATGACTTATTACAATTGGGTATAATAAGCACTTTGCATGCCCACTTAATATACTTTCTATCCGCTTGTTGGCAAAAAGCTACTTGTCTGACTTCAGGGTTGCTGCCCTGTGCCATTTTAAGAGCTGCATAGCAAGCAGACATTTAGGAAGGTGAAGTATTATTTATTTTTATTATCATATTTATATCCTGTCTTTTCCCCCTCTTGCAAGGAACCCAAGGTAGCTTACGTGGTCCCCCCAACCCATTTTATCCTCACAACAACCCTGTGAAGTAGGTTAGGCTGAGAGTCAGTGACTAGCCCAAAGTCACCCAGTGAGCTTCACGGCTGAGTTGGGACTTGAACCCAGATCTCCGGAGTCCCAACACTCTAACCACTGTGCCACACTGGCTCTCTGGTTTCCTCCATCACTGTATCTCCTTCTCCATGCTAGGAAAAGCTTCACCAATTTCATTTCTGACTTTTTGTTTTTGTCTTTAACAAGATTAAAAGAAACGAAAAAGAAGGGGGAGGGAATAAAAGCCAGACACCTTAAAGCAGGGCTCTCCAACCTTGGGTCCCCAGATGTTGCTGGACTACAGCTGCCAGAATCCCTTGCCATTAGCCATGCTGTCTGGGTATGCTGGGAGCTGTACGCCAGCAACATCTGGGGACCCAAGGTTGGAGAGCCCTGCCTTAAAGGCTTCGGTAGGACTATATACCCGTAATCTTCCCGTTGTATGGGAACTCTCTTAAACACAATTCTGTTCTCTCTTAAAAACAGCGTGTGGGGTTGAGCTGCTGATCTTGCACAAAGTTCACCAATTAAAGGGTGTTGGCTGGATATGAGTGCTCCTTTTCCCAAAAAACAAAAGTTCTGCTCCTGCTGGAGCAGGTGAAATTGAAATATATTTAAATGGGAGGGGTGAAGAACGCTCTTTCCCCATGACTTTGGTATCTGTTTTGTTCAGGGCCAGCCTAGCCATGAAGCAGGGTGCAGCCACCTGCTTCCAGTGACATCATGGGTGGTGGAGGGAGATCTTTGAAGGCAAGAATTAATGTCCGAATGGTGCAGTGAGCAAGACTTAACTAACAGTGAACTAACAGGGGTAGACCAAGTACATTTTGGGGTTTGTCCGTTTCAGGCAGCAGAATGTCTTAGGATGGCACCGGTTTTGTTCAAGTAGCTGTAGTCAGGGGTGTGCAGACTCACCCCTCCCATGAGAAATGCTGCTGGCCTTATTAAAGGCTCCTTTCGTCCTCCCTTGTGTTGACTTGGCCCTTAGTTGCCCACTTAGTTGCCAAACAACCTAAAATGCAGCCAACCTGTCCAGCCTCTTCCCTCTCCTTAGTTTCAAGCCTTCCTCATATCTGCCGAGACCGTACGAACTTCTTCAGAGGCCTTAATCCATGTGCTCCTGCCAACAAAAATGAGGTTTGGATGGAGAATACTGAATTAGATGTCCCTTTGGTCTGAATGAGCAAATCTGTTACGATGCTCCCCTAGACCTAACAAATCCTGCCTTATTCTGCCACGGGCCCTATCCAAAATACACCCATTATTAGTTTTAAAAAAATCTTTAGAGTTATCTGCCCTACCTGGTCCTCAAATTCCTTGTCTGTTTTGTCCAGGCCAAAATCTTCACATCGATCTCTGATGTTTTGTTTGCTGTCCTGTAGCTAAACCAGAAATCGTTGCTTTAACTCCACAATAGAGCTTAAATATTAACCCTTTTCTTATCTAACATGGCGATTGTAGTGGTTGTATTTTAGAGTGAAGGGGTCCCTGTGACACCCCAGAAGTTGCCAGACTACAACTCTCAGCATCCCTGACCATTGACCCTGCTGGCTGGGAATGGTGAGAACTGGAATCCAGCAACATCCAGAGGACCAAGGTTCCCCACCCATTATGGTGCAAAAGGCACTATCCACCAGGCACACACTTGTTTTCTTTTTCAACAGAGGGTGATGTGCCAGGCACACAGCTTAAAGCAGGGGTGCTGAACCTCTGGCAGCCCAAGAGCCAGATTCCATTTTGCAGAAGCTCTTGGGGGCTGCATTCCAGTACTTGGTGGGGTTGAAGGCAAAAGGGGGTGGGGCCAAAATACCAGCATGTTTTAGCTTAAAGCTCTTATTGCTGGTAATCAAGCCCTCGGAGAGACATTTCAACCTTTTAGGTTAGTGAGGAAAATATGGGAAACCACCAAATGACTGGTGGTTGGGGGAAAAAGGGGGGTACAGTAGCAGGGGTTATGGCCATCTGGAGAACCCCAGAGGATGGTTTGGGACTCCAGGTAGGCCAAATTTGATTCCTGGACCTGAGCTTCTGCACCCGACTTAAAATGGTGTGCTAGGTACATGGTTATCAGGTTCAAATCCCTGCTTGGCCATGATGCATGTTGGTTGGATGGACTTCAGGAAGTCTGTCTCATTCTCTCTCTCTGTCTCTCTCACACACTCTCTCACACAGACTAGTTTGCCTCATGGGTTTGTTGTGAGCAAAAATTAAGATAAGAACATAAGAAGAGCCATGCTGGATCAGACCAAGGGTCCACCGAGTCCAGCATTGTGTTCACACAGTGGCCAACCAGCTGCCAGTAGTAAACCCACAAGCAGGACATGAGTGCAACAGTACCCTCCCGCCCATGTTCCCCAGCAACTGGTGTACATAGGCATGCTGCCTCTGATACTGGAGGAAGCATATAGTCAATCAGGACTAGTAGCCATTGATTGATAGCCTTCTCTCCATGAATTTGTCCAATCCCCTTTTAAAGGTCTGCAAATTGGCGGCCATCTCTCCATCTTGTGGAAGTGAATTCCATAGTTTAACTATGTGCAGGGTGAAGAAGGACTTCCTTTTATCTGTCCTGAATCTCCCACCAGCTTCATGGCATGACCCCACTGGGTTCCAGCATGATGAGAGAGGGAGAAAAATGCCTCCCTCTCCACTTTCTCCACACCATCCATGTACACCTCGATCATGTCTCCCCTTACTCCCCTTTTTTCTCAGCGAAACAATCCCAGCTGCTGTAACCTTTCCTCCTAGGGGAGTTGCTCATGCAGTAATAACATCATCATGCATGCCCATTCTGTGTTCACATAAAATAGGTTTCATGCTCCCTCATCCCCAACGTTGGGAAATAATTCTGGAGCTTTATGCTGGCTCGGTCCATTCATAGATTTCATATGAAATCTACAAGGCTATGGAGTCCAATCCCCTGCTCAATGCAGGAAACT
Organism: Shinisaurus crocodilurus; assembly: GCA_021292165.1. NCBI lineage: Eukaryota > Metazoa > Chordata > Lepidosauria > Squamata > Shinisauridae > Shinisaurus > Shinisaurus crocodilurus. Next base: position 21,899,326 of record CM037883.1, read on the forward strand.
AGAGGAGGGGCCTCCCATCCAAGTAATAACCAGGCCTGACCCTGCTTAGCTTTCCACGCTCAGACAAGCTGCGCCAGCGAAAGCCACACTGCTCTATTGTCACAGCTTGCTGTGGCAAGGGCTTCTTCCCCCCACCTTCACTTGTCCATGCTGTGCCCCCCCCCCACACCCACACCCACTGATGGACATTTAGCTAGTTTGGCTCAGCTTGTCTGAGCGTGGAAAGCTAAGCAGGGTCAAGCCTGGTTATTACTTGGATGGGGGACCCCTCCTCTAGTTTCCTGCACTAAGCAGGGGGTTGGACTCGATGGCCTTGTAGGCTCCTTCCAACTCTATCAGAGTTGGAAGGGGCCGACAAGGCCATCGAGTCCAACCCCCTGCTCAATGCAGAAAACTTGAGGAGGGGTCTCCCATCCAAGTAATAACCAGGCTTGACCCTGCTTAGCTTTCCATGCTCAGACAAGCTGAGCCAGCATGAGCCACAGGCCTGTATAGGCTCCTTCTAACTCTATGATCTATGAAATCTATGAAATTCTCCAACCTTGAGTCCCCAGATGTTTTTGGCCTACAACTCCCATGCTGGATTGTGCCAAAACTCTGGGCCCAAGTTGAGAACCTGGAGAAAGTACTCTACCATCCTTGTAAAATACCACATCTATTGGGGCTTTTTTTGGGGAACTCCCGAATGGAGTTCAGTACCTTTTCCATATAATTGTTACAATTATCACATCTACTCACCGAAAATCCAAGTTCCGGTACCTTTTTTCAGAAAAAAGCATGCTTTTGTATTTCACAGTACAGAAAATCTTTCTCTTTCTCCACTCCACCCACCCACCCTGCGCCTTGCCGAATGCATTTGTATGCATCTCTGGTAAATTGCATATGAAAAGGACACACACGTATTATGGGATTGCTCTCCTGTGGCTTTAATGAATACTATAACTAATTTACCTTGCCCACTTTTAAAGAACGTCTATGGGGAACATAATAACAGTGCAGCCATCCCCATGCGGATGTTGTTATAAATTACAGTATGGATATGGTTATTATTTTATTGAGGGGGAAAAAGGCTTGCTAGAGGCTAGGCTGGAACTATTTTATCCACAATGCACATGCTTGAACAGCCAACTTTAAAAGCTGACATGAGGCAAAAACCATAGTCAAGGCAGTACGCCTAAGTACTCCAGTTGCTGGGGGAACATGGGCAGGAAGGTGCTGTTGCACTCATGTCCTGCTTGTGGGATCTGGTTGGCCACTGTGTGAACAGAATGCTGGACTAGATGGACCCTTGGTCTGATCCAGCATGGCTCTTCTTATGTTCTTATGTTAAATGTGTGTCATGTGTAGGTGATCCTAACTTTTTGTTTCTAATTGAGTGTAAGTGTACAAGACTCCAATCCAGATCTGGACCACCATGGATGGGTATTGGTTTTTTAAACCTTCCCACCCAGCCACTTCCTCCCTAAATTTGCCCCCCCCCCACCTACAGGGGCTAAAGAAAGAAAAACTCAATTGGTGCCATTGGGAGGGTGCTCCAGGAGGAACCCTGCATGCTTCTGTGCGCATTTTATCAGGCAAGAATGTGACTCTTATTGACTGAGTTCAGAGCACACGATAACCCACACTCCTCGTTGAAACGTGGGTTATCATGTTGTCTGAACCCAGCTGTGCCAGCAAGCCATGGCTTGTTAACCACGAACAACCCATGAAGAGAACTCATACTTTGTTGTTGGGTTGTGAACTGTGGGTGGTTCACCATGGTTTGTTATCTCGGCTGAGTTCAGACAACACAATAACCCACGGTTCAACAAGAACCCATGGTTCAATAACCACCCACACTCAACCCATCGACCCTTGAGTGTGGGTTATCCTGTTGCCTGAACCCAGTCTAAGGTCCTCACCTCCTAGACCATTTCCCAATACATCAAAGCACCAAACATTTGTAGAGCCTCTCACAAAACGGACTGCAGCCATCGCTAGAAATAAGGAGGCAGGGGTACAAAATCTGTAGCTAGCAGGGGTAAAAAAAAAAAAGAAAGAAAGAAATCACCATAATGCCTAGAAATCACCATAATGCTGCGTGGAATTCTTAGGCGGCAGCAAGGCGCTGCAGGGAGCTCGTAACAATTAACTTGTGAAATTCATTGCTTTAGAGGAAGAGCGTGGGGCCAGATCCGGATCGGGACCACCTCCCCACCCAGCCGCTTTGGCGCCTGTGGAGTTTTTGTTCTTTCTTTCTTGGGAAGCGGGGGGAGGGGGCGAATGTCTGAGAGGGGGAGAGGCTCGGGGTCCACGTGTTTACTCTAAAGTAAAGGGGGGAAAGGTTAGGATCCGCTGCCCGCTACGCAATTAACGTAACGGGTAGTTCAGTCCTCGTCACTTCGCCAGAAGCAAGCCCCGCTGAACTCAACGGGGGCTTACTCCTGAGCAGACGTGTAGAAGATCGCATTGTTCAAGGAGCCTCCGTCCCTATTAAGTAGCAAATTACGCGTGAAGCCAAGCGCAACTGCTTGCAACGTTACCCAGGGCGTTGTTGCGGGTGGTTTTTGTTTGTTTGAAACGAGGCTGCCCCTCCCCGGGGAGGGGACACGAGTGACCCAAATGAAGAGCCCTGGCCAGTTGACACCCGCAGGAAGAAGGCGGTGCCCCGGTTATTCCGCCGGTGCGATCTTAGCCAGTGGGTGGGCGTTTAAAAGGTACGATAGGAAAGGGGCGCGCCTCAGGCCCGTAGCTAGCCTAAAAGTTCCGGGGGGGGGGATGCCAAAAAAGCAGGGAGGCATTTATCTGGTTCGCAGATTCTAAACTGTTTTTTAATTGTTTGTAAAAAAAAAAATAAGGATGGAGAGAAAATGCGGGGGGGGGGTTTTTAGCCCACCGCTCCTACAGGTCCGGGGTGGGGGTGGGGGTATGGGCATGCGAGACTTTGCCAACACCTAAAGAATATTTCTTGATTTGTAATAAGTCGTGAGAGTTCTTTCTCAGTAAAACGATGGGAAAGAAAAGACTTCGGAGGGGTTGGCCGGCGAGGGTCCCGCGGGTCGGGGCCGAAGTCCCCCTCCTCGCCCAGCGCGGCGACGGTCTGGCCCGGGCGGCCGCCGGGGCACCTCCTGCTGCGGACTCGCTGCCCGATCCCGCCTGGCAAGCTGGCGCGGCGCCGCCCGGGGAGGGGCCGCGCAGGTGATCTGAGCCGCGACGGCGCGGCGGGCGTGTCCCCGGCGGCGAGGGCGGCCCGTCCGACTAACCCTCCGCCCGGCGCGCCCGGCCGGCCAGTGCCAGCCCGCCAGCCTCCCCCGACGGTTCCGCCAGCCCGCCAGCCAGCCGCGCCACCATGTTCGGCACCCAGCAACAGGTCCAGCCGCCGTCGCTGCCGCCGTGCTTCCGGCCGCAGCCGCCTTGCTACGCGCCGCCGCCGGGGCCCTGCTACGCGCCGCCGCCAGGGGCCCTGCTACACGCCGCCCCCGCCGGCCTGCCGGCCGTGCTTCGAGCCCTGCGGCCCGCCGACCGTGCCCAGGCCTTTGCCCCAGCCGCCGGTGGTGACCGCCCGGCCCTGCTACGACCCCTGCGGCCCGTCGTCGTCGACCCTGCCGCTGCCGCTGCCTCGGCCGCTGCCCCAGCCGTGCCCGGCATCCGCTGCCCCAGCCGTGCCCGGCAGCCGCTGCCCCAGCCGTGCCTGGAGCCTCTGCCCGCCACGCTGCCCCGCGGACGCCACAACCGGCCCGCGCCGCTGCCCCTGCCCCTGCAGAGCAAGAACTGCCTGGAGCCGCTGCCGTGCCAGGACGGCGGCAACGTGGTGTACGAGCGCGTCCGCACCTACAGCAGCCCCGGCGGCAAGCGCTTGCAGCTCCTGGACCCTCCCAACGGCTGCTTGCCCCGGGCGCCGTCTCCCTTCGAGGCCACCCCGGGCTACCAGCATGTCATGTGGAGCAGCGACCCGCCCGCTGCAGGTAAACCGGGCTTTCCTTGCTTACACTTACGCGCACACGGACGGGTTCCGTTCCGCGGAAGGGCACTGGTGTCACTGGAAGGAGAGCCCGGGATTTATTTATCTGTTATGTTTATATCCTGCAAGGAACCCAAGGCAGCTTACATAATCCTCTTTCTCTCCGTCTTTTCCTCACAACAACCCTGTGAGGTAGGCTAGGTTGAGAGTCAGTGACTGGCCCAAAGTCACCCTGTGAGCTTCATGACCAAGCGGGGACTAGAACCCAGATCTCCTGGGTCCCACTCTACTGCAGCACTCCCAGTCCAACACTGTAAGCACTACACCATCCTGGTTACTGCTTTATCCCCTCCCCCCCTTTGATGGCATATCAAAGTGCACATTGCACTTAGAGACCCCCGCCCCTGAAGATGAACAGGCCTGTGGCTCACGCTGGCTCAGCTTGTCTGAGCGTGGAAAGCTAAGCAGGGTCAGGCCTGGTTATGACTTGGATGGGAGACCCCTCCTCTAGTTTCCTGCATTGAGCAGGGGGTTGGACTTGATGGCCTTGTAGGCCCCTTCCAACTCTATCATCCATGAATCTATGAAACATGCCCACAAGAGCAGTTGCTTTCCTTTCCTTCCACCTGCCTTGGGTTAACTACTGGCATTTGCTTTTCAGGGCGTGTGCCCTGGTTTGACCTGGGCTCTTTCTCCAAGAGTCACCCACCTCTTTCCCCAATGATTTTCCCATGTTGCACTTGGGGCACAGAGTGCCCTGTGGCAAGGAAGAATGTGACCCCTGGCTGGGGTCCCCTTCCCCCTAATTTCCCTGCTTCCCCTGTCAAATCCCAAACTGGTGATGGCCCCTTTAGCTCTTTCTTTAAAGCAGGAGCGGGCAACTTTTGGCTCTCCAGATGATTGGGCCTACAGCTGCCATCAGCCCCTAGCCAAGCATAGCCAGTGGTGAGGGATGATGGGAGTTGTAGGACAAAACATCTGGAGGGCCACAGGTTGCCCACCCCTGCTTTAAAACATCCTACCCCTCCCAAGGCTTCCAGGACTGTTCACACATTACGCTTAGCAAGCACAATATCATGTGACAAGGAAGAACTTGAATTATAAGGGAATCAGAGGCAGCTAACCTTTTACCTTTTTGGATTGTTCCCTTAACTATTGTGTTTAGAAGACTGCAGGGGATGCTTTGGTTTGGTGCTAAACAGGTTGGTGTCTTGGGGTGGGCCCAGTATATTTCATTCTGAGCCCCTCTACCCCTTTTCCACAGAATTTGAACACTGCTGGGTATGTGATTTTTCTCACTGGTTGCTACTGAAGCTGAAACAGAGTACAGTAATACCTTGGATTGCAAGTAACTTGGTTTGAGAGCGGTTTGGACGACAAGCAAAGTTTTAAATATTTATTTATTTATTTTTGACTTGATATACAAGCGACGTCTTGCAATACAAGTACTGTAGTATGGCTTAAATTAAAAATCTCTGTACAAATTTTTTTTGGGGGATTTCGTTTTGATGTAAGAGTGTTTTGGATGACAAGCACGTTTCCGGAACGAATTATGCTCTCAATCCAAGGCATGACTGTAAATGGATTTTGTAACCGTTGCAAATTTTCAGGTGCAAAGTTCCTGCCTGAAATCTATATCTGCGCTCCTTACTGAAGTGCCCAGCAAATCACACACACAGGCGCTGCTGTTACTTTAAGGAATCATTTCTTAGATTATATTTAACGCGTGGGAGCCTTTAATGTTCTTTTCGCATTCACCTGGAGTTGCTACTTTTTTCAAGGATGAGCTGTAGTGTTCTGCACTAGGGTGAGCTGTAGTGTTTCAAGATCAAGGTCTTGTCTTATCAGGTTGCAGCATTATGGTGTGAGAGACTGTTTTTATAAAAACAAATTTAAAAAAAAGTTTAGTGCATTTTTTAGCTGTCTTTCAAGACTGGTTTTCCCAAGGCAGCTGACAATATAAAATGTACAACTCCATATCAATATAACAAGTTCATAAAATCATAAATCAATCTTAAACGAATTTAAGAATGAACCGTTTAAAACAAAATGTGTTAAGCTGGCCCTGCTGGACTTCTGCACCAAAGACAAACCAAATAAGTAACCAGCAACAGCAGCGTCTTTTGGTGTTCCCATGTTTGCAAGTTTAACATAATACACAGGATGCCTAAGATGTGCATTCAGCTTTAAAACTGTTCTCTTCTGGCCTCACATGAACAATATTTGTGTGTGGGCGTGCGCTCACAAATGGCTCGGGACAGGAGATGCTTAAAGATGCTTCTGATGCCCTAAACATTGGGGTACCTGGTTGTGCCAGGGTGTTTATGTTTTACTTATTTATTGTAGATCAGTGCTTCTGGAAATTGTCCCCTTGGGCATATATTTGTGTATGTGGTAGGTGGGTCACTGTGCGTATCAAACCCCCGTGGACTTTAGGGCATTAAAAAAAGCCATAAAGACTGATCTCTTCCGGCAGGCCTATCCGGCGGAATTTTAGGTTGCCTTTAAGATGTTTTTAAGATATTTTAAGATGTTTTAATGATGTTTTTTATGTTTTTTATGATGTTTTAAAGATGTTTTAATAGTATGTATTGTGTTTAGTTTAGTTTATGTATTTTATGTTTTTGCTGTTCCCCGCCTCGATCTAGACGGAGAGGCGGGTAAGAAATAAAATTTATTATTATTATTATTATTATTATTATTATTATTATTATTAAGTGCCATTGAGTTCAGTGAGGCTTACAACCAGGTGTAGGATTGCAGCCTAAATGAATGTGGGAATCCCCTCTTAACTGCTGAGAACAAGATAAATAGTGTTAAGAGGAAAAGATACAACCGGTTTACTTTCTGTTGTTGTTTTATTTATTGATTGATTCTAAAAATATTATTTTGTTGGTCACAATGTTTTGGCATTGCAGAGGTTGCGGGGAAAGAACAAGGGGCAATGTGTGTGTTTATATTAGATACAGCTTGGCTTCTTCAACAGGCCAGCAGCATGCAGTGTATCACTTTACCCAGTTGATTTGCTGATTTATCAACTAGATAATAAGTTGTCCTTGGCAGAATCCATATGGGGGCTTCCCTGTGCAGTGCAAACCTCGTAAGATGAGTGTGTGAAGGTTAGCCAGTGATACCTTCAGGACAGGACTTTGGGGTGCAGATGTCCAGGGCCACTTTCAGCAGAATGAGCAGGAGGGCCCTCCAAATGCAGCAGGACTGGCTTATTACGTTTTGAAGGAAGTGAAGGAATACACATGATTACCATCTAAAGACTGGGGTCCCCCTAAGACCTTTAAGCAAGCCACTGTTAAATGGAGTGCTCTTGCACAACCTCCATTCACCCGCTGTTGAGTTGCTCCCACTAATTTCATTGGGGGTTTCTTAGGAGAGTTTCCCGGTGGATGGTGCTCCTTAATCTTTTATTCATTATATTTATATATCGCCTTTTTTCCTGCAAGGAATGCAAGGCAGCTCACAGAATCCTCCTCCTCTCCATTTTATCCTCACAACAACCCTGTGAGGTAGGTTAGGCTGAGAGTCAGCGCCTGGCCCAAAGTCACCCAGTGAGCTTCATGGCTCACTGGGGGCTAGAACCTGGATCTCCTGAGTCCCAGTCTGACACTCTAACCACTGTGCCACACCGGCTTTTATTCTCTCTCTCTCTCTCTGATTAAAATAATGGTTGTGATGTCTGTGCAAGTGTGGAGCTAAGTGCGACTCTGATTTATTTTTTTTATCTATCCATCACATATGTATCTTCCAAGAAGCTCAATATATGTGGGGCTGTCCCACTCCACCCTCACAACAACCTTGCGAGGTATGTTAGGCTTAAGAGAGACTGACCACCCCAAGGTCACCCAGAGACTTTTATGGCTGAACTGGACTTTTAAGCCCAGACCTTTAAATGCAACCCAATGCACACGGCTTCCTGCGACCTTTGTGTATGGACAGAGTTTTGGGAGATATGGAGGCCAGAACTTTAATGAGAGTAATAGTTGGCATAGAAACAGTTCCATTGTTTCCCTGGAATGAGTTAAATGATGTTCTTGCAGGAAAGGGAGGATCTGGTTGTTGCGTTCTCTCCGCAAGCAACCTGGCTTTTGGAACAAAATGAAAGCAAAGTAGTGTTTCTCTAAGAAGGAAGATGGCAGTGATGACAGAGAGACAGCGGGAAGGGAGGGTTAGTAGAAACAATCTTAGTGAAGACCAGCCTTCCCTAATCTGCCGTCCAGATCTTTTGGACTTCAACTCCCATCAGCCCCTGCCAGCATTGCCAATGGTCAGGAATGCTGGGAGCTTATTTTATTCATTATTACATGCATATCCCTCCTTGTTTCTTCTTGCAAGGAACCCAAGGCAGCTTGGCCATGATACTCACTGGGTGACTTTGGGCCAGTCACTGACTCTCAGCCTCACCTACCTCACAGGGTTGTTGTGAGGATAAAATGCAGAGGAAGATGAGGATTATGTAAGCCGCCTTGGGTTCCTTGAAGGAAAAAAGGCGGGGTATAAATATAATAAAATAAATAAATAAATAAAGTTGCCCTCCCCTGTTAACAGAACACTTTTTCTCTTTTAATGCAATGGTCAGTGATGACTATTGCTTTCTAACTAATATGACAGATTTTATCTGCATTTGCTAATAGTCACAGTTAAAATAAGGTGGTGGTTGCTGGTTCCTCTTTGAAAATGCAACTGTGTGTACACACAATCAAGTGATTCTTTAAAACACGGTGGAAAGGTAGTTTCAGCTAGCTCTAAGGAGAGGATGCTTATATGCTGAGCTTGCTTACAAATCCACTTTAAGCAAGAAAATAGTAGATTAGTTACTATGCATGTGCGTGTGTGTATCGTGCTGAATCAACTTTTCGTACTGTTCTGGTGTCTCAGTGTAGAAGCGATGCCTGGTTTAACTTGAATTAATTCGTGTGTGTGTGTGTATGTGTGTCTGCTGTCTGTTTATATATTTGCAGCTAAACTGTTTACATATTATGCACAATATTGTACTTTTAAAGGTTTTTAATCTTTGTAAACCGCCCAGAGAGCTTTGGCTATTGGGCAGTATAGAAACGTAATAATGTAATGTAATGTGTCAGGGAAATCTTTGCAGTGGTGGTCGTTGGATTGCTTAGGTACGTGCACAGGATGGGCCAGAAGTTTGCCTTTCCCTACCAATGGCTTTTTGCATGAAAGACAACTCCAGATGGAGAAACAGAATGCATGGAGGTCAATAATTGCATGAAGCCGCAGACATTCCAGTGTGTGGAAGAGTAGCTCTCTTGTTCCTGCTGCAGCCATGTTTTGCCACTCCTACTGCTTACTGCCTTTTTCCCATCTGCCCCCTCTTCCACCTCTGTGCCTGGGTGGCCACATCAACTGCTCCTGGTGGTTGGATTTAAGAAACTGTACAGCCTCTGGGTGGAAAAAGATGACCAAGGAAAGGAATGCGTGTTCAGAGGAACTTCTTGCTTTGCTAGTTTTTTGGCTGCTGAGTCGTCTTATTGCACAGTAACAGGCCATGCTGAAACCTTCTTCTTAAAAATATATTTTAAAAGATACACAGTAAGTAGGATCGAGAGATAGAAAGGCCCGTGGTGACTTGGCTTTTGCGATGAAATTGGTCTCCATGCATATGCTGTGCATGGATGAAAGTCCATTGGAAATATTTCAAAAGAGTTAGCCCGGTGGTGCTTCCTTTTACGGCAAATCTTAGTAATGAAGTGGCTTGTTTAAGGTATCCTTCCTGATGATCTGTAAAAGTGTGCTGTGGTGAGCACACAGAGAGCTATTTGCATTGTGCAAGGTGGCATTAGGGACTGACGGGGCTTGAGTTTGTGGAGTCTGTAATGAAGCTGCAGCATTTCTTAAAATCTTCTTGCTGCGTCGAACCTGTCCTTCTGGAATCTTGCATTGTGCAGTTGGTCTCAGCCTCACCTCCTGACTACAGAGTCCCACCCTGGGTGCATTCACATGCCATCTTTGCAGGCACATAGCCAAAAATGTTATGGCTGAGAGGGCCCAAGGGTACACCAGGGTGTGCGTATGATTCATGCTGAATTGACAGAACTGAAAGGAAGGAGCCTAATAGGTTTAGGGTGCAATCCTATGCATGTTTAGACAGAAGGAAGTCCTACAGTTCCAGCATAGCTGTCCAGCATAGCTGGCTGGGGAATGCTGGGAGTTGTCGGACTTTTTTTCTGTCTAAACATGCCTAGGATTGCACCCTTAAAGATTATTACATTGTATTAAATGTTAATAAAGTGAGAAATTAATTTTCTGTAACTTAAGAATTAGAGCCTAATGCTTGTCATTTATCCTGGTGCCCCTTTTCTTGCTGGCCAGAACACTAGAAGGCCAGAACACCCGTTTGCTTCTGACCAAGCAATTGGACTGGAATACAGTTTGCTTATCTTCGTATAAACGAACTATTCTCCAAGTGTGGTTCCTGATGTAGCCAAAATAGCACCATCCATACACAGCAGGGCGGTATTGTCAGCTTTGGGGGAACCCCAAAGTTTGTAGAAGTACAAAAGAAAAATCTGGGTGTGGGTGGGTACCTAAGGGAGAGAATCCGGAAAACAACCCAGTGAGGTCCGTGTGTGCTCACAGAATGCTGACGTGTGTGTGTGTGTGTGTGTGTGTATATATATATGTGTGAGTATATATATGAGTACCGTGGAAGAGGGTGTGGTTGGCTAGCTGGAAACCTGAACAGGAGCACTGCACGCTGTAACATTTTGTTGCGGTTCCCACTTGTTTTTCTTTATATCTGTGAATGTAAAAGTGCTGGGTTTGTAAAACAAAGCTATATGTGCAAGGAAGATACTTTGAATATATTCAAAGCTATATGTGCAAGGAAGATACTTTGAATATATTCAAAGCTATATGTGCAAGGAAGATACTTTGAAGATTCCTGCGAGGGCCTGGCTCCCACAACCCCACCCCATGGCTAGAGCCTTGTCCCCATTGCAAACTAGGCGTAACTAGTATTTTATTTATTTATTATATTTATATCCCGTCCCCCAAAGCCCATCTCTGAGGTTGCTCTTGCGACCTCAGAGCTGCAGCCGGCATGGTTCTTTCCATGCCGGCTGCAAGGGCGGGGGTGGTGGTGCTCCAAGTTCGGAGTCCGAGCTCCGACCTCAGAGCAAGTTTCCGAGGTTGGAGCTGGGACTCCACAAAATCCTATGGCCTTCTAGACCCTTGTCCAGTGGCCATAGGATTGCGCTGTAATAAGTGTGTTTCGTATTTTAAAAAAAGTTTTCTAGATAATAATACGAAGAATCTAGTTGCAGTTGGCTTAACAACCTGAGATATGAATTAACCTTTTTTGGGGGGAGGGGCACATGTGCAGCCTCTTCACTCCATTCTTCGCATGAGTGAGTGAACAAACCAGGAAATCTTTGAATAACTATAGATTCCTGATTTGTCCAAACTGGGAAGCTGTGGTTAATGCCTTTGGGACAAGCCAGGATATGAAGCCATCCTCAAACCACGGCTTCACATCCTGGCTTGTTCCGAAACCACTAACCTGGTTTGGATGAAATGGGAAACTATTGTTATCCAACGCTTTCCTTGTTTGTTCACTCACCTGCGGCACTGTAATGGAGACAGGGTACGTAGGGATGCAGCACCGCCGTTTTTCATAAGCAGGGACACTGACGTCATCTGTCACCCCCACTCAGAAGTCCCTCTTCCCTCTGGGCTTAGCTGTGTGACCCTCACCGTAGCTGGGGGGGGGGGAAGTGAATTTTTGCTACAACCATACATGGTTCCCTATTACAATGCAAAGTATTTTGGGGGGTGGCATGGTCTTGAGTGGGGAACTAAGACCCATTTAGCCTTACATCGGACCTGCTCCTGGTGAAGATGAAAACTGCTACAACTGGTTTGTTGATATGGATCAACACAGCCGCCTGCATTTTTGGACTCTCCTTGGAGGTGTGGCTATGGGGACTGTCACGATGAGCATCTGCACTTCAAAATGTACCACGTCGCCCCTGCTTCCTCGTATGAAGAGTGCGGCAAAAGGGCTGTACCTTCGGTAAAATGATGCATTCATATCTTGGCTCATAAAGCCGAAATACGATCTTCCGAACTCGGCCACGGAGTCTTGTAGCACCCTGAAGACTGACAAATTTATTACGGCGTAATCATTTGTGAACTAGATTCCACCCCGTTGATATTGGGAAATGTAGTCAGTTTATACATGCCTGAAGTTCCAAGGTGATAACAGCAAACTGGCTTCCTACCTGCAAACCATTGGTGGTTCTTGGTTGGCACATCTTATCTGGATGGCTTTCTAATCCCAGAATGTGAGGACATGCTGTGGGTTTTTTGTTTGTTTGGTCGTAACAGAGATTCACAGTGCAACCCTGTATATGTTTGCTCAGAACGAAGCCCTATTGAGTTCAATGGGACTTGCTCCCAGGTAAGTGTCTCCGTGATTTCAGCCCCACTCTCCTATGCATAGAGGCGTGCTGAGTCTTGGTGCTCACAAAGACCACGTTTTTGTGAACTCTGTAGTCTGAGCGTGGGAAAATTACTGATATATTGTAGTGCAGTAGTATGCATAGTTTACTGTGGTAGCGACCAACCCTTTTGGCAGGAGTTCCGCAAGCCAAAGTCCAAAGAATGAATGACGCCACATGTATGCACTTCTCAGTCACTGGAATCAATGTTACTTGTTTTTTGCTGGCGCTATGGTAGCACCCGGCATTATTCTTGCGTGTACTTTGTTTACTTATAGGAGAAGAGGCATAAGGAAATGGCTACAGGTTATCTTCCCTACATGCCAAATTGGGTATTTTTCTCCTTTTGATTCAGCTTTTTTGAAGACTGGTTGCTTGTGGCAGGTTGAAGCTCTAAGGGCACAAATCTTATGCATGTTTAGACAGAAATAAGTCCTACAACTCCCAGCGTCCCCCAGGCAGCATGGCTGGCTGGGGAATGCAGGGAGTTGTAGGACGTTTTTCTGTCTAAACATGCGTAGGATTGTGCCCTAAGTGCAGTTACTAGGACCTAAGTTGTGTTTGTATAGACTGTGCCCTCTGGTGTCCATGGCATCATACAGAGTTGCAAAGGCAACACAGAGAGGTCCCTGTTCTCAAGGAGCTTACAGTCTAAAATAGACAGTGGGGAAGCAATAGAGGTATTCCATTGCATGCAGCTATCTGCAAGCAGTTACTGTGCTTAATGTAGATATCTTTTATTTGCTTAAAATGAGATCTTATCAGAAATATGGACTGTAGCAATTAAAAACTGCATTCATGATTTCAGAAGAGCAAATATTGTCTTCATAGATTTCATAGATCATATAGTTGGAAGGCGCCTACAAGGCCATCGAGTCCAACCCCCTGCTCAATGCAGGAAACTAGAGGAGGGGTCTCCCATCCAAGTAATCACCAGGCCTGACCCTGCTTAGCTTTCCACGCTCAGACAAGCTGAGCCAGCGTGAGCCACAGGCCTGTATACTTAACAAAGCTCCCCACCAAAAGGCTGTGGGAAAACTTGAAAGCATAACTTCACAAACCCCTATGCAAGCTGAATGCTAGTGGCTGCAGTCCTTAAAAGCGGGGTTGGTCTGAGCTTTGTTTAGTTTTCTTGCCAGGGCTCTTGTGCTTTAGGGCTTCTCTACACAGGCATTTATTGTGCACTCCTGATTCCTTGCTCCTGCTTTTTTTTTTTTTTTTTTTTAGAGTGAGGAAACTGTAATATTAGCTGAAAATGGTGGAATGAACGGGAATGTGTATTTTCGCAATTCTGCTGTACCGCAGCACCACCTTGTGGTCGTGTAATGGAACTAATAGAAAGGCAGAGAGAGAAAAACCCCATGGAAAAAAACATGAGTAAAGGAGCCGGTCTTAATCCCGCAAAGAATCTGGAAGCAGACACCTCAGTAAAGTGACAGGTTAAAAGCCTCATGTAGAGAAGCCCTTAATGTTTGCATGGCAGGGTGAAATCAGTCTGGGAAACTTTTCCTGTTGCTTTTAAAGAAGCACAAAAACAGAGCAAGGCAAGAGAGAGAGAGAGAGAGAGAGAGAGAGGCAGCTCTATGGCCAGGTCCACACCTGTCTTTCTGTTCCAGTCTAGACATCCTTCCTCGTGCCCACAGATGTTTTGGACTACAACTCTCAGTAGCCCCAGCCAGCATGGCCAGTGGCTGATGGGAGTTGGAGTCTAAAACATCTGGTGGACACCAGGTTGGGGAAGACTGGTTGGTACATGCTGCTTCCATTACACATACCACTCCCCAATACCTATTCTGTAGGTGCAATACAGGGGTCTTCAAACTAAGGCCCGCGGGCCACATCCGGCCCACCTTGCCTTTTTATCCGGCCCGCCGGCCGATTGGCGGAAGCAGACTTTTTTTAACTCTTTCGCTTCAAGCACCGATTCTTTTAATTCTTTTCCATAATATGGAAAAATTAGTGGTGGTGTTTTACCTCTTATGTATGAGCTGATGTAGCTAAGTCACATTTCTAATGTTTCAAAAATGCTACTTTGGATTGAAGCAGAGTATGCTCATTTGTGTGATAGCAAAAACAAAAGTATATTCGTGTTAGGCATGAAACAATTGTGCAACTCCAACTACATATGTAAATACCACCAGCCCTGCCAGGAGTATTCATTAATATTCCCTCTTCTTCCCTCCCCATTCCTTTTTCCTTGTGTGTCGTGTCTTTTTAGATTGTGAGCCTGAGGGCAGGGACTGTCTTCTTAATTGCTGTAAACCGCCCAGAGAGCTTCGGGACGGGTATTGGGTGGTATAAAAATGAAATAAATAAATAAATAAAATAACTTTCCATTTAAGGGGGGGGGGAAATCACTCCTATCAAGTAAAAAAAAAAGGACCCGGGTCCTTTTTTTTCACTTGATCCATTCGTTCATATTTTTTTCAAACTATAGTCCGGCCCCCCAACAGTCTGAGGGACAATGAACTGGCCCCCTGTTTAAAAAGTTTGAGGACCCCTGGTGCAATATCTGCTTTCTCCTTTTTAAAAATAGTTACTATCTGCATCTGATTCATTTTCATAGAGCTCAGAGGCACACAGGTGGAGTTTCCAGATGGTATCTCAGAATCCAGTGCCTAAAAGCGGCATATTTCCTCCAAATCTGCACCTGTTTGATTGCGTGAATACCAAATAGCCAGCTTTAGCAACCACATCAATCAATCAATCAATCAATCAACTCCTTGATTAATTAAAGGATTTGTATCTTGCTGTTTGCAGTAGTCTCAAGGCAGCAGACAAGTAGCACATCCTACACAGCGGTGAGGTAGTGACTATAAAAAATAAATAGTAAAATGGCACAACCATTCTAGTTCTAGTCTCCGCTCGGCCATGAAACTCACTGGGTGACTTTGGGCCAGTCACTGACTCTCAGCCTAACCTACCTCACAGGGTTGTTGTGAGGATAAAATGGAGAGGAGGAGTAGGATTATGTAAGCCGCCTTGGGTTCCTTGAAGGAAAAAAGGCGGGGTATAAATATAATAATAATAATAATAATAATAACTATAATAATAATAACCGGTCTATCAAAAGGGTGGACCAGTTTGTCATAAAAGCAGATCTAAAAGCTTGCTAGTAGACAGTGTATCTTTTAAAATTATTTCTAAAAAACTATAGTATTTGGGAGTTAGAATTTGTGTGGCACTCTAAAAGCAATGCAGGGTTGTGATCTCCCCCATAGTAAAAAGATAACTGTGTCTAACAGAGTGGGTGGGCGGTGGGGTGGTGGCTCACTACTTTGAAGCTTGAGAATTCCTGCATTCTTGGGTGGGTGGTATGCCTTAGCTTCCGTCCCCCAGAACAGCAACCTATTCACCCTTGTTATCAACCCCGCCGTGAAGAGCCAGTCTCCCTTTTAATACCTGCATTTTCTGCATGTGTTGTGATGTGCCATTGCTGCAAAAGAGATGTTATTTATTTATTTATTATATTTATATCCCACCTTTTTTTCCTGCGAGGAACCCAAAGCAGCTTACATTAATCCTCCTCCTCCCCATTTTATCCTCACAACAACCCTGTGAGGTAGGTTAGGCTGAGAGTCCGTGACTGGCCCAAAGTCACCCAGTGAGCTTCATGGCCAAGCGGGGGGACTAGAACCCAGATCTCCTGAGTCCCAGTCCAATTGATATCTCGCAAGCAGCTATTTCAGCACCTCCAAATGTTACCTGAAGTTGTTTTCCCCATGAGTTTTTTTTTTTGCAGAAGGCCCCGCATTTTTTTGCAGAAGGGCCATCGGGATTAACCCGCTTCTCAATTTCTGCAAAGTATGCATTGTTATTTGGAGCTGCATGGGGAGGGGATGGTTTAGGTGGCTGCAAGGAAAGCAGTCATAACTCTGTTTGGCTGGGACATGGAAAGGGAGTATTGAAAGTGGCAGGCCATACCTGCGGGATTCCCCAAATGATCACTCCTTTCCCCTGATTACCGATTGTTTGGTGGCTTCCCAGCTTTTGCACTGTTTTCTCGCCATTCTAAAAGGCTGAAATGCCTCTCCTAAGGAGTAATTATACTGACAGTAAGAGCTTTAAGGTGCAATCCTGTGCATGTTTAGACAGAAAAAAGGCCTACAACTCCCAGCATGCCCCCAGCCAGCTGTGCTTGCATGCTGGGAGTTGCGGCCTTTTTTCTGTCTAAACTTAAGAACATAAGAGCCATGCCAGATCAGACCAAGGGTCCATCTCGTCCAGCATTCTGTTCACGCAGTGGCCAACCAGCTGCCCACGGGTTCCCACAAGCAGGACATGAGTGCAACAGCACCCTCTTGCCCATGTTCCCCAGCAACTGGAGAACATAGGCATACTGCCTCTGATACTGGAGGTAGCACATAGCCATCAGGACTAGTAGCCACCAATGGCCTTTTCCTCCATGAATCTGTCCAATCCCCTTTTAAAGCCATCCAATTTGGTGGCCATCACCACATCCTGTGGAAGTGAATTCCATAGTTTAACTATGCGCTGTGTGAATAGATTTCATAGATCATAGAGTTGGAAGGAGCCAACTCTATAATAAATAATATAATAAATATTATATTGTATTATATTTATATCCCACCTTTTTTCCTGCAAGGAACCCAAGGCGGCTTACATAATCCTCCTTCTCTCCATTTTATCCTCACAACAGCCCTGTGAGGTAAGTCAGGCTGAGAGTCAGTGACTGGCCCAAAGTGACCCAATGAGTTTCATGGCTGAGCGGGGACTAGAACCTGGATCCCCCAAGTCCCAGTCCCAAACTCTAACCACTAAGCCACACTGGCTCTCTACACTTTAGAGTGTGTGTGTGCATGCACTAGATGTGACTGGGTGGAAGGTGGGGGGTATATTTCTTGTTATGTATCTGCCCCCTCCACATTTAAAAAGTGAGATGGGGCTTTACTTTTTACAGGGGAAAAACAGGGAGGGCGGATGTAGGTCAATCATTAGACATTTTATCAGTACAATCGAACTGGGGACTCTTTTCCTTCCTGTGAAGTAGGTCTCAGCTGATGGATTCTCATTTGGCAAGATCAAAGTCCTTCTCTTGAAAACCAACAAGCATCCTGGTTAACAAGAAGCATCCCGCAGGGCTTTTAAGCATCTTACTCTCTACGGGATTTGGAAACCCATCCCTTATACCTAAATCTCTGAAGATTAGACTTTGATTCCACTTAAACATCTCCTTTCATTCTCGGGAACCGATAGGAGCTTGTGGGCTGATGAGACCAGCTCAATGATTTTTGTGGCTTACTCCGCCTAAGCCGGGGAGCTTTTGTCGTTCCCAGGCCCCTGAGGCTGTGGGGTGCTGTCTGGGCAGGTTTATGAGTAAATATCTCCTGGAGAGGGTTTGCTTTGAGAATATAAATGAAACTTTGAAAGAAAGAAAAAGAGAGAGAGGAAGAAAAGAAACCTTCGTAAGTTTAAAATGGCACCCAGTTTGGTCTGTAGGACAGTTGAAAGCAGAGTAGTGGACCAAAGACATGGACTGGGTTCACACAACATGATAAGCCATGGTGGCTGATAAGCCAGGGGTGGCTCGTCGTGTTGTCTGAACCCAGCCAGAAGGGGTTCAAGCCGCTCCGGCTGGGTTCAGACATAAGCCACGATGGCTTATTGTGTTGTGTGAACCCAGTCCATGTCTTCTTCCCCTCTTACGATCGGCTTCCACTGAGGGTCAGACTGCGTGCAACGTCAGTTGTGTAGTGTGTGGCTGAGGCTTATCTGTTTTCTTTTTTTTGGTTTTGTTTACTCTAGAGCAAGTGCGTGCGACTCCCATTTTGGATCAGGTCCACTGTGAACCGGGAGGGGAGGATTAAACCTTCCCACTCCCCCTGTTGTGCTTCCTGAAATTTCCCATGGTGGTGAGCTGATTTTGGAGGGTGGAGTTCAGCACCATGGATAGCTCCTATACAGCTCAGAATAAAACCTGCAGTGGATTAGGAGCCCCAGCGAAATCGGCGTCACCAGCCTCCCCCTGGCAGGTGCCCCACCATGTCGACCCTGGGCTCCAGCCATGCAGAGGGCTGTGCTGCCTGGCACCTGGACAGACCTTGCACAGGCCAGCTCTGTGTGTGTGTGTGTGTGTGTGTGTGTTTCTCCCCTTTCTCCTAAAGTCACTTATGAGGACGAGTTGAGCCAGAGTGGCTCGTTTACTCCAGCCTTCCCCAACGTGGTGCCCTCCAGATGTTTGGCACTACAACCCACATGATCCCTGCCCATTTGCCATGCTGGCTTGGGCTGATGGGAGTTGTAGTTGAAAACATCTGGAGGACGCCGGTCCCCCCACCCCGAACGGAATGGGGATTTGCTTCCAAAGAAGCCCATCTAGGATTGCCCGGTCAGTTGTGCGCTTAGGATTCTGCCTTATACCAGATCTGGCTATTTAACCATCTAGCCTGGTGTTGTCTGCTCTGACTGGTAGCCGCTGTCCGGGGTTTCGGGCAGACAGAGTTTTTTCCCATCACCTCTCACTTGATGCTTTTAACTGGAGATGCCCAGGATTGGAACTTGGACCAGGGTGATTTTGATCTAAATCACGGTTTAAATCGTGATTTAAATCACTACTCAGGAAGACTCGATTTAATCACGTAATTCCCCCTGCCACAAAAAGGGCACTCTTCCTTGCTATAATAACCTTAAAACCTATTATACACGACTCCGAGTTACCAAAGCTCACTGAAACAGATACAGTCATGCCTTGGATTGAGAGCATAATTCGTTCCGGAAACGTGCTTGTAATCCAAAACACTCTTATATCAAAACGAAATCCCCCCAAAAAAATTTGTATAGAGATTTTTAATTTAAGCCGTACTACAGTACTTGTATTGCAAGACGTCGCTTGTATATCAAATTTTAAAAAAGTAAATAAATATTTTAAAATTTGCTTGTCTTGCAAAACGCTCTCAAACCAAGTTACTTGCAATCCAAGGTATTACTGTTTTTGTGAAGGCTCTAGGAAGGCGAACCATCTCCAGTTGGAAAGGTTAATCATGAATATTTGGAGGATTTTCTTACCTTACTCTATTAGGATAATTGACACCAACTCCAGACAGATACTGAAACTATTATGTTTAACTAAAACAACACTGTATTGTGGATTTTTGTTTATTCAATAGTAAAGATATAATATTTAACAAGCATACAGGTTTTTTTTTTTAATTTTTTGAAAATTTAGTTAAACATTTTAAAACCTGGAGATTTTAATAGGGCTGCTAAGAATTTCCAACATTATATCATGTTGGGAGAAGAAGAGAAAAGCTCCAGGATTGGAGTAACTTCAGTCAGAGTAGGGAAATAGGGCTGATCAGATCTGTTATTTCACATATCCATATATTGCTGTTAACAAGTATGTATCTCTGGAGACACAAACCCAGGTTGGGAACTGCAAAATTTTCTGATGGTATCTTCTAGACTGCATACTAGACTGAGTTCTTGGGGAGATAGAAAGATTAATCTAAATAATCTATACAGAAGCCTATGGAACCCCATAAAATTGAGGCCCCAATCTAAGACCCTATTTACAAAACTTTTTTTAAAAAGATTATATAAATACATTGTCTCATAATATAGAATTAGAATTTATAATCCCTATTCCATAATGATATCTTTGAACTATAACACATTTTAATTTAAAACTATGATCATGTAGGGCTTTTAAAAAAGCAAAAAACAAAAGCATGTTAATAATAATAAAAAACATGAATTTAAAAAATCTGATTTAAATTTTAAAAATCTGATTTGTTTGCTTCTTTTAAAAAAAATATTGATTTTTATCCACCCTGACTAGAACCCTCCATGTAGAAAGTGTGTGACTGACCACTGAGCTAAGGTCCATTCCATAAAAGGCTTCCCTGTCATCATCATCCTGTCTTTCTTGGTTTAGATTACTCGCTTCAATGCCAAAGTTTATCAGCAGAACTCCAGTGCATGTGGGAAGAAAGGCAGAGGCATTTGTGTAGTTCTCTGTCAAGTCAGCATCAACTCTCATAACACTGAGGTTTTCTAATTTATAATAATTGGCATTTAGTTAGATTCTTTTCGGTGTTGAAGTTTTTTCTTTTCTTTTTCTGACTCATCCATTGTAGGAGGCAGCTTGAAAAGTTGCCCCCGGCTTTTCACACAGCCAGCAAGAGAGAACACTAATTCTCAGCATGAGATCCGTTGACCTACTTTGAAGCAGTTGTTATCGAATAAAGGACCGTTTCCCTTGTCAAAATATATACATAATAGACAAACAAACAAAACAAAATGCAAAACAAAACAAAACCCCCAAACAGAACCCATGTGCTTGTTTTTAAAATATATTTTGAAGGGTGAAATGAATTGAACATAATTAGGGACATGATGCAGCCACCTTTAAGCATTTCTAACTTGCACTGAAATCAATGTGGCTTGAAAGTGCACAGCTATGGCTGTATCATGGCTTCTGTGATCTCGACTCGCTATTAAAAATGACTGGGTTCAGACAACATGATAACCCACATTCAAGGGTTGAGTGTGGGTTGTCGTTGAACCATGAATTGTTGTTGAAACATAGGTTGTCATGTTGTCTCAACCCAGCTGCAATAAAAAAAAACCCATGGCGAACAACCCACAGTTCACAAACACAACAAGAAACCATGGGTTGTCTTCATGGGTTGTTCGTGGTTAACAAGTCATGGCTTGTTAGCACAGCTGGGTTCAGACAACACAACCCATGTTTCAGCGACAACCCATACTCAACCCTTGAGTGTGGGTTACCATGTTGTCTGAACCGTTTGAAACTGATTCCTTCCTATCATCAGTATTTGTCCAACGAGTAGTACTCAGATTGACAGCTAGTAGTTGCCCCTGATCCTTGATTTTGCTACAGCAGCTTTCCCCAACCCCCCAGATGTGTTGGTCTGCAGGTCCCATCATTCCCAGGCTGTGCTACATTTAGCGTGCATTCAGAAAACTAGCATTCCCATATTACGGAAGGGAAACCTGACTCTTCTGGGTCTGTCAAATGATGGAATCCAGTGCAGAATTTGTTCTCAGGTGATGCCACTGTTGGCAGCACACCAAAGCTCTACTTAACAGTGATGGCCTTGGAACTGATCATATGTCAGAACCTCCCATGTGATCCAGTTGCATCAATCCCGTCATCTAGCAATACGCGAATCGAAACATTTTTTTCTTTTTAAAGTGGTGAAATTGACTCCTCCCAAAGTCACATGATCAGCAACCTGTCCCGACAAGCCCCTCAGTTTGTGTTGGCAATGCAATTCCTAGGTTCTGGTTGTGTCAACAGATTTTCATCACTTTCCATAGCTAGGCAATTGGAGGACAGAAGAAATCTAGTGTAGGGTGCTTACTTTTTGAAATGGTCATTTAGAGTGCAAGCCTATACATGTCTACTCAGAAGGAAGCCCCACTGAGTTCAATGGGGCTTACTCCCAGGTAAGTTGAGTTTCCAACCTCGGAGAGGCAGCCAATGTGGTTCTTTCCACACCAGCTGCGAGGGGGCAGGGGAGGGGGGTCGGATCTCTGACTCCCCCTTTCGAGGAGGGAGGAATCCGAACTATCCTCTAGCCCCTGGGATGCTTGCCCAGGGGCCATAGGGGTCTTCTTCTTCTTCTTCTTCTTCTTCTTCTTCTTCTTCTTCTTCTTCTTCTTCTTCTTCTTCTTCTTCTTCTTCATCATCATCATCATCATCATCATCATCATATCCCACCTTTTCCCCAATACTGGGACTCAAGGCGGCAAAGATTGCTCTCGTAATTAATTGCTAAGGGACAATTGTTTACTTGCCTACAAGTGACCAAATGAAGCTGCCTTAGACTGTGTCAGACTCTTTGTGCAGCTAGCCGGGTATTGTCTCCTCTGCCTGGCAGTGGCACACCCAGGTTTCAGCAATAGGTCCTTCACATCACGTGCTACCTACCTGAGACCTTTTAACTGGAGATGCTGCAGACTGAACCTGGGACGGTCTGTGTATGCCGAGGTTTGCCTTCTCTCCTGTATAACTCTCCAAACACAGAAGTTATATACTAGCTTAGCTCCAGTTAAAGATCTGTGCCCCCATTCAGCGGTTGTTTGCTAATGAGCACCGGAGTTCCGATTCCAGTGCAAAGTCTCCCACACCTGCTAGGAATTCCCTGCCCGTTTAAATGGAGGGAGCCATTCCAGAATGCAATTTGGAACTCTCTCATGTAGTTTACATCCGCCTTCCCCAACCCGGTGCCTGCCAAATGTTTTGGACTGCCACTCCCAGCATTCCTGACCATTAGCCATGCTGCCTGGGGCTGATGGGAGTTGAAGTCCCAAACACCTGGAGGGTAACCAGGTTGGGGAAGTCTGGTCTACAGTCTTCACCTCCATTTTTTGTTGCTTTCTGTAACTAAATAATATGGGCATGATACTTATTTTTAAAGGATACAGTAATACCTTGGATTACAAGTAACTTGGTTTGAGAGCGTTTTGCAAGACAAGCAAATTTTTTAATATTTATTTAATTTTTTTTTACTTGATATACAAGCGTCGTCTTGCAATACAAGTACTGTAGTACGGCTTAAATTAAAAATCTCTGTACAAATTTTTTGGGGGGGATTTCGTTTTGATATAAGAGTGTTTTGGATTACAAGCACCTTTCCGGAACGAATTATGCTCTCAATCCAAGGCATGACTGTACTTGGGTTAAAATTTTACAATGTTGGGAAAGCGCCATTTCCCAGTATGGGCTAGATTATTTAAGCAGCCTTTAACCAAATATTAAAATAGATGAATTGCTTTCATGATTACTGTTTTGGAGTGGTGTTGGCATGGAAGGAAGGCGACCGAGTAACACTTACAGAAATGGCTCCCCCCCCATCACCACGTGAAAATCTTGTCCATCCAACAAAGTTTGGATGTAAAGTCTGTCGTGCATTGGATCCCTTCGGACAATTTAATTCCTATTTATTCCCAGTGTGTGGCTGGCTACTACCAAAGTTTCTGCATAGGGGAGAAAAATGGTGGTCTGAATCTTCTCCAGTGTGTGCATAAGTGCTTCCAATTACGGTAACCTTGTATGTGGTGTGTGTGTGTGTGTGTGTGTGTGTAATTCTCCTTTTGGGAAACTATGCCACACTTTTGTCAGGTATGACTGAATAACAATGCCACAGTTTAAAGTGGAAGTAACTGATTTCAGCAGAGTGTGTGAGGGAAGGAAGGTTTGGAAGGTACAACTGGTACAGAACGCGGCGGCTCGCCTGGTTAAAGGCAGCTGCCAGGGAGATCACATCACTCCAGTGCTCAAGGAGTTGCACTGGCTACCAGTTCGCTTGCCGGGCCGAATTCAAGGTGTTGGTTTTGACCTTTAAAACCCTACACAGCTCCGGTCTAGTTTATCTCATGGAGTGCCTCCAGCAACATCAAGTAGGCTGCTCAACAAGGTCTGCCACGGACAACCTTCTCCTTGTCCCATCAGCCAGAGCAGCCAGGCTGGTGGGGGACTAGGAAGAGGGCCTTTTCTGTGGTGGTCCCCAAGTTATGGAACTCCCTCCCCAGTGACCTCCGCCATGCCCCCTCCTTGATGAGCTTCCACTGGGCTTTAAAAACATGGCTTTTCAGGCGGGAATATGGGGTGGGTTAGGATTTTTTTAAAAAATGTTTATATTGTTTTAATTGTGTTTGTTTTAATTGTGTTTTAATGGTGTTATAATTGTGTTTTATTGTATTTTATCCTGTTGTACATCGCCCAGGGTGGCCGGGTGGCTGGCCAGATGGGCGATTTAAAAATAAAATAAATAAGAAAGGTTCTTTCCAGTAGTGCCAAACCATGGCTTGGTGTTACGTGTGGACCAGCTCAGCATTGGTTCCTGACTAAATTTAGGGATGTGCGGATTTTGTGAAATCCATTCTGTCTGTGTTTCACAGATCGTCGGGCGTTTTTTGTTCCGTCGTCTGCTCATTGACAGGATTGGATTTTTAAAAACCAAAACTTAGTTCTGTTTGTGCTAGTGCACATCAGCTCTGCTGTGCACGTGAGCAAACGTGGAATGGTTATGAGTTGCACTAATGCGAATTAGGACATATCAGAAAAAGCTGCAGGATCCTTAGGTCAGATTGATAGAAATCCAAACTCTTTTGTATCCGTTGCGAATTTTTCCAACAGCCCTAGTTTCAATACCCCAGGATGTACTGAAACAGGGAAATCTGACTTGTTTGAGCTCACCGGATTTCCTGCCTGTGCCTGCTTCTGATCTGATGATCAGAAGCGGGCCGAGTCTAGATTTTTTGACGGACTTCCATCTGTAAGGCGGACCGCAATTTGTGTGTGTGTGTTTTTTTTAAACCGCCAATGGAATTGGCACAAAATGGTGCCAGGAAAGCATGTGGTTTTAACATGACTTGCACAAATCTCACTAGAACCACGTGGTTTTGTTTTGCGCAAAAACGGCTATTTTTACGCAAAACAGCACCTGAAAACCTCATGGCTCTACTAGCAAGATTTGCACAAATTGCGCAAGTCTCATTAAAACCATGTGCTTTCCTGGTGCAGTTTTGCACAAATTCCATTGGCAGTTTCAAAAAAATATGCAAATTGCGGTCTGTCTTATACACAGAAGTCCACGAGCTGGCTCGACTAGCACTACACCAAATTGACACCGGTGTGTGGGCATAGAACCAGACACCGGGGAGGGGGCAAACCGAGGCAATCCAATGGATTTCCACCCCCCTAAAAGGATTCCTCACACATCCCTATCTACATTTCTTTCTTTTTAAAAATGCCTATGTTGTTGTGCCTAAACCTGAATTCCCAGTCACTTTTGCTTGAAAGTAATGTCTGTTGGATTTACGGGGCTTGAGTTCAAGGATAATGCATTTAGGCCAGTGGTTCCAGTCACCTTGGAGCTACTCTATTTTATTGCACTGTCATAAGTACTACTCATTCGTTCTCTTTCTTTTACAGGAAGTTGCATCTCCATCCTTGAAATTGTCTCCTTATTCCCAGGGCAGTGTCCGGAGGATTATATTAGAGAATCCTGAACAGGTAGGAACACTTTGTTGCTGTTGTAACAATCTGTGACATAATACATGTCCTTTAGGAGGTGGATCAAAGATGTTCGCTATGCTCTTATTAGAGGCTGAGATCCATTGTTTCAAGCTTTTTGACAGTCTGATTCAAAGATTATATTGAGTTTACTTCCAGCTTTTAAAAAACAAAAACAAAAAACCACAATGGTTATTAATGGTTATTAAATAATAATTGCCACTCGTACTCACTGGAAGGGATGTGGATTTTCTGGGAAATTTTGAATCAGAAAATTTGACACTGCCCTGAATTGATTTGAGACCTAATTTAGCATGTTTGTTCTGCTTATATTTACTAGTAAACGAAATACTTTAAATAAGGATGCTGTGTTAATTTTGCATGTTGTATAAATATCTCAAAGTTTTTCAAATTGCCAAAAGTAGTTGAACCTAGCTTTCATAGATCATAGAGTTGGAAGGAGCCTACAAGGCTATCGAGTCCAACCCCCAGCTCAATGCAGGAAACTAGAGGAGGGGTCTTCCATCCAAGTAATAACCAGGCCTGACCCTGCTTAGCTTTCCACGCTCAGACAAGCTGAGCCAGCATAAGGCCACAGGCCTACCTGAATTATCTGATTTAAAATAATTAACAAAGCACACTTACCGTGCGTGCAGTCCTCTGCAAGTTTACTTGTACATAAATCCCACTGTATTGCAGCTTAGTGTGGTTTAAATATTATGCGCAAAGAAATTGAAAGGACAGTATTCAGTGGGGACCATTGTGCAAGCAGCTCCTCCCGCTGCTTGCGTTGCGCAAATGGACCCCGCCACTCACGTAGTGACGTTTAATGTTTCCTATGGGAAGCCCTAAAATGAGCGGAAATGTTTGTTTCTTGATGAGGATGGGTCAGCGGAACTACCTTATACGAGGTCTGCCCCGATCCAGAAATGAGCATTTCCGCTCATTTCCGGTTGCTCCTGGATGCACAAGTGGTGGGTCTTGCTTGAAGAATGGAATCTGAAGGGGATGCAACAGGAATCATCGGAGGCGCAGTCTCCCATTGGATACGGCCCACAGTTTTACTTGGAAGTTGATTTTTTATTGAAATATTTGTAAATATTTGTATTATTTTGCATTGTTCATTTAAAGCATTTTTTTTATTCTGCTCTTGAGTCAGAAAGGCTCCCAGAGCAGCTTACAGGTAATAAATAAAACAAGATAATACCTGCCCTCAGGCTTACAGTCTAAACGACTACATATAAAAGGAAAAAAGGATGGGGAGGGAAGAGGAAAACAAGCAAGCCCAAGCACCAGTTCTTAAAGTTACAAAGTTCTTATAATGGCCAGCTTGACTAGAAACTGTTCAGTGGGGAGACGAGTCAAATGCCAGCTGGTCTCTCCGCACAGCCGGCAGAGTGGACCCGACGGCAGTCTCTTCTCTCCCTCTGCTGCAGCCTGATGAAATATTTTAAGACATGACAACTCAATAGCATATGTTTCTTTTACGTTGTTTAGAGTCTGAGAAAACTGAAGGCACTGAAAAAACATGTCTAAGTTGTGCATGCTTGAAGAGCTGCGTGCATAAATATATGTGCTCCCCAGGGCTAGGCACCTAAAAAAAAGTGAATTACAACTTTTAGATTGGACTGGTATTTTATCCCTTCTGATTGCATCTTTTCCTTATGTTATCGATTAATTTTATGAAACAGTGCCTCAGAACCATATAGCTGTGGAAAACCTTCCAGAAAAGTTTCCACCCCACCTCACTGCTCACTGACTTAACAGCTGTGTTTGCATGGAACACTAAACCAGAATTCTGCCAAATCTTGGCATATCACGAAGGAGCTATATCTTTTGCAGCATGCACACCTTTCTCTCCCACCTGGATTCTCCCAGTGTTGTGAGCGGCTAAGCAAACCGGAAATGGTTTATTGAGTGTGCTGTCTGAACTTGGGATCTTGGCTTGTTGCCCTCTTTACAAACCAGGATTCGTAAGCTGAGAACAAACCATGATTTACGATTCTGGCTTGTAAAGGGAGCAACGTGTCTGGCTCCCAAATTTCAGACAATGCGCTAAACAAACCATTTTCTAGTTGTTTAGCTGCTTCTGCTCATTGGAGGAGCCATGTGAGAATAAATGGGTTGCGTGCAGCAACAAGCAGCTTGCCAGAATCCTGGCTTACCATTCTGTGCGAATGCAGCCAACGGCCACTTCCGGAGCTCAAACTGGGCGACTCCTTTGTTTGTTAATTGCTACCCATATGCAAATGTCGAACTGTTTTTTTTACACTTTCAGGAGCCACTGTCTCCACTTTTGAGAGGAGGAAATAATGTGATCTATGAGAAGACAATAAGAAAATACGAGCTGCTGAATCCAGAAGAGGTAAGAGGACTCCCCCCCCCCCATATCTTTGTGTTGTTTTTAAGGGGGGGGGAGTTTAAAGCAGTTTTTACAAACCGTGTTCTTGGATCTTGGGTTGAAAGTTTTGTGTGGGTGTTCAGGAACTAGTAATTATGGAGCCATGTGACTCCCTCAAGGGATCTGTTTCCCCTCTCCCACTCCCAGCGGTATTTGCACCTCCAGACACAAAGAAGCACCTGTTTCAACTACAGAATGGGGGGAAAGACTTGGACGACAGCACAAAAGCTCCTGCACTGCCCTTGCGGTGAACACTGTCTGTGCAACCGATGAATGAAAGCCCCTTTTTTTTTTTAACAGATTGAATGGATAGTATTGTTTTATATTCCGCACTTCCCAAGGAGTATAAAGTTCCAGGGATAGCCTTTTCCGAGGCCCATTTCCTTTAGCGGAGAATATACCTGGAGATGTATTTTATTATCTGTTTTCAAGTGTGCAAGTTGGGGAGGGGGAAGTAGACGGACAAGGCTAACTGTGAAAAAAGAGTCTCGTGCTGCTGCAAGTGCATGGGACGTTTTTAGAGTAAAAAAAAAAAGAAGGAAAAGGAGTTTCTTCAGCCACCTCCTAAACTTAAAAAGGTATGTGGAAACCCTGTCCCCTTCCCCAAGGGGAAAACTATTCGAAATTCTCCCCCTCCCTGCGAAAGAGGTAGAAAGCAATGCTGCTTTTGCATGGAGAGAAAACATTCCTGAAAATAGGGGACAGGGTCTGGCACATCACTAGCTTAAACCTGTAGTGTGGATGTATCAGATGAGGCACATTTCGCTATGCACAGCTATAGAAAGAACTAGTGGAGGTACCTTCTAAATATTTCATTGTGATTTTTGTTATATCAAAACCAAAACCAAAATAAAATAAAAAGTATTGCAGTTTTCTTACATAGGATTTGAACATATCCATTACAATACATACATATGCAATGTGTAACCCAATCTATTTTATATATGACAAGATATACTACTATTTTTAGGCATAATTCAACAAAGGCAGACCAAATGTCCATCCATTTGTCCATTCATAGATGACGCCTAAAGACCGTTCAAAAATGGAAAGCAATGCATCATTAAGTCCTCAACCCACTGTATTATTGACGGTGGCCATTTGTCTTTCCACCATTGTAGTATTCATCTCTTTGCTGTCAGAAGGGCGCAAAGAATCCATTTGCGTTGACCTTGCGTTAAGTTCCAAAAGCAGGTAGATAATTGAGAAGAACATGCACATCAGTAAATATTAAAGAGCTTTCCATTACAAGGTTTATCCGTGTTGTTACCTCCTCCCAAAAGGAAGCAGTCATTGGGCATTGCCAAAACATATGGGTGAGAGAAGCAGTAGCTGCATTACACCTAAGAACTAATGGAGGTATTTGAAATGACAGTTAATGGCAGATGAGGTCACCCAATGGCCTGTGCTGGCTGGGATGATGGGAGTCATAGTCCAGTACCACTGGAGGACACCGGGTTGGAGAAGGCTCTTTAAGGGTATTAGTGTAGTTCAGGATCATAGTACAGTGGATGCGCTGGGAAAGATTGAACCGCGATGCTGTGAGCTCTGAACGAATTCTGTGTCCTTTAGGGGAAGCAGTATCAATATGCCCTCCAGCACACGCAACCCGACCAGTGCCAAGTCTGCCCGCCGGTGGAACACGTCCAAGTGGTCCAGCAGTGCCAGCAAAGCCCGCCGGACAATTGCTATGACATCTCTCCAATCAGCGTTAATGACGTCGGAAGAGGGAACGTGAGGAAAGTCACCATTCAGACCTGTGAACCGGTAAGGATTGGCGGCGGCTGGTGGCTCCGGCGTCAGTGGGGCGGTGTATCCGCTCCGGGTTTTAGTCTGAACTTTTAAGGAGCTATCCACGGTGCTGAGCCCTATCCCTAAAATAGGTTCAGCACCAGGGATAGCTCCCTTAAAGTTCAGGCTGCAACCTGGAGTGGATCACCGCCCCACTTGACACGAGCCAGCAGCCACTGCTGGTAAGAGTGACTCCTCCTTCAAATACATTATTTTACGTTTTTCCAAAGGTTTGTTCTCGGGAGCTGGCGAATGGCCTTGGGAGCACCTGAAGCTGCCACATTGCTAAAGGTGACCTGCAGGGCTGGTGCCAGGCTTGGTGGGCTCGTCGGCGGCGCAGGCCCTCTCCCCTCCCCTTACGCTGTTATTTATTTATTTAAAGTATTCTTTCATCCCGCTCCTCAGCTAGAAAAGCCGCTCCCAGAGCGGCTTACAAGTCAGAAAACAAGACGGTCCCTGCCCACAACCTTACCATCGAAAAAGACATGACACATGTCTTTTGGACATGACACAGGTCTTTTAAGGGAAAAGGTTTGGGGAGGGAAGAGGGAAAAATTACGTAGACTTACTGCAGTTTTTGCTATATACATTTTCTCCTGTAGCCGTCTTGGCTACATGAGAGCCAGTGTGTGGCGTAGCGGTTCGAGTGTTGGACTGGGACTCCGGAGATCCGGGTTCTAGTCCCCGCTCAGCCATGAAGCTCACTGGGTGACTTTGGGCCATTCACCGACTCTCAGCCTAACCCACCTCACAGGGTTGTTGTGAGGACAAAATGGAGGAGGAGGAGGAGGAGGTAGATCATGTAAGCCGCCTTGGGTTCTTTGCAAGAGGGAAAAGGGCAGGATATAAATGTAACAAGAAATAAAGAAGGTTCCACCACCGGAGAATGAGTTTGCTACTAACAGAAAGGATGAAAGAGCAGATTTTTAATTGTCTGAAGCATTTTGCTAAAGATGCAAGATGGGTAACTTGCACAGGAACGCTCTTGCTCCCATTTTCTGCGCAGTTGGTTTTGGGAGTTAAACCGAAATGTATGCTTGTTTGCCTCTAGCCAATTTCTCAAGCGCCTTAGCAAGAAAAAAAAAAAGCCCCTGTTAGCCGCAAATTATGAAATGAAATACATTCAGGTGGAGTGCATGGGAGAGAGGAGGAGGCTGGATGCTAATTATGTGAAGGAGATGCAGGATTCTCAACTCTTGACGCCTTGGGCTTCCCGGAGGTCAAATGCTCACCGTGGGAAAGGCCAGAATTGACGCTGGTGGCTTTGCCAAGCCTGTGTTGTTGCGCTTCCTTGCAGAGGAATGGTGGGGCGAAAAAGGAAGAATCGCTTTCTGCTGCTGCTTGAGTTTCAGAAATGAAAACTTTTTTAGCTGACCAGGCTGGTTTCAGGAGGCCCTGGGGATTCTGCTTGTGAATCTTTATTGTTGCAGCTCTTTTGTCCTCTGCCCTCCTCTGCCATCACCACACACACACACGCATGGGTGGTCCGATCCTCAAAATGAAATAAGCAGTAATAACCATTTTGAAGAGGGTGTGGTGTTCCTTGCCTCTAGCAAAGTGCCTCTCTCCAGTTTGCTCTTGCACATATTCATCTGAGGTGTCAGAATGGATGGACTGTATCCACTTCAAGCTTCTGTATCCACTTAGACTTGTATATGCTTCAAGTGATGGCCACCACTTTGGATGGCTTTAAAAGGGGATTGGACAAATTCATGGAGGAGAAGGCTATCAATGGCTACTAGTCCCGATTGGCTATATGCTTCCTCCAGTATCAGAGGCGGTATGCCTATTTACACCCGTTACTGGGGAACATGGGCAGGAAGGTGCTGCTGCACTCATGTCCTGCTTGTGGATTTCCTGTGGGCAGCTGGTCGGCCACTGTGTGAACCGAATGCTAGACTAGATGGACCCTTGGTCTGATCCACCATGGCTCTCCTTATGTTCTTAGCTGCCGATGGGGCATGACCTTTCGAGATGCTCCACTATGTACGCCAAAGGCCATGGAAGTAGAAAACTAGCACAGCAGGGAGCAAAGCTTGGCTCGAACCTTTTCTCCCTGATTGGTTCGTTCTTTACTCTTGGGGAGTTTTCAAAAATGAGAATGTGGAGGAGCATTAAAAATAAATAAATAGGGATTCATAGATCATAGAATTGGAAGGGGCCTACAAGGTCATCGAGTCGAATCCCCTGCTCAATGCAGGAAACTAGAGGAGGGGTCTCCCATCCAAGTAATAACCAGGCCTGACCTTGTTAGCTTCCTCCACCTGAAGTGATACAGTCCATGCTACTACCTCAGGCTTCTACCATCCCATCTAGATGAGTAGATTAGTCCTTGTACATGTGAATGGGCTGTCATGGATTTTGCAAGCAGAACATTCGCTTTAGCCAGTGTCAACTTTTCAAGGAGAACCTGTTCATGTTAATCTGGGTTCGAATTTGCCCTTGAGCAACCCAGTGAGCCAATGGGTAAAAAAAAAAAAAAAAAGCTTAACCAATGGCAAAGACCATAAACACAATGATGAAATGGGCCATAGTTCATGGATGCTTATGCTAGAACACATTTAAGGTGCCACAAGACTCTTTAGGCGCAATCCTATGTCGGTTTAGACAGAAAAAATGGCCTACAGCTGGCATAATAGGAGTTGTAGGCCTTTTTTCTGTCTAAACTTGCTGCATAGGATTGTGCCCTTTGTTGTTTAAACTCCAGATTGTAACTGAAACAGATTAAATGATTTATTGATACTTGGCATACAAGAAGATCAAAGAAATAATCGTGCAAACTTAAAGGACTCCATAGAAACAGAAAGGCAAATGCATCAAGGGGATGCAGTGTAATGAACAGGTCAATGGCGTATGAATAAAAAGAAGCCATGGTTGTGTCCTGAGTCAGCAGTTCACATACTGATTATTAAAGTTTTTGTTTTTTTTTAAAAAAGAATGTTGTTTATGATCCATGGGTGAAGTAGCTCAAATGCTGTTCCTTTATTGCCTCCCGTTAGGTGAGATGCATTCAAGAGACAAATGACCAGCTGGACTCACGATACTTCGGGGAGCTCCTCGCTGAGCTCCACCACAAGAGCAACTGAACTCTACAGCTGTTTACTGCAGCATGTTGAAAAGCTAGGCGGAAGGTACCCCCATGAGTCTGCTCCTACCTGTGGCATCCTAGGAATCTTAGGAATGTCTTGCAAAGTTTTCTGGAAAGAGGGCTGGTTGCTTTTCCAGCCGCCTTCCGCAGCTGCCTTCCGTTGCCTGCTTGTTCAGAAAGCTGTGCGTGTTGGAATGAATTCAGAAAGCAGGAGGCCTTGAGGTCTGCCTCTGAAAACACCCCCCCCCGTCCAGTTCTGCGAACACAACCACACAATCCATGTTGTTGTTGTTGTTGTTATATAAATATATATACCATTTTCCAGTGAACTTATCAAAGCGATTAACAAAAATGATAAGAGCATAAAATATAACCATATAATAATCTCTGCTATAAGTATACTGGCTGGGTTACCCTTCGGGGAAAGCCTGCATGAAGAGTTAGGCCTTGAGCAGATGTCTAAAGATCAAAACTGAAGACGCCCACCTAATGTCAACAGGGAGTGCGTTCCTAAGTTGTTCGGATTTTGCATGTTAACGACAGAACCTTAAACTTGCCCTGGTAGCTTATTGGCAGCCAGTGCAGTTCTTTTAACAGAGGGGTAACATGCTGCCGAAAGGCATAACATGTTAGCTGATTTGCAGCTGCATTCTGCATTAGCTGCAGTTTTTGGACCAGTGCTAAGGGTAGCCCGACAAAGAGCATATTGCAGTAATCCAGTCTTGATATCCAATACCTGAGTCACTGTGGCCAAGCTGTTATGGTGCTCAATGAATATCATTCATCAAGGGCTGATTTGGTTTCAAAACCAGGACTGAACCCAGACTGGAACCGGTCTAGATATATTCCATAATTGGACTGTATTATGAAAATTTCCCCAGATTGTGTACATGTTCTGGAGTTCCTTACTATAGAAACAAAAATGAAAGCTTAGATATACATACGTGAAGAGGAGGGTATGCAAGAAATTCTAAAAATAATATGACTTATAATTAAGTGGATTTGGAAATGCTCTATTCTAATGTTGTCCTGTGTTTTCTTTACAGGAGATATGAAATTGAATCTCTGAGTCAAGTAAGTACACCAAAGATTTCCAGCAGCTATGATTGGTGGTCTGTGGCTACATTCCAACAAACCTCACAAATATCTGGCCTGATGCAGTCATAAAGCTTAACTGTTGTTAGCTGCCTTAAGGTTCCTGCCCCTGAAGGGATGTGAATAGGGAGAGATAATCACTAAAGCGATATCACTGAAGCAAGCAGAAAGGCTGAAGAGGTGGGGAATGTGCCCTAACCATAGTTTCCTTTGAGCAGATATAAATGCTTTAACCAAGGTTAATGCAAGCCATGGTCACCAAACCCATTTCACGTCCTGGTTTGTGACCAATCCTTAACCATGGTTTGGGTATTCAGACCAATCTCTCCTTAATGATTGAGGGGGGGGGAACATGGTTAGGTTTTATGTCTAGTTAGAGCAGGAGTGCAGAACTATATTGTGATAGGGGGCTGAATTGTCTCTCACCAGGCCCTCTGCAGGCTGGATGACATCCATGGACATGACCATATTGTCATCGCTGTCCACCCTCCTGGCCATTTCACCTTTCTCCATGCTAGGAGAGACACGGAGTTCCAAGCTTCTCCCAGTATGGAGAAAGGGACACGTCCAGCACTGTTTCTCCCGGGGCTGGCCAAGGCCCTTGCTTCGTGCAGTGTGCATCGTCCCCCACGGGGGCAGTGCTGGGAAAAGCGACCATTCATGCCAGCACCAATGGTGGGGAGTTCTCTCTCAGTCACACTTCTATCAAAATGATGGATAAAGTGACCCTGTGGTGACTTTTCCCCTTTTGAAGAGTTTGGCTGTGCAAGAGATTTGGTGGTCACCTTGCTTTCTAGCACGTTGTATATAACTAACTTGCCAAAAACATATGGGCTATGTTCTCCTTTGCGTACCAGGTCCCCAGCCAAAAACAATAAATAAGTTAACTGATAAGAGCGCCCTTGAATGTAAAGAATAATATCTAATACTCATTTTCTTTCTTGTTTCCTTTAAAAAACAAAATAGACAGAAGACATTGAGAGTTTGATCCCTAAAGGGCTTTCGGAATCAACAAAGCAGCAAATCCGTTACCTCCTGGAGGTAAGGGCTCTGTGTGTGCGTGTTGGTGAGAAATGGAATAAAGGGAGTTCTTTGTGCTCGATTTTGTATTGTGAAAACACTTCTTTTATTTTTAGCAAGCAATATTTATTTCTTGCTAAAAAGAAATAAATATTTCTTTTGTATACATTTTGTATACATTTGTATATCACCCTTCATTCAATAGATTCCAGGGCGATGAAATGTGCAATAATAATAATAATAATAATAATAATAGTAGTAGTAGTAGTAGTAGTAGTAGTAGTTGTTACTACTACTATTTTTAAAAAACATTAAAATATACAATGAATACCAATAATACCAGAACGTTAATGATAACATGAGTTAACATCGGCTAAATATACAGCAGACTAAGGCATTCCTCACATATGCACTCAGATGCATGTCTACTCAGAAATAAGTTACAGTATTTTTCCATGTATAAGACTATACTTTTTCCTAAAATTTTTAGACTAAAAATTGAGGGTCGTCTTATACACGGAAGTAAGCCAAGGAGAGAACCGCGCGGTTGCGAAACTGCCCGGTGGGGGGTGTCTTATACATGGGGGCGTCTTATAGATGGAAAAATACGGGTATATTGATTTCAGTGGGGCTTCCTCTCTGGAAAGTATCCATAGGATTGCAGCCTTAGTAGTAAAATATATAGCCTGCTGTGAAATCTTTGTAATGATCTAAGACAGTGATGGTGAACCTATGGCACGTGTGCCACAGCTGGCATGCAGGGACCTCTCTGTGGGCACTCGAGCCATTGGTCACCAGATCGCGAAAAGACTGTCCCCTTCTGCAAAACACTAACGATTTTGTTCTTTCTCACAGTGTGGAACAGAATGATTTTATTCTAGAATTCCTGTTACAGAATTCTTTTCTACATTGTTATCACATTTAAATTTTTTTGAAGAATGATACACAGAGCATGGCCCTAACAGTTGACCTGAGTGCTGCATGTGTTGCTCTCAAACTAACAGAGTATGAGCCAAGATTTGACAAATTATCAGCATGCATGCAATAGCAAAAATCACATTAATTGTGCAAAAGCATGCCCAATGCAAACTTTTACCTAATGCAGTGTTTGCAGTCCAAGACATAAAGTGTTTAAAATGTGTTAAGCACGTTCAGTTTTCTTGTTTATCTTGCTCATCCTAGTACAGGTTGACTTTTACTTTTACTAATCCGACACCTGTAGAAGCAGGGAAGGGACCCGGGGTAAAGCTTGCCCCATACAATTTCAGTTTGGCATATAATCATATTACAAGTTGAGAATCCCTTATCCAAAAATACAGGGTGGCCGGGTGACCGGCCAGATGGGCGATTAATAAATATAAGAAATATAAGAAATAAATACATGTGCCTAATTATTTAAAAAGTTTGTATAAATTCCCTTCAGGCTATGTGTACAATGTAGTACTATAATAATTTTTTGAGTTGATTTTTTTCCCAACAAAAAACTGTTTGTATCATTGAAAGTTCTGTTACTGTGTTTTTCTTTTAAGACAAAATATGTACTAATTAGTTCGGACAACTGTACGAGTTGTTTTTCTAAAACTAAAACCTTGTTTAATTGCAGTGTTGGCACTTTGAAATAAATAAGTTGGTTTTGTGTTGCAGTTTGGGCACTCGGGCTCAAAAAGGTTCGCCATCACTGATCTAAGAAATCCTTTAAAAGGATTTCAAGTCAATTGAATGTCAGGACCAGAAGCTAGCTATATTTTTACTCTGAAGGTTTTGATTTTGAATTAATACCTTGTTGCTTGAAAAATAAATGTACTTTCCTTTTTCCTTCCTTCCTAGATGAGAGTAACAGGCAATAAGTCGATGAGGCTTGTCCTTGCTACGTTTAGCAACCTTCGGGAGGAGCTGGTCCATCTTCAGGATGACTTGGGGGTGGGTAACCGTGCTGGGTAGCATGTGTCCAGTTGTGTTTGACTGGTTCATCATTTGTAATGGAAGGCTGGGATTGATAAAGCTATTTCACTTCATCTGGTAGAATTGGGCCAGGTCCCCTTGGACCAATTTGTGGCTTGGTTGTGGTTGCTGATGGACCACTGAATCACGCTCTGCTCATCTCCTTCACACTTATTTTTGACCAGCTTCCCGGCTTTGGTTCTGGGGAGTTCAGCTCCACTTCCTGTTCAAGCCAGCTCACTGAAAAACACCACCACATTTCTGAACTAATGTTCAGATTTGGCTTGACTCTTTGCAATAAAAATGTGCCCTTTTCACCAATTAGAAACTCGCATTCCCCAGATCCACCATAGCAACATATGTCTCTTTAAATTTAAAGCAGACCTTAAAAAATAATAATAATAAGTCTTCTGGTTTTATAGAAATTGGAAACGGATAAGGTGATGCTTGAGAAAAACCTGGCTTTTAAAGAGGCACAAGTAAAAGAGTATGAAAAGCTTTTGGCATCGGTGCGAGAGAATAATCGCCAACAGCAGGTAAGCTCGCATGTTTATGAGTGAATCGAAAACTCCCAGTTCTGCCTTCTTAGTTGAGAATGGTTTCTGCATCGGCAGAATAAAAGGCCGGTTCGCACATTACCCATGTGGCCAGAAGGTCACTTCCAGGTGTTCAGAGAATCTTTGAATTGGGGTATCATATGTGTCGGGTGGGTGCAGCTGCTGTTTTCCAAACTTGTGGGGGAATAAGCCAAAGTTCCCCTTTAGATGTGACCATTCCTTCAGGGCTCTAGGGGTTTGTACATTTGGCAAAAGTGAGGGGTCAAAACTCTTCCTGGACTGTAAGTTTCCGGATAAAAGTGGGAGTGGAGGTTGCATGTTTGAATGTTCCCCTAAAGCCAGGGTGGGCAACCTGCAGCCCTAGGGCTGTGTGCGGTGCGGCCCACAGCCTAATTTCAAAAGCCCTCAGCATGTGATCGGTTCAGACTTCTGGCAAGAGTGATCTCTCTCTCCCTCCTCCAGCAGGTGGCAGGGCAGGGTG
Source organism: Shinisaurus crocodilurus (assembly GCA_021292165.1). Taxonomy (NCBI): domain Eukaryota; kingdom Metazoa; phylum Chordata; class Lepidosauria; order Squamata; family Shinisauridae; genus Shinisaurus; species Shinisaurus crocodilurus. The sequence goes on from CM037883.1 coordinate 21,937,117, forward strand.
TGTGTGTCCCCAAGCCCGCTATCCTTTGAGTGGCACTTATGCAACTCAAGATTTGAAAAGTAGTGTGGCATGGGATGGCTAAGTACTGTTTTTTTTTAAAATATATATTATTTTTATTGAGTGTTAAATCACACGTTTTCAATATAATCAACAAGTCTATAGAAGATACCACAACTTTTTCAACTAGCAATTCAACACATACAATTCATGGGGAAAAAATCCAATTCCAGTTAACTGGAATCACAGGAAGTTCAGTATATTCATAACCTTATATTTATCCTGCAGAAGTTCATCAGGGATTTAAATTTATGGGATGGCTAAGTACTTTCCAGAAAGTCAAGTCTGTCTGGATGGTGGTCCACTTAATTTAATGTAGGGGTGAGGGACCTCCAGCCTGCTGGCCTAATCTGTGTTGCAAAGGTTGCCAAACCAGCCTGCAGAGGCTTGGGGCTCCTTCCATGGGCCCCTTCCCCCTGCCCGAGGCCACCCCTGGCCTGGAGGCTACCAGGGGTTTGGGGAGGACGTGTGGCGAGGAACCCCCTTGTTATCTCCAATCACCAATTGGAGATTACAAGAGGATTCCAATTGGAAGGGGGGATCCAGCGCACTTCCCCGGTGCTTGCAGAGCTCCTTAATGTCATTCAGCCCAGAGAGGGCTGGCTGGGTCATCAGGCCCCCACCCAGAAACAATTCCCCAACCTTGCTTTAATAAGAGGAGATGAAAATGCATAGCATATCCTCTGTGACTATCTGCAGGGCAGCAAGTTCCTGCCATCATTAGATGCTCCAAAACGGTGAGGGGGATGCTCATCCTAGCTCACTTACTCTTGTGTTGTGTGTTTGCAGCAAGCCCTCCGGGAGTATACTCTGAAATGCCGTTCCTTGGAAGAGCAACTCGTCTCTCTCCGGCACAATGATGGAGATCGGGAGTTCCGGATGAAAGACCTGGAATACAGCAAACGAGCCTTGGAGCAAGAAATCCAGAATCTGAGACTCCAGGTGAAGACAGACAGGTCTTTGTTTTTGTTAGTGCTAGGCAGAATGTTCGGAATTCCAAAACGTTGGCCTGGATTGTGGGGTTGGTTTGGGGTAGATTCATGGTAAAAGACGGGGGCAGAACTGCCTTTCCTATCGCATATTGGCCCCACAGGGGTGCACAGCAGTGCACAGATCTGTGGGTTCCCGGTTTTAGCCCCAGCGTCTCCTGGCCCCTCTGGTTTAGAAAATAAAATGAAAAGATCTTTGCCGAGATCTTGGAGAGATGATGGCAGTTATTGTAGACAATTTCATACAGCAATTGTAAGAATAAGTGAGTTCCATTTTGATGAAAGTGACTCCAGTTTATATGAGATCATTCGCACTATTGTCCATTATGAAAGTTACAGTAATCAAAACGTTCCTGCCACAGGCATCCTCTAATCCCCTGGGTCAGACCACCACTGATGAACTGTCCAGCCGCTACGTGGAGATGATCAACCAACTCAGAGAGGATAAAGACCGAGAGATCCGTAGCCTGAGGGTACGTAGGTGTTCTTACAGGAGATATTGCGGAGGGGGGCCACAGCGAACACCTCCAGGGCATTTGTATGACTTTTTAATAGCAGGTTTGGGTTGGGTTGAATCTGATCAGGGTTAGAGGCAGCAACATTTGTTGTTATTTTTTACACATTTGATAAGTTTCTTAGTTGCCTTCCAAGACCGTGGTTTTCTTAAGGCGACTTACAATGTAAACATTACATGATTCAGTATCAAACAAATTATCAAAGCACTTCAGGTTTAAACAATTTTAAAATAAGCCAGTTAAAACACTTTCAGATATTGAACAGCAGCAATAACCATGAGACCTTTTCAATTAGAAGCCAGAGAGAACAAGTGTGCTTCTAAAGCCCTCCTCAAAGCAGCCACAGATGGAGCCAACTGTATATCTTCTGGGAGGGAGTTCCATAGGAATAGGGGCCATGACTAAGAAGACCCTGGCTGGGCCTGTTCGCATTATCGCTGTGAGGGAAATAAGCTATGGTGGCTTATTTTCCCCTGCCACACTTGCCGTTTGCGTGCCGACTGGAGTTCCCTAATTACCCTACTGGCGTGGCTTGCCATGTTGTCTAAACCTGGTGGCGTGGCTTGTTTGCGGTGGGCAGCAACTCTCAAATAACCCGACAACAGCCCATGGGTTATTTGAGGGTTGCTGCCCCTTCAAACAAGCTATACCACTTGGGTTTGGATGACATGGCAAGCTGCACCAGCGAGGGCAATTGGGGAAATCCGGCCGGGACGTGACCGGTCACATGGTTAACCAACCACTGTAGCTTGTTAACCACATTGCGATCATGTGAACTCGGTCCCTCTCTTGAGTGCCTGATCGAGGAAAAATTGTAGCTTTGGAGGAGAAGATTTAAATTGGGGAAACGGCATGGAGAAAAGGGGTTAACTCCCCATACCCCCAGTCAGTTTTATACACACAGCTCTGGTTTCATTTAAGAAAACAAAACAGTGAGATATCAAATCACAAATCTCCCAGCATCAGTGGAGGCTTATGCACAAAAAGCTGCTTGTGAATTTGGCCTACTCTGTATGTCCCAAAGTACTAATGCAGATGGAAAATTTTATTGTTTGGTTTTGTTCTGATTTTGTTTCTAAGTCTCCTTGGGGGTCCCTTCAGGGTTGAAAGGCTGGATATATATATGTTTTAGTAAGTAATAAAACTAAACTCCCAGATTAAAGCATAAATTATTTCTGTGGCTTTTTCACAAGCACCACCCTGTAAGGTCACTTGTTGCGACCTCCACATTGTGGCTGGTGTGAGATTCAAACGGTTGACTTTCTAGTTTGTTCACTCTTGCTACATTAGCTCCTTTCCCCCATATTAGTCAATTTCATTGCTTGACTCTCTTCTTTTTTAAACATATCCAGGGCAGGCCCTACCATGAGGCAAAATGAGGCAGTCGCCTCAGGTAGCAGATTTTTGGTGTCATAAAAGGGCAGCAAAATGTTATCTACTTAATTATTGTGTTTCTACTGTCAGGGATGGGGAGAGGTGCTTAAGGGATTTTCTGCCTCATGTGCCAAAATAACTCGGCTGGCGTTGCACCTTGATTGGTGTGTGTGTGTGTGTGTGTGTGCACCATTTGCTGCTCTGCTTCAGGCAGCAAAATGTCTTGGGACGGCCCTGAGCCTATCCATAGCAGAGCTGCCTTTTTTGATGGTCCTCAGCATGTGTTCTGTTGTTCTCTTTCTCTAGTCCCAGTTACGCGAATTCCAGAGGGATTTTTCAAGGCAGCAAGGGACGGACAGTGACCTTCAGATGAGGCTGCAAGAGTTGACTTTAAGGCTGGAAGAGAGAGAGTCTTGCATTAAGCAGTTTGAAGAGGTAAGCTGCTCTGCTTTGAGAACAGAAAAGGTGCATTTTTGGAGTTGCCCACTGTAGCCCCGGGAGATAAACTAGGGAATGCCCCATGTTGCAGGATGCCCCAAAAGGGTTTGGGTCACTTTAATCACTATTACAGGGCAATTCTATGTATTTCTACTTTAGAAGTAAGGATGGGGGAAGACATCGTTCTGTTCGCATTCTTATGTGAACTTTCCAAATTCGTGGTACGCGAACCTGTCTGAGAACCAGAATGCAGTTAAATGTTCTGATCTGCACTTCTAAGTTCACACATAAAAAAAACAAGTGTACACCTTACACACACACACACACACACACCAGAAAAATATTGTGCGAGGCCCAGGAATCTTGTCAACGCTGGGAGGAGCAGCTGGCCTTCCCGGCTCCGGCAGAGTCCCAGGCTCCGTGTGGTGCCAGTGAAGGGCACCACTCGAAGTAACACTGCCAGCATGAGGAAGACCATGCCGGGGGAAGACTCCCCCACTGCCACATCCCCTCTGTTCTCTCTGATCTCCAATTGGAGATGACGGTGGGGATTTCCCTAGGAAAGTGGTACACAGGGGAATCCTTGCTGCTTTCTCTGATCTCAGGCCAGAGATAACAGCGAGGGTTGTCTCCAGGGGTTAGAATCATAGAATCATAGAAAAGTAGAGTTGGAAGGGGCCTACAAGGCCATCGAGTCCAACCCCCTGCTCAATGCAGGAATCCAGGTCAAAGCATCTCTGACAGATGTCTGTCCAGCCGCACCTTGAATGCCTCCAGACTGGGAGAGCCCACCACCTCCCTAGGTAGTTGATTCCATTGTCTTATTGCTCTGACAGTCAGGAAATTTTTCCTGATGTTTAGGTGGAATCTAGGTTCCTGTAACTTGAGCCCATTATTCCGTGTCCTGCAAACTGGGATGAACGAGAAGAGATCTTTGCCCTCCTCTGTGTGACATCCCTTCAAATACTGGAAGAGTGCGATCATATCTCCCCTCAGTCTCCTCTTCTGAAGGCTAAACATGTCCAGTTCTTTCAGTCTCTCCTCATAGGGCCTTGTTTCCAGTCCCTTTATCATCCTTGTTGCCCTCCTCTGAACCCTCTCCAGTTTGTCTATGTCCTTGTTAAAATGAGGTGCCCAGAACTGGACACAGTACTCAAGATGAGGCCTAACCAGTGCCGAGTAAAGGGGAATTATCACTTCCCGCGATTTGGAAGCTATACTTCTATTAATACAGCCCAAAATTGCATTTGCCTTCTTTGCAGCCACGTCGCATTGCTGGCTCATATTCAGTTTGTGATCTACCACAATTCCAAGATCCTTCTCACTTGTAGTATTGTTGAGCCAAGTGTCCCCCATTCTGTAACTCTGCATTTGGTTTCCTCTCCCTAGGTGCAGCACTTGGCATTTATCCCTGTTAAATTTCATTCTGTTGTTTTCGGCCCAGCGCTCCAGCCTATCGAGGTCACTTTGAATTTTGTTTCTGTCTTCCAGAGTATTAGCTGTTCCACCCAACTTTGTGTCATCTGCAAATTTGATAAGCATTCCCTGTACCTCCTCATCCAAGTCATTAATAAAAATGTTGAAGAGCACCGGGCCCAGGACCGAGCCCTGTGGTACCCCGCTCGTTACCTCTCCCCAGTTTGAGAAGGAACCATTGATAAGCACTCTTTGAGTCCGATTCTGTAGCCAATTGTGGATCCACCTGATAGTTGATCCATCTAGCCCACTCTTAGCTAGCTTACTAATCAGGATATCATGAGGCACTTTGTCGAAAGCTTTGCTGAAGTCCAGGTATATAATGTCCACAGCATTCCCACAGTCCACAAGGGGAGAAACCCCAAAAGCTCTGCAGGCTGGGTCAAGGAGTTGGGCCAGATTAGTCCTGTGGGCTGGGGGGTTCTACACCCTTCCTATGTAGTCTCTTGCTTTTTTACATATATGTTGAGAGTGGAGTCTGGTGACATCCACTCTCAACATCCACTCTGGATTTTAGTCTGAACTTTGAAGGAGCTATGCACGGTGCTGAACCCTGCCCCCGAAATAGGTTCAGCACCATGGATAGCTCCTTAAAAGATCAGACTAAAATCTGCAGTTGATACACATGCTTTTTTTTTTTTTAATGGGGTGTTCAGCATTGTTCAGTTCACCCAGCTCTCACTTGCCCCTGCACATGTAACCGAACACTTATGGCCACAATCCTAATGTTGTCAGACACACCACATTCATTAAAGAAGACTCATTGAAAATGATGGGACATCAAAATGAAATACTACCTCACACAGCACATAGTCAGACGATGGAATTTACTACCATAGGATGGAGTGATGGCCATGAGGTCGAGTGGCTTTAAAGGGGTATTGGACAAATTCATGGAGCATGAGGCTATTAGCGGCTGCGAGTCCTGATGGCTATATATTACCTTCCATATCAGAGGCAGTATGCCTCTTGGTCTCAGTTGTTGAGACCCGTGATCAGGATGTTGCTATTGCATTCATGTACTGCTTGTGGGCTTCCCATTGGTGTATTTGGTTGGCCACTGTGGACAGAATGCTGGACTAGATGAGCTTTAGATTTGGTCCAGCACGCCTCTTCTTACGTTCTTAATGGGACCTCAGTGAGCCATGGCTGACTTAAGTCCCATTGATTTCAGTGGTCTCCTCTAAGTATGACTTAAGTTTGGATCCAGCCCACTGAAATCAATGAGACCTACTACTACACGGTCCTATGCATGTTTACTTGGAAGTGAGCCTCACTATGTTTAGTGGGGCTTATTCCCTAGGAAGTGTGTTCAGGAGGATTGCAGCCTTACTCATAGTGCATGTAGGTCTCGTTGAAATCAGTGGGACTTAAGCACAGCTAAATTCTTCTCGATCAGGATCCCGATGTATACCTATGTCAGTGTTTCTCAACCTTGGGTCCCCAGATGTTTTTGGCCTACAACTCCCAGCATGCCCCAGCCAGCATAGCTGGCTGGGGCATGCTGGGAGTTGTAGGCCAAAAACATCTGGGGACCCAAGGTTGAGAAACACTGACCTATGTACACCAGTTGCTGGGAAACATGGGCGGGAGGGTGCTGTTGCACTCATGTCCTGCCTGTGGGTTTACTATTGGCAGCTAGTTGGCCACTGTGTGAACAGAATGCTGGACTAGGTGGACCCTTGGCCTGATCCAGCATGGCTCTTCTTCTATTCTTATGATGTGAAGTGGTCCTTAGTTCTGTTTCTTTTCCTTTAAAATTTTTAAGCTAGGAAACCACACAAAGATTGGCTGTCAGGGGGAAGGGGCAGGGCAGAGAAAGGGGGTGGGGCCACATGGTGAAGCCCGGAGGAACAGATTTCGCTCTGGGCCCGAGTTTCAACACCCGAGCTCTAGGACAGCAGCTCCAGCGACAATCGTATTGCACAGCCATTGTCAGAAACACCCCACCCCGCAGCACTGTGCTTTGCAGGCATGCAGAGAGCCCCTCTTGGATTTAGGATAGGGCGGTGTGTCCATGAGACAAGAACCCAATCTCAGCCTTAATGAAGCTGCATTGTTATATCAGCAGTATGTACATTTGGTCTTTATAGGATTCTTTCTAGTAACGGCAACTTGCTTCATAGACTGAAGTAATCCTACTGCTCGAGTAGTGCTACAAAAGATGAGATAATAGGCAAACACAACAAGCCTATGTCTTCTGGAGGAGTGGAGTGTTGAATATTTTTTACTTGTGATATTTGACGTATTAATATGTCTTAAGCATGAGCCTCTTGGCCTGAAAAAGCCTTTTCTTTTAAATCTCTCCCAGGAAATCTTCAGGTTGAAGCAAGAAAAACTAGCAGTCAACCCATCCCAAGGAGTAACAAAGACAATCATAACTAAAAAGTAAGGCCATTGGATGCAGCTGTCACTACTATTATTGTTACTGGTTTTGGCATTATTATATTGCACCATCAGTGTGCATGGCACTTTACAGACTACAAGAGAACAGGTCTCTGCCCCCAAGGAGCCTACAGTTAAAATTTGACATAGGGGAAAGCAACAGAGGAAGTGGAAACCGGGGTAAACAGAAGCAGTGTGCTGTTGTTTCTGGTGCATGTGCTTAGGGTTAGTTTCAGGCTGAGTTGCAGTAGGGCAGCTAGGCTGGCTGGGGATGATGGGTGTGGACATGCCTGGAGAGCACCAGATTAAGGAAGGCTGCTGTAGGGCCATGACCACAAGAGGGCTGTGCTGTAAGTTTTGAATTTAAGTCAAAATTGGCAGTGTGCATTTCGTACACTGTGTAGAAGAGGGCAGGTCCCTGCCTAAAGGAGCTTATAATCTTCACTTCGATGTGAAGTGACAAAGGAATGGAAGTGGGGGAAGTAGAGGCGGGGGATACACAGGGAAGCAACATGTAGTTGTAGTTGCACAACTACATGCTCAGGCTTAGTTATAGGCTGAGTTACAGTAAAGTAGGGATGGGGAACCTCCAGCCCATGGGCCAGATATGGCCCTCGGAGTTTCCCCACCTGGCCCGCCAGATTCTCCAGCACTCAATGCTCAGTGCTAGGGGAAAGCTCTGTGCCTCTGCACGAAGGAGGGAATCCAACAACATCAAGGAAAGCTGGGGGAAGCGAAGGGGCGTCAAGAGGGTCTCCCCCTTGACACCATCTGGCTCCTGGGTGTGTGTCCCAGGAGGCAATCCAACCCCAAGGGCTGGAACAGTTGCAGTAAGATATGGGAACTAGAGGGTTGTGCCAAAGGCTTCATGGAAAAAGGTGGGTTTGGGGGAGGGATTTGAAATAAGTAAGAGACTTTGAGCCCAATGTCCATAGAAGCAGGAAGCTGAAAATATCCAGATAGTTTGCCTTTTAAATACATCTGGGTGGATGAAAACAAACATACATTGTAGATCATATCAAAGGTCTTGAGTTTATCTGTTGTTCATCCCTGTGACTTTGAATATAATTTGCATCTCATGCCTCTAGTTCAGTGCTGGCTGGGGCATGCTGGGAGTTGTAGGCCAAAAACATCTGGGGACCCAAGGTTGGAGAACACTGCTCTAGTTTTTACTTGCATTTTAATCCTGAACTTCCTCTACGGAAGTCGGATTGTCAAAATAGTTCCCTCCCCCCATTCCTCTGTTATCCATGCACCAACGCCTGTGAGGTAGGTTAGACTGAGAGATAGTGACTGGCCCCAAATCATCTACTGAGTTTCGCGGCTGAGTAAGTGGAATTGAACTCTGGCCTCTTTGAGGCTACTCCATCACTCTATCCTGCAGGCCACGCTGCCTCTCAGTTAATAGAAGGCAGTGCCAATATAGATTTGGCCAGTAGAGGTGTAGCAGTGCTTTGCTTCACTCATGTGTACTTTCACATTTAGATGTAATAAAACATTTCCCCCATTTAAAACACTTTCCCCCCCGCCCCCTGTATTTATTTATTTAATTTATGTTAATTAAAAGAAATCTGTATCTGTTGTGGATAAAGCCCTCACAAAGGAGGCTTGCATCCATTAATAAATGCAATGTATCAAGCAATTAAAGCAGCAGCATTAAAACTTCGAGCCAAAAAAGTTATCAGTAAAGAGCTGAGCAGGATGACAAAAAAAATTAAAAATGCACTCAGAAGCCACCAGTGAGGGGGCCATAATCTGCCATATGCACCTCACGGGTATGTAAGATTTTTAAAAAATATAATGGTATTTTTAACGAAGCCAGGAAAAGACTAAAATAATTCAAAGAAAAAGGCAAAAACCATTTATAAGCCAAAGAAAAAACATTGCAAGAAATGATGTTGCCTGTGTCCATCCTTCTGATATGGCTACAATTAATCAAGATAAATACATATTTAGTAAGTTTTAACCTTGAAATGCCTGGGCTATCTAAATATGTAAATTAAAGGGGCAGCAAAGCCTGAGAAAATGAGACTGCAATCCGAATCATACTTACCTGGGAGTAAGCCTCATTGAACTCAATGGGATATGCTTCTGAGTAGACATAGACATGTATAAGACAGCCCTTTTAATCATCAGGTGTGTGCTTGAGTGTGCATAATTAAAGCATGCCAAACTTTCTTTGATTTTTTCCCCTTCTGGGCTGCTTGGAGTCCATCCTTCCACAGGCTAGCTATGTCGGTTTTAGCTGCGATAGATAAGACATGCAAGAAGAATATTCTGCCTCTCTTTTTTCTGAAACCGTTTGAAGTGTGGCATTGTTAGAACGCTCAGTGCAGTGCATCATGTGCAGTATTTCCACAGCAATGCTGACAGATGCTTTTCAAATGCCAGGTACAGGAATCAATATCCCATCCTTGGCCTCTTGTCCGATGACTACAACGTCACTTCGCCCGTCAAGGAATCACAGACGATTGTCATTGAGAAAACTGGAGAAATGTGGAAGCAGGTGAGTCATCTCTAGGGAAATGTATGTTTCAGAAGCCACCTAAGAAGGATGTGCCATTCCAGTGGCCATTTTTCTGAGCACTGTGTGTCCCAGAGCTACATCCCTCCCACCTGGGGTCCATTTCTCTCCCCCCCCCCCCCCAATTCTAAAAGGCTGAAATGCCTCTCCTAAGTCTTAGTTACTGGCAGTAAGTGCTTTAAGCTAAGATGCTGGTATTTTAGGACCCCACCCCTTTTGCTTTTGCTGCCCCACCCCTTTTGCACTTGGCCCCCGCCATGCATGAGCAGAGCGCCTCTTGCACAAGAGGCACTATCCCTCCTCCTCTTTCCTTGGAGCCCCTTCCCCCCCCCCCCTGCTTGGGATGTACCACAGAGGACCGCAGCTGTGGGGGGGGGGGATTGGTGGAAATCTGCTGCCCTACCTCCAATATGCAGGTGGAAGTGTGTGTGAGTGCCTTCTGGTCATCCAAGGGGCACACTGGATTCCATCCAATAACTTCCGTAGGCAAGATGGTAGGGCAATGGAGTAAAACCAGACTCTTTGGAAGGGGCCCAGTGTAAAATGAGCTCGACTGCAGGATGGACTCCCATACATGGTGGTGTTTCACTGCTTGGATACATCGCTTATTGGATATAAACATTTCCTGCCCTTTTAGGGATCTGCCGGTCCTTTTAGGGATCAGTGGCTATATGTTTGTAACAGAGTTGAAATGGAGCATCATACTACTTCGATTTCGTGGTGTTAACACCATTGCATTTAAAAGCAGGCAAATGGCCTCAAGTGAAACCTGTTTTGTTTTTGTTTTTTTATGACAATGTCTGACCTTCCGTGGATGAAATCCCGACCCCAAAATATGTATCCATATTTTAAAAAATAATAATCCCAAAAGCTTGAAAGTGAGAGATGTACCATTTCTGTATACCCAAGGCAACATTCCCTCTGGATGTTTGCAAACTGTAGGGCCAGGACTGGCTCCAGAAGGTGGCAAGGTTGGACATTTGTTAAGGCCCCAGGACCAGCAAAGGGCACAGTGCCCTATCATTTTCAGTACTCGGGAAGATCAGATGCAGCCTAAGAGAATTCTCAGTTTGCATGTCCCACCACTTCTAGATTAAGGGGGGCTGCTGGGGGTTCTGTGCTCAAACTCCCCCCCCCCCCAAGTCCTGGAGCCTAGAGAGTGCTGAAACAGCCCTTTGCGTCCTAGATGGGACATCTTTAATTTCCGTTTGTTTTTTTACTCAGTCACAAGGTGGGTGTTAAACTGGTTTGCGCGCAAGATCAGGGTAAACAGTAATTTATCTTTTAAAATATCTCCCTAGCACACCTGCAGATGCATAACGTGTCTCATTTGTTTTGCAACAGGAATCCTTTACTTCCGATTAAAGAACTGCTTGCTTCTTTCAGGAATGAACAAGTCCTGCAGACAAGTCACGGCTGATCAGAGGACTTTCACGTACAAATGAATGTTGTTACATTATTTTTCTGCTTCTTTGTTCCCCCATTATTGCTTCAAGTCTGAAACTCAAGAGCAGCCAGGTTTGAGGAAAAAAGCATTACAGGCACACTACAGGATTACAAAAGATAATTAGGGTTGGGATGGCTAAGTCTTGACCTTGATTATTCAAGCTAGTGGCTTTCAGACTTGCTTCCTTCAGCCTTAACCGTGTCAGCTCGTCAGCTGGGGAACCCCAGTGTGTGTTGAAAAAGACTATAGAGCTTATCCAGGGTCGACCGGCCAGGCCTGTGTGTCTTTCCGGTTGACCGATGGGAACTGAGAATGTGGCCTAGAACAGGAGTGGGAAGACTTTGGGCTTGCGGGATCTATTACGGCTTACGCTGTTTAATAGAGCCCTGAGGTCTACCAACCAGAGCTAGATAGAAAGTGGTGGCTCAGTGAAGGGAGTCGGTTATCTTCAGCACCCTGTGAACTATACCCTGGGGATATACAGACATCTCTGTGTGAATTCCTAGAGATCAGGGGCTTTTAACACCACACTCTAAAACTGCCCAGCAGAGCTGAATGAAGACCTTGTCTAAAGCAACTAATTACTATTCCTATTTTACTTCCCAGAGATGAGGAACATTAAGGCTGAGAGGATAAGCAAATAGCACAAGACCAGCCATGTTCTCCCACTTGCAGTTTTATTTGCTGTTGTTAAAGTATTGGGGATCGGAAACTCTTGAAGATCTACTGTAAATCACCCAGATAGCTATCAGTAGATCGTCTGCCTGCCCGTGGCCTAGAATACACCCAAACCTCTCCTGTCATTGCTCACTGCAAGGAGATCAGTGGTGGTGGGTAAAATATTTTCCAGGAAAGCTCATCTGCTGTTATTTATCTGCTGATCAAGGACCACCACTAACTTTGTCCATTGGACAACCACTGTTGTAAAACTTGTCTATTTAATGAATGTATCCCCCCCCCTTACAATCTCGCCAACTATCCCTCTCCTTTGAAAACCAGACACACGAAGTGGAAACAAACATTACGCTTTAACCAAAGTACGGTACATGTTTTTCCTCCATTTTAAAAAGAAGACTTCAGATGTACCAGTTCTGGAATCTAATCTCGTTTGCTAGTCTGTTCTTTTGTTGTCGTCTTCATCATATTGCTGTGTATGGTCAAGCGGAAAGGCTTGACAAATCACGGTTAAGTTGTATATAGTAATCTTGTTTGTATGCTTCTCATGGTGTAAGGAGAAAAAATCCTACGTGTTGCGGGTGTGAATTGATAATTTTCCATGGTAGACGTGGTCAACATAAATTGAAAGTAGTGATGGGTGCCATCCAGAGAAAATCAGATATCATGTATGAGCGTTTTCAGAAACGGCTTGGGAATTGTATTGTCACCCATACAATTTTGAGATTGGCATGACCACAAGGGAGGCTTTTCCTACCATACAGGTCTCACTACACTCCCCTTGAGCTAGTCCTGGAGAGGACACTCCTCCAGCTCACCTAGTTTGGGAAGTATATCCCTGGGGGGATGGAGGAGCAGTGACGTTTTCACAGGTGACGTGTTAACTATGCACTTAAATGCCATTGATTCCTCCCCCCCACCCCCCAGGGATGTAGTTGCACCTAATTTTCTCTGGACTGCGCTCATTATAAAGGAAAAGCTTGCTGGATGGGGCAGCATAAAGTGTGCGAAATATACTTTCCCAGGATTGGCCTCATGATTTGATGCTGAGCATTTGCACTGGTGTATTTGCCACGGTGACATCACGCCCTGTGTTGCCACATTGGTGGTGTTGCAGCTAGCATTTGTGTAACTGTACAGCCTTTCCATAAGGCCAGTGTGTGTTAAGCACAATGTGGAATTGAAATCGCCACTGCCCAGATCGCTCTTATGAGCTACATTAGACAAAACGGGACAAGAGGGATAACAAAAAAGAGTCCTGAGGGTGTGCATTGGAGGGTTGGTCCTCTCCCAAGACACCGCTCTCATGAGGACAAAGCCTTTAAAAAAAATACTAAATTTGTTTTAACTATAGCGACTGTTAGAAGGTGTACTAGTATTCTCTTGATATTACATCATTTCCTATTTTAGGGTGCAATCCTATGCTTGTTTAGATAGAAAAAAAGTCCTACAATTCCCAGCATGCCCCAGCCAGCCATGCTGGCTAATGCATGTTGGGAATTGTAGGACTTTTTCTGTCTAAACATGCATAGGATTGTGCCCTTAGAGCTCCCCCCCCCCTTCTTCTTCATGCTCTATACAAAAAAACCCGGAGCTTTGCCGAGTAAGGTTGTTTTGTTAACAAAATAACTAGTGTGGCATCATCATCAAAACTTACTTTCCTGGAACTCTGGATCAACTGCTTTAAGGTTGCAGTCCTGTCAATGCTTATAGAAGTCATTCCTATTTAAGTCTGTGGGGTTTACTTCTGAGTAAACTGGGAACGAGCTGTCCGTATGTTTGAGCTGCAAGTTTATATGGCGATTTTGTGAACTAAAAAAAAAAGAGGGGAAAAAATCACCAGATCTCTCTGTTAACACTGAGATACCAAAGTGATTTGAAATTTACCTGAAAATAATTTTTTCAAAGTGGTGGGTGGTTTCGTTTCTTTTTAATGAAGGGAAGCTTCATGTGTGCGTATGGATGGAGGGGAAATAACTCAGGGCTCATCTTATACATAAGCTAGTGAGTTAATTGAAGGCTTCTTGCTTCCTCCGTGGTTTCTGTAGTGGTAAAAATAACAAAATGGGAGGTGTCTTCATTAATGGATTTAGAAGGTCCTGGAAGTCATAGGTCACAAGTTGTGACCCAGCAAGTTCAGCCTGGCTCATGCACCCTATATTTCCCCCATCTTTTCATTCCCAGGCAGGCAGCAAAAGCTGATTTATGCACTCTGAGTAGGCTGCCATATGTGGGTAGCGCATCTCTGCCGTAAGTTGAATAGGCCTATTTATAGGTTTAAAAAGAGGGAAATTGAATCTATTTGACAGGCACTAGGCGTTTTCTGCTCTGCCAGAATACAATTTGAAGCTTGCCTGCCGCTCTCATATTTTCTTTTTATACAATATTACTGAAATCTGGGAAACCAAAGTGAAGAGGCATACACAAAGGGCAAAGTCGATCGAGTTCACAATGAAATGAATGGGAATTGGACAAGCATGCTTGGATACTCTTGGCACAATTCCCAAGCACTTCACTACAGTATAGGCAGGAGATGAGAGAGTTTTGTGGCTAAAACAGTTCAAAGCTGATGTTGGTTATGTGGCTACAAAATATTGCTTTACTGGGGTTTTGTAATGGTCTGCTTTCTGGGTGTGGGCTTCCCCCTTTTTCTCCCAGCCTGAGGAATGATGGTCATTTTGGAGTCAACACATACAGCCGGCATCTGTATTGATAAGCCCTTGACGCTGTACAGGGGCAGACATGCCTATATCTTTGTTAAATAAAATAAAAGATATTTGTAAGCTTGGTTTCTTCGCTGTCTCCTGGACTTTTTATTTCTTTCATTTCTATATTGCCCAGTGGCCGAAGGTCTCTGGGCGGTTCACAACAGTTGAAACCATAAAATACAACAAGAACATGATGAAAGGTAATATATATATATATTTTAAAAGTTTAAAACTACAATATTAAGATCTAAAAACACCACAGATTTTAGACTGTGTTTTTTACCACTTCTTTAAATAAATAAAAATTGAGCATTCAAGCAGACGTGATGTATCAAGCTAGTAAGAGGTCCCCCCCTTTTTTTGAATGCCAGGTGGACTCCTGTACCTGTAGCAGTTGCCTTAACATGCAGGAAATTTAGCAGGGGCAGCTTCTAAAAGCACAGGAAACCTAGTGTGTGCGTGGGTGGTGGTGGGGAGCTGGCAACTCTGCTGCTTTTCAGCCTCCCAGAAGAGCCCAACTGCATATGACCCAAGAGATCTAACAGATTCTAGTGCAGATTCCACTTTATTGGATAAGTTTATTGGAATGGAATTTTAAAAACTGGGAATGGTGTTTTGTTTTTTAACCTCTCCCCTCGCTAATTTTTCTGCCAATGTGCAAATGGTGAGTTTTTGCAAAATCCATTACCAGCACTCCAAAATCCAGAATTCCTGCTGGAATTCAAATGCAGTGGAATCTATAGACTATTGGAACAGTATCAGAATGGAATTGAGGAAATCCACTCAACCCTACTTTGGAAGCAAACACTGACTGGGTTCATACAACACGATAAGCCATGATGGCTTATAAGCCATGTCAGAGTGGTTTCTTGTGTTGTCTGAACCTGGCCACACAGTGGCTTGTGCATGGTGAACAAACCATGCTGCTGGGTTCAGACATGACAAGCCACTCTGAAATAAACATGGCTTATAAGCCACCATGGCTTATCATGTGTGAACCCAGTTATAGTGTTGGTCATAATTAGTCCAATTCAGCTGTGATGGGCAATCCAGGCTTAATGCTACCAAGAGAAGAGAGGGAATTGGTGCACATGAGGAGAGAAAGGAGCCCATGAATCTATTCCAGAATCCTAAACCCTGGTTTGGAGATTGGGAAACAAGTGGAACCAGCAAATACTGTCGCCTCTTATCAACGGTTCTATCTGTTTTGGAGCTGTTGGAAATATTGGTATTTAGCCATTCCCTTACCATTATGGTCAAAAGAAACTAGAACTGCCACTCTAATAGTTGTGTAGAAGATAGAATTTCAGCAAGCTAAAATTCTCTCCTCTGTACAACCATAGGTGTGCTCTTTTGTATCTGGCCGCCCTTTACCTATTAACAAGAGCTATTTTTTTGAAGAGTCGTCACAAAAATGGCTTGAGTGCTATTTTGGATGGAGTAAGGCATATTTTAATGACTTTTTTTTTTAAAAAAAATCACAATGGCAGGGAGCCAAATAATTACTTCAGCCATGCCCAAAGGCTATTTTTGACACTTTTTTTGCCACATCACAATGACAGTGTGGGTTGTTGGATACAGGAGCTGCCTTTCACAAGGAGGGCTCCACTTGCGGAAAGTCCCTTCGGCTGATTTTTGGGGGACACACAAATCCTGAACCTAAACACATTTGCTTGTAAGCAAGTCATGTTATTTTATCGGTGCTCACCTCCAACTAAGGTGCCAATTCAGTTAAAATAAAAACAGAATTACAGCTAAGTTTCATGACAAAATGGATGCATCCTCAACTTTTCTACAGCATCTGCTGAAAAGATAGCCTGTTTGATGTTAGGTTGATTTGGTAGTTACTACTCCCTCCTTGAAGCACTTATGTGGGGTGCAAAACTAATGCTAGGACTGGGCTGTAAGTAACACTTCACTCACCAAAGCAATTCTATCATCACCCTACTTTGTACTCATTGGCTTTGATCCAAACCACCACAACTGAGGTCAGAGCTGTCAGAGGGTAATCATGGCAGCTCGATGTCTCCATTGCAGTCTGCTGGAAGCCTGTTTGTGTGCATATGAACACACACAGATTTGGACTTCCCCCAACCTGGTGCCCCCCAAGTGTGTCAGACTGCAACTCCCATCATTCCTAGCCATTATGGCATTGGCTAGGAATTATGGCAGTTGCGGTCCAGCACATCTGCCCTAGAAGGAAGGATCAGTGATGTAGCTAGGTAATTTTAGACCCTGGACTTAATGGTCTGGCAAGGGGGGGGGGCTTTTAGATGGCCATGTGCATTACTTCCACTGTGAGTCATTTCCCTTCTCCCTGCAACCCTCACAGCCATTCCACGCTTTGTAAGTGCTTCAACATTCATGATGTTGTACAACCCCACTCCCCCCAAAAAACTGTTTGGCAGCCCTGATTATAAAAAGAAATACTGAGCATGTGCAGTTTCACATTTTAAATTCGCTGAAAAGCACAGCACCCACCATGACTACTAGAAGCCAACATGGATTTGTCAAGAACAAATCCTGCCAGACCAATCTGATCTCATTTTTTTGATCGGGTAACTTCCCTTGTGGGACTGTGGAAATGCTGTGGATGTAATATATCTTGACTTCAGCAAAGCTTCCGACAAAGTGCCCCATGATATCCTGATTGGCAAGCTAGCTAAAAGTGGGCTAGATGGAACAACTATCAGGTGGATCCACACCTGGCTACAGAATCAGATTCAGAGTGCTTATCAATTGTACTTTCTCAAACTGGGGAGAGGTAACGAGTGGAGTACCGCAGGGCTCGGTCCTGGGCCCAGTGCTCTTCAACATTTTTATTAATGACTTGGATGAGGAGGTACAGGGAATGCTTATCAAAATTGCAGGTGACACAAAATTGGGTGGAACAGCTAATACTCTGGAAGACAGAAACAAAATTCAAAGTGATCTTGATAGGCTAGAGCGCTAAGCTGAAAACAACAGAATGAAATTTAATAGGGATAAATGCCAAGTGCTGCACCTAGGAAAAAGAAACTAACTGCACAGTTACAGGATGGGGGATACTTGGCTCAACAATACTACAAGTGAGAAGGATTTTGGAATTGTTGTAGATCACAAGCTGAATATGAGCCAGCAATGTGATGTGGCTGCAAAGAAGGCAAATGCTATTTTGGGCTGCATGAATGGAAGTATAGCTTCCAAATCGCGGGATACTTGGCTCAACAATACTACAAGTGAGAAGGATTTTGGAATTGTTGTAGATCACAAGCTGAATATGAGCCAGCAATGTGATGTGGCTGCAAAGAGGCAAATGCTATTTTGGGCTGCATTAATGGAAGTATAGCTTCCAAATCGTGGGAAGTACTAGGTCCCCTCTACTCAGCACTGGCTAGGCCTCATCTTGAGTACTGCGTCCAGTTCTGGGCACCACACTTTAAGAAGGACAAACTGGAGAGGGTTCAGAGGAGGGCAACAAAGATTATTAGGGGACTGGAAACAAAGCCCTATGAGGAGAGACTGAAAGAACTGGGCATGTTTAGCCTTCAGCAGAGAAGACTGAGGGGAGATATGATAGCACTCTTCAAGTACTTGAAAGGTTGTCACACAGAGGGCCAGGATCTCTTCTCGATCATCCCAGATTGCAGGACACGGAATAATGGGCTCAAGTTACAGAAAGCTAGATACTGCCTGGACATCAGGAAAAATTTCCTGACTGTTAGAGCAATACGCCAATGGAACCAACTACCTAGGGATGTAGTGGGCTCTCTATCACTGAAGGCATTCAAGGTGCAGCTGGACAGCCATGTCGGGGATGTTTTGACTTGGGTTCCTGCACTGAGCAGGGGGGTTGGATGATGGCCTTATAGGCCCCTTCCAACTCTACTATTCTATGATATACATTTTATAAAATTATTAAAATAAAATTGGAGTTTGCTTCTGATGCCCTGATGCTAAACATATTTACTGGGGAATAAGCACTTTAAAAGTAAAAATGATAAAATGAGCATCGATAACTATGTACATACCTGGCCCGCTGATCCCGTCTATAAAATATTTTTTGAAATATGAAGGATGTTGTGATGAGCAGTGTCAGCCCGGGCCTGTTTGGCAGTGGCCTCCATCAGCTGCCACTCTCTGGGCCCTGGAATTTGGCCCCAAGGACCAGCCCTAGCTGCTCCACTGGGAAGGATTCAAGTCAATTTGTTAACACAGGTACATAATATTGGAATATCATAGCATGAATTTGAAAATTAATTCAAAACTGGATGATTGTTTGTAATTTTTCTAATGGGCCTATACAGCTACTTGTGCATTTTGTCTACATTAAAATAACTCACTGTTGCAATTCAATTACTACAAACTCAATAAATGACGGAGAATAGACAGAGGAACAAGGTGTAAAATATTTCTGCAGCGTGTTGTATGTGGGGCTTCCCTTGAAAATGGTCTGAAAACTTCAGTTAGTACAAAAACATGGCAGCTAGCATACTGACTGGAAAAGAGCATGATGATATTATGCCACTATTATATCATGTTCACTTGCTCCCAGTTCATTTCTGGGCACAATTCAAATTGCTGGTGTTAACCTAGAAGGTTCTTCACAGTTTGGGGCCACAGTATCTGAAGGAGCACCTCTTCCTGTATATTCCTACCCAAGCCCTAAGATTGTCACTGGGGGTCCTGTTCCTCCTAGTGGCCTTGCATGTTGGAAGTATGTCAGATGCTACTCAGGAGCGGGTGCTTTCAGTGGTAGCTCCCCAGTTATGGAATACCCTCCCCAGAGAAGTCTGCCTGGTGCCTAGTTTGTTATCTTTTTGGTGCCAGGGAAAGGCCTCCCCCCCGCTCTTTCTTTCAGGTCTTTTTTTTTTAATGTTGTTTTAATTTGATTTATATAGATTTTGTTTTTTCTATCATACATCACTCCAAGAGCTATTAGCTATAGGGTGACTTATACATTTTAGAAATAAATGAAATAAAACTGATAATAGTATTTTAAACATCAAAAATCACAGCATCACTAATGAAATGGGGAAAGTCCTCGAAACTAACCACCGTTTCTCTACATGACAGTTTTTGCTCATTGTAATTGAGAAAATTCAAAGACACAACTATTTCTCAAGCTTATTGCGATTGCAATTTAGAGCATATTCCAACAGGACTGACTCTCGCCAGACAGAGAGCTCTGATCTCAGAGCCCTCTGTTTATCCTAAGCCCTGCCTGGCAGGGCGGAAGGAAGGAACAACAGAGGCTTTTTAGCCTCCTGTTCCTCTTTAAATGTATTTTGAGCTAGATGGGTTCAGAGGCCCATCTAGCTCTCCTACCTTCTTGGAGGCAGGGGAGGAGAGGCTTGTGGATCCTATGGATTCATGCCTTCTCCTGTCCCCTCTCACTGGCACATCCCCTTTCCTCCCCTCCCTATCTTCTTCTGAGGTCACAAGAGCGACCTTGGAAGAGGAGCTGCTGTGGAGCATTCCGTGGTTGCTGGGAAGGGGTAAAAATCTGGGCAGGGCTTCTCCCCGCCACCCCGGTCATAGTTCCGTCTACGGTCTCGGGGTGGAGGGGGGAATCCGGCATATCCTATGGCTTCCCAGACACTTTAACACAATTAAAATATTGAATAAATGATGAAGAATACATGCCTCTCAACTGGCATGAGCAAAGAATGCAAATTTTCTCAAGAGGTTTGGAGTGCAAGAGATGCATTTTATTGTATGCTCATTACAATGAGTAACACATTTTGAAATAATAATCCCACATAACAGTGACAATCTTATTTTACAGCGTGTACATCATTTTTTACAGCCACATAAAACACAAGTAGTTTTCTAAGGTTTCCCAAAGTTAACTTTCTGAAGTTTAGAAATATAAAAAAAATTTATTCTCAAGGAACTGATTCTCATCTGGTGCAAAAACAAAGTATGAACATTATCCGAAACACAAAGCCACAATAGAGTAGCATGAAGTAAAGTTACAATTTATCATGTGAACAGCTGTGTGCAAACATGAAGCAACTTAAAAAAAAAGTTTTAAAAAAGGACACATTATATGCATAACATTTATGAACAGTTTTTTAATTATTAAATAGCCCTAGACCAGCTTGTTATAGTAAGCGCCATTTTGATTTGCAGCATGCTAACACAAAGCATTGTTTAAAGGGATGCATATTTCAAATGTATACACTGTAAACTGAAGATCCACCTCCAAACTCTAGTGGCAGCATATTGTTCTGGTTAAATACTGCATATATAACTTTCTTACAGATTGAGAATGCATGTTTATAGTATGGTATACATTTTGTATGAATCGATTAAAAGGTGCAATTTTCATGTCTATACTGATTTTTTATTTGCAAGTAAAGACCGCAATAGTCCTACCTTGCTAGGAACACTGCTCCTAGAGATTCTCTAGCCTTTCCCAGCGATTGACTTCTTTCTATCTTGATACTCTTTTTTAGGGAAGATAGTAAAGTAGCAAGAAAAAGAACAGTGCCAAGTCTTAGCACCAACAGCTGCATCCATCTATTTTTTCCTTTTTAAAAAATAATTAGATCAGTCAAAAGGTACTTTTTGTCATATGTGCCATACTGAACATTCAACTGCAGTTGCAGATAAAAAAGGAAATTATATACATACACGTCTTTAACCCTAGCACCGAACACCTTTTGAGTTCAAAAACATAATGCTGAATTTTTAACACCATATCCTGTGATAAAATAGGTTAGCAGCTCTGGAAAAAAATGTTTCGAAATTGCTCATTGAACCTAAATAAATGAAGGAAACAAAGTTTCCCAATGAAATGTATGTTTGCTTTAAAAACAAAAAAGGAGAGATCTCAAAATCTGACCAATTCTTGGATACTATTTCCCAGCACAATTAAAACATGTAATGACCAAGTGACTGACTTCTATCTTGGTTCACTGTTCAAAAACTGCATCTGGTAGACTTTCCTTAGCAAATATTTTTAAAGGCTCCCGTCCCTGGTTTTCATTGAGGCGGCAAATGGCGTTATTGATAAAGGGCTAAGATAATGGTCTTAGTGTTTTCTTTAGTTTAATAATGTATAATACTTTAAACAGAAGACATTCAAGGTCTTTTTCTGCAGCTTCTCAGACATTCATTCATCCCTCTGCATTTATAGTGTTCTTTAGGTTCTGATGAGCAACAATCATAGATAGGGTTATGAGATCCCCTGTCAACCCTAATACTTTTAAGACTTTTAATACAAAGAATGTAAAGTTATGATTTAATATCAAGCTTTGAAACCAGGAGAAACAGTTCATGAGAGTTTTCTTCCCCAATTAGCATATCACAGTTTCTAAATTGCTTTCTTCCACAGCTCATATGTTACATTAGGGCCTCTTTGTGGTGCCTCATTATATGCTGATTTTTCTCTGAAGGTCTACGGAATCCCTTTTTGCAGTACTCACACCTGTGTGGATAGTCTTTTGTGTGTATTGATATGACATGCCGCTTGAAGCCTGATGCATCTGTAGTGCTATACTCACAATACTGACACTGATAGACTTTCCTTCCACTGTGGGTCTTCATGTGCTTCTTCAGTTCCATTTGTTGCCTAAATCCTCTCTTGCATCGTTTGCATTTAAAAGGCAGGTCCTTGGTATGAACTGAGAGGATATGCCCACTAAGTACAAAAGGATCTGAAGTCTTAAAGTCACAGTGCCTACACTGGTGTATCTTTTTACCTTTATGGGTTTCACTGTGCTTTTTGAGCTCTGACGGACGGTGGAAGCCTTTTTCACACACCTCACATTTGTGAGGAAAGTCTTTTGTGTGAACGGATATTATGTGCCGTTTCAGGTCACTCGAGTTGGTGCTCTTGTGGTCGCAATGTGGGCACTGATGGGTCTTATGCCCTTGAAACAATTCTGTGTGCTGCTGGAGTTCTTTCTCATCTGTGAATGCCTGCGGACAATGTTCACATTTAAAGGGCAGGTCAGTACCATGCTTGGTTTTGATGTGTGTCTTCAGATTGGACTGATCAGCACAACGGAAGACACAATGCTGGCACTGGTAAGGCTTCTCCCCTGTGTGGGTCCTCATATGCTTTTTGAGCTCAGAAGGGTGGCGGAATCCTTTCCCACACTCAACGCAAACATGAGGGAAGTTCTTGCTGTGAACTGCGAGCAGGTGCCTATTGAGCAGTCCTTGCTCTGCAGTCTCATAGTCACAATATTTGCACTTGTGCAATTTAGGTTCCTTGTCCCTTAAGATCAGTTTATTCGAACTCAGTGGGCTTGCTTCTCTGTATCGTCTGGTGTACTCTGTGAATTCATGTGTTTTGTCAACTTTGTTGATGAGCTTATGACTTTCCAGATGATTATGAAAGCTTACTTTCTTGTTAGTTGTGAAATCACAGTCTGTGCACTGGTATTTCTTCTTAATCATGTGATCTGGATGGTTTTTCATATGCCTTTTTAAGAATCCCCTGGATTTAAATTTTTTCCCACATATGTGACAAGGGTAGACTGTTAAGGGCTGTCCATCAGGACCTATTATAACAGCTGTTTTTTAAAAAAAAAAAAACAGAAAAGATCATGAAGTAAATCATAAGAAAAAGAATGATTTTGAGGCTAGTCAACCACGTTGCAAAATCATTTTAAAGAAAGCAAATCTTCCAGTAGTAAATAACTAATAGTGCAATCCTATACATAATCTACTCAGAAGCAAGCCCCTTCTTCTGAGGTAAATGGGATTTACTCCTGTAAAGTGTGTATAGTATTGCAGCCTGTGACAGCAAAAATTATTAGAATCAGAACAGCATGGTCACACATTTTTCCCAGTCTCCTAAAATGGGCACATTTTCTGATCTCCAATATTTGGCATAAAGGATCCTTGCTTCACTAATCATTTAAGAAAACAAGTAATAACTCTCAGTGTATTCTTAATATATTTTTCTATAAATGCAGAACAGCTTCTACAATGCATTGTGCAAACACCTTATACAAAAAGGTTGCACACACTTGTACAACAGCTTGTGCAAGGGAATTGGATTTGACATTTGGGCAAGGATAAACACAGGGTTTCCGCAAGCAGTAGAAGCTTTGTGCTAGCAGAATGACAGCATTGGATACATCCCATAGGATCTACAATAATCAGTAAAAGGTTTCCACTTTTCTTTAACGGAATCCTATCTCTTGTCTATTTTCTTTTATTCTAATATAATGTGTTAATTTATCCATCACTGCTAGGTCCCACAGTCTACTGTAGCAAACTTTCACAGAAGAAAGTTTTTAAACTTTCCAGTTCTTTGCATACAATATCCTAGCCTGTTCTATAGATTGTATTTCTAGTGTTTAAGTGACACTTTTTGCACAACCACCATAAATAACAGAAGATACATACTTTCTTCTTGCATATACTCTTGGATCATAAGTACTAATATTAAATGACATGTTCCATTTAAACAGTCTATTTCTGCTAATAGGGACTGATATTAAATAACCTTTTGTGGAGGCTGTTTTGTACTCACATACAGGAGAATATCTCATGAACTGCCCTTTGGCCATTTTCAACCAAATATGCCTACTATTATGCTAACATAACAAGAACTTAGCAACTACAGGAATGCTAGTTGAAATGGTGCTATAAACAAAGTCAGGAAATACACTCCTGACTTAATGCAGCTAATAAAATACGAGGAGACTCTACAAAAGCTTGTGGTAGTTTTCAGTCAGAAAATTCCCAATGATTCAAGCATGTAGAATTAGCCACACTTCTCTCTCAGTTTAATAATGTTAAAAGCTAGCCAAGAAAGTTGTTTTACCTGTTTGCCACTGCCTTGCTTCCCCTCTTCTCCTTTTCTTGGCCTTCTGTTTAAGCAGTCTATTTGTGCTAATACTATCACAGATTTGCAGGTATTGTGTTGCATTACCATTTTTGTTTTCTAATCTTGCATCCAAGTTGGTTCCTGATATGAAATACCAGATACTCATCACAATGTTGCAAGCAACTTCCTTGTAAGAGCTTATTTAGAAAACTGAAGCTATTTACAGAAATGCTCATCTATTATGTTTCTGTTTGCACTGAGACTAGAACAATGGATGCTAGAAACACCAGAAATAGCTACACACTTTTGTTTGATACAACACATAGAAGTCAATGATTTGTTATTGACTTCTTTTTCATCTTTTGTAAGCTGTCTGGGAACACTGCTGGCTGAAGAGCGAGGTTAAAATACTTTGAATGAAACAGCAGCTAATATCATTCCCATATATTTTTGCTACATTCAGGCCATAATCCTATACACACTTGGAAATAAGCCCCACTGAACTCGGTGGAATTTATTTCTTAGTACACATGCTTAGGATTGTGCTGCAGGCTTCTTATAATGAAATATTAACTGGTTCCAGGACTGGGTGTGGTAGAGAAAGGCACAAAGAACTAGTCCATCAGAGACCCTGATCCACAGCTCTGTACTCCAATCCAGTTTCCCTCCCAGCTTCCTTCCCTTTTCCATTGGCTTCCTCATACAGTATCCTCACCCACCCAGGAATGAGGCTAAAAGTTGTTGTTTGTACTAGCTGGTGTCAGGTTTAAAAGTCAAGAAGGAAGAAATGTCAGGTGGTTTGTTTTGGTAGTATCACAGCACTGGCACCAGTGGCAGCTCTACCCAAGTGGCACTGGAAATGATCAACATAATAATGTGTTTTTTTTCTTTTAAATTTAGTTATCTGCTACAGCTATGCTAATATTCATATATTGATCATTATCACACTGATGATGGAGCCTACATGTAGTTAAGAGCTTCTTTATAATACTAGACATATCAGCAATTCTTCATCCTCTCACCTGGTGTTTGACAGTCTTCATACCTCCTGGGAAGTCTTCTATCATCTAGAAGAGAAAGGTTCACAAATAGCAAGTCCATGAACATTTTGAAACAGTCTAGCAGAGAAAACAACTGAGCTAATAAACTGTTTTTATTAATCGCCAATCTTTTCTTTTTCTAAGGGTGCCAACCCCCAAAAGCATAATTTCACACAAACTTGTACTTTACATATAGGGTTTGCCACCAGCTGCTTCAAACCTACAAATATGCCATTTTTGAAGCTCTCATATTTGTATGTCATTAACAAGATGTCAACTTCATTATTTTTTATTATGCAGACAAATAAGCACCAGTTAACCTTTAAATGTCCACAAACTAACACCTGTCAGATAAGCAAATCACTGCATCAACAGAAATGTTATACTACCTGGCAATCTAAGCGTGAAGCATCCAGCCACTGTTTTTTAAGGAATATATGAATCTGCCTTATACTGAGTCAGACCATTTTTCCATTTAGTCCAGTACTTTGACAGTATCTTCAAGGATTTCAGGCCTTTTCAGGTCTTTTCCCACACCTTCTACCGGATTCCAAATCTCCCATTCACTACAGTCCAGGGAAAGGCAAAGTTTTCAGGTTGTGGGCACATTCTGCAGTTTGAGGAACGGTCCTGGGCACCACCACAAAATGGCAGCCATGGGAAGCCATGGCAAAAGACAAGTAACCTGCCCAAAAGACTGAGCACAAGGCAGAGGTGGGGCTGGAACCCCAACACACTAAAGTAGCCCAAAGGTTTGAACCCACAGGCTTCAGCACCAACAGAGTCCTATTTCACAGCAATCTCAGATGCTGGTAAGAAAATATGTTTATTAAAGAACACTGTGGGAGTGGGTAGGGCACCTTGGTGGGTACTGTGCCCACAGGCACCACATTGCCTACCGGTGCTACAGTCCTTTATTCCAGGGCAGATGAGCAAACAAAGGTATATATGGAAGCAGGAACTAAATGGATTGAGGGAAGTAAAAAGGAGGTTTAAAAAAGCTGCTGCTTGCTTCTGCTCAGTTAATCAGAAGACTGCAGGCGCAGGGCAGGACTGAAGACGGAGCAGCAGCAGCCTGTCCTGCATGGACTTTAGTTGCTTAATAGGGAAAATGCTGGCAGTTTAAAAACCAAAAACCAAAGGGAAAAATACAGTAGCTTTTCCTGGCTGGAGACTGCACCCCAATTCTGCCAGAATTAAATTCTTGATTACCATGGCAACAGTAACAGCTGTATTTGTGGACTCCAGCTGCATATAGTGGTCAAATAGTATATGAACTGATCACACTTGTAACACTGTCTCAATTCTAGTGGCAATTGCTTTTGACTGAAAAATAACTTCTCTGCACTCTAGGGTTGTATGTTTCAAATGCTCTTCTAATTTCATCAGGTAAGAACTGCTTTTGTCAAGTTGTCTGGACAGGGAGAGAGAGTAGCCTCAGAGGTACATGAGGAGCAGTTGGAGTCACAGAAGTGTCAGTGGGTTAGCTACTTTCTGTAATTCTATACAGAATATAGACGTGTGTTTGAAAATGGGTTCATTGAGCAAAAGCCATGGCCTTCCTTACTAATACTAAGTACTGAACTACAAGGTATCATTTTAGAAGTATTATTTCAGTCCATGCAGGAACTGGAAAGGCTGAGAGCATTCTGGAGAGCCTTTGAAATTTTGGACAGAAAGAGATGGGTACATACTCTCAGCTCCAAAGTTGCATTGAAAATTTAAAAACAAGGCTAGCCGCGCTGGTCCATGAGTAAAACATCCAAAATGGGGGGGGGGGGGGAATCCAAAATCTATGATGGATTTTTTCCTCCTGGATTTTGATTACAAATTAAGCGAGTGGGGAGAAAGGGGAGAAGGAACTCTCGTGAAGAGAGAATCTAGCATCCTACCATAAGCAGCAGCCCATGCAACAGGAACAAAAGTTTTATTCACACCAGAGTCTTCAAGCTGTGCATCAGGAAGAGAGGTTGCTTCCTCTTCACCAACAATAACCTCCATGTAAACTTCATCTGCTATTTCAGCACAACCTAGATTTAGTTTTAAAGGAGACTTAATTAATGATACTATCTATGCAACTTTAATTCATCTATGTTCAATTAATTGTTAAGTTTTTAAAAAATCCAGAACCTATACCTTCTAAACCAGAATCAGCTAGCCTGTGTGATAACCCAAAATCAGGATGACAGATTCATGAAATGGTCTTGAAGCAAGTCTGCCCTCCACTAATAAGGTTGCACTCCTATGCTAGGAAATAAGCTCCACTAAAGTCAGCAGGACTTGCTTCTCAATGAACATGCTTAGGATTGCACTGCAAAGCTTTTTATTGGGCCACGACAAGCTTATAATGGGTCTTCAGCACAAAAGACTGACCTAAATGAACTTTCTTTTGAATTCACTCACAATCACATAGTATAGCTACATCATACAGTTCTAGAAAAAGTTTGGTGACATTTCTTTGCTTTTTAAAAATCAAGATGCTCCCTGATATTAACACATTTTGAACAGGGAATAAGCTAATAAGATGTTATCCAATGCAGAAGACATATTGAAAGTAAGAAAACTATTGACATTTATGGATTGACAGCACAATCATGTGCATGTTTATTCAGAAGTTGAGTCCTGTTGTTTTTAATGGGGCTTATTCCCAAAAAAGTGTGTTTACATCCACTTAACTGGGAATAAACCACATTGAACTAAATGGTACTTGTTTTTGATTAGACATGCATAGGATTGCATGGTTAATCTATGAATTAAAAATGTACTATTAATTATTAATTAATTAAATTTATATCCCGTCTTTCTGCCAAAACTGGTGCTCCTGGCAGCTAACAATAATAAAATACAGATTAAAACAAATTTTTAATTAAAATGTAACACAAAACAAATTGAAAACACAATTAAAAATGCAACAACCCCCCCTTCAGCAACAGACCAGCTTACATGCGAAAGGCTGCCTGAATAATTAATGAAGTGCTTACTTGTGGGTACATGTAGGAAATGTCTTATTTGTATATGTTACAGTAAAGTTGTTGACATTAACCCTGCCAGTGCTGCACCCATGAGACAGCCTCAGAATGTCCAGAAAGGCAGAAATAAAAACAGTGAATTTTGACAATCACTTACACTTTATGGTCAGCATTCATGAGTGTATCTCTACTAACAAATGTGAAGGTCTAGGCCTCTGCTGGAGATGGGGGTCTCGACAAAGAACTGACTGCAAAAGGTGCATTGTTTAACAAATGCTTTTTGTGCACAGTGTGGCAAAAAGCCTTTGTTAGCTGATCAGGGCTTGTATGGGGATGAACATCTGCGGATGTGATGAGATAAATATATATATATAATTTAACTGCTGATGACATTAGCAAGGGGCCACAGACATCAGCATGAAGACTGGGCTGGAAGAACAGAGTCCATGGAGAAGTAAAACAAGGGGGTACTTACTAAGGGGGTACTTCTACCCCATTACTAAGGGGGCAGAAGTGGCTTAAGATGTTGCTTAAGATCTAAATACAAGATCCAAACACCGAGTCACACATAGGGATGTCAGAGAAATCTGAAACAGATTCAAATGACTTTGGATTTCTATGAATTCGATCCGCGGATTCTGCAGCAGGACGGACATCTTCCGAGTTGCGTAGATTTCATGGACTTGTGGACCTTTTTTTTTTTTTTTTTACTTTCTGGAATTGTACACAAATTTAATTGTACAGAAGTGAAAAATACACTAATATATATACCTACCTTTAAAAGAAAAAAAGGTTTATACATCTCTGATCTCTCTTCAGCCTCCGGTGTTTACCACTGAGAAAAATATGCAAAATATTCGATACCATCAAAAGTTACATAAATTGTGGTGGACGTTTTTGCATACTTTTCTGAAGGGGGAAAAATTCTGATTCTGTCATTGAGGATGACAGAACAAAAGATGGCTGACAATCTCCGAAACACACAGAGAACAGTATGCCTGTCTCATCGCCAAAGCCTTGCCCTCTGAGTGGAAAAGGTTCAGGGCTTGCTTCTATTGAAGAACGGAGGACTAGTCATCCCCTTTACTGAAGGCGTCCATTTAGGTTTTAGTGAGTCATCACTGTCTGGTAATTATAATCCCCTGTTGTAGTCAGGACCTTTTGGGCAATTGTAATGTATGGAGCCTTGGGATCAATGCATGATACTTTTAAGCAATAAAATTGAGCTGTTCTGTTTCCTTCCCTTTGGTGGCCTGGATTTCTGTTCCCAAGTACATGGTCTATTTAACCCTGGTAAACTCTTACACTGACCAGTGTCAGGGCTTACATGTACCTATTTTCAAACATTCACAAAACGTCTCTGGGATTGTCAATGTTCCTACGCAAATGTCAACAGCAAGAAATTTCTGACATTCACTGTAACATATAAACTAAAACACAATGCACATGCTGTACAGATATAAGCAAGTGTAACTGCATATAGGAATTGTGCTGCCTGTAGCAGCTAGGCAACTGGCCATCTACATATCAGATCACAAGTCTGTGATGTGGCAACACAGTACAAAACCATAGCACACATGACTAGCTTTGTGATGACCTCTCAATATGGGTTTTGCAGTTGCTCAGATTCCTGTTTGTTTACTAACTGCCATGAAAAATATACAGTCATGCCTTGGATTGAGAGCATAATTCGTTCCGGAAACGTGCTTGTAATCCAAAACACTCTTATATCAAAACGAAATCCCCCCAAAAAAATTTGTAGAGATTTTTAATTTAAGCCGTACTACAGTACTTGTATTGCAAGACGTCGCTTGTATATCAAGTAAAAAATAAATAAATAAATATTTAAACATTTGCTTGTCTTGCAAAACACTCTCAAACCAAGGTACTTGCAATCCAAGGTATTACTGTATTGCTTAAGTAATTAGAGAGCTGGGAGTGGGTATGCTTGTTAGGATTTCTATCATCTTCTGAAGCATAAAACAATCATTTAACAATACAGAGAAAAAATCCATTCAAGTTTATAGTTCATATTAGTTGTAAAAGAGAGAAATGACAAGATTAATTTCTTAACAACACAAAAAATGTTGTTCTTACTAATATCTTCATCCTCCTGAGAGGAATCCTTAACAGCCATATAAACCATCTTCTCTCGCTGTACTCTGCCAACGCCTCCTTGCTCTAGAACTCCAGCTACAGAATGCCCATTATGAAAGTCACTCTCTGTTACAATTTCTGTTCCACCTTGAAGAGAAGGAATAATTTTCATTTGATAACATTTTAACAGAAACAATAAAATGTTTCTATTTCTCTTCTGTATGCTAGGTGAAATAAAAGGTCAACAAATGTCATCAGGGGAAAAGATAGCATGGTGGGACAGCATTTTTAATTTGTTTGTAACATGACAAACTGTCATGGGTTGGGCATATCGCAGGCAAGAACAAACTTAAAGGAGTATTTACAGGGCTTGGGAAGAGAGGTAGGTTCTGGAACTGGAGTGAGATAACTGAGGCAGGGGGCATTTCAAGCCATTTGGAATGTATGGGCACAGCTTTCTTAGTTTGGTTTTGCAATCTACTTATTTAGATTTTCTTATGAAAAGAAATTTAACTGGAGGCCATTACAAAGAAGTATTAGTTTTACACAATGTAGACAGGTAGATTTTGTCAAATATTACAAACTACTGCATGAACAGAAGTTAAGATACATACCTATTTCCACATCATCCTCAGCTTCAGCTTTAAATATGTAAACTTTAATAACTTCAGAACCAAACCCATCGTCCTTAGATACGTCATCATGTGAAACCTCAGTGCTGATTTTTAATGGTGTGTTTCCAATGTGGTCTAGCTTTTCCCCAACATCATCCACTACAAAAATAAAAAGAATACAGTTTAAATTTGGGGGTAGTGCAAAGCAATTATTAGCAATGTTGCCCAAGCATTCTTAGCTCATTTATGCCATTATGACTGCCATTATAAAGCTGGCATGCAAACCAATCACTCTTGTTCTTGTTTATTTTGTGAAGATTTCACATAATATAAATATATTTGTTTTAATTCCTTATTTTACAGTTTTAATAAATCAACATTGTTAATTTCACCACCAAAAATGATCAGCGAGTGCACATGTCTGTTACATTATAATGTCTGATTAAGCAACTGAATAAGCCATGGTATTTTGACTTTGTATTGTTGTTTTTCTTCAGTTCCAAATAAATAGTATTACAGCATACAAATTTTAAAATAGAAATTAACCCTGCCTGTATTTATCTTTGCAAGATCTTCAATATATCAAACAAAGCTAAGTTTCTAATCACACAGATGTAGCTTGCTTTCCAAAGTAAGGCATTTTAAAATATGAAATGGTGACAGAACTACAACAGTGTTGTAGAGAGTTACCCTGTAAGTGCTAGGGCACATGTAACACTTCCAATTTCTTAAGCAAATGGAGTGGGATTGCCTACTCAATCTCTCCAACTCTTCCCTCTCGCATGCAGATCCCTCCACAAACATGATTAAGGTTTATATCAAACTGACCTTAACCGTGGATATGGCTAACGAGGGTTCTTTCTTAACCTAAGTATGTTAATCAACTGCACATACCGGTCAGTGCATCTTGTTTGAGAATAAACCATGGCCAATGCCAGTTCCAATGAAAGTCCTAACCGCAGTTAAGGCTAGCAATGGAAAGGCAGGAAAGGTTAGGCGCAGGGGGAAGGAAGTGACTGATACAGGATTGGGAACATTACTACTACGTTAGGCCTAATTCTTAACTCACAAACAACAGCAGCACACTAATTACTCCCTTTCTACAATCAACAATAACATTAAGCCAAGGTGCTTTGATCTAAGCAAATGTAACACAATTTACTTTGCTGGAAGTTGGAACTTAAATGTTCAAGATGGCACTTCTGTGTTACTGGTCAGCAAGAGGCCAACTCAGTTTGAAGGAGTAAGTTCTTCCAGGGAAGTAAGCAAAGATTCACATATAAATATTTTCTAAATACTTTTTAAAAGCTATGTTCAACATGTATTAATTAATATATAACTAATAATATATAACACTAAAACAGTGCATCTTTTGCTTCATGTGTTCTCATATTGCCTATGCTGGATGTCATTTACTGATACCTGCTAAAACTGCAGCAGTTTTTGGTGTCACTGATGAAACTTGTATTTCAGAAGTCTGTGAACGAGTCAGAACAATGCTGGAGCTACTGAAAACAGAACTAAATAGAAATAAAAAAGCTAATCACTTAATTTTTTTAAAAAAATATCAGTACTGCTATTGTTAACTATTGCAAAATTAAACTTCTGACTAAACAATTGTTGTTGGGTTTGTTTTTTAAATGGGATTTTTTTTAAAAATGGGCATAATCCATCCCCTCCTGCCTGTGCAACTTGCATGCCTGCATGTGTGACAGGGCATCCCCACATAACATAATGGAGCCCTTTTCTTCCCCACCAGCTCGGAGATAGATGCAATAGTGCTCCAAACATGAATAGCGTACACGCTGAGAACTTGGAGCAAAGCAAGACTACTGGATTTACATATAGCAAGCCCTTCCATCACAAGAAATGGTTGGGTAACTTGCCAGTGGGGATAGGGGAGGAATCCCCTCCTATATGTGGGGATGTGCGTGACAGGAAGCGATGGATTATGCTGCCAGTGCAGAAAAGGCTTTTCTTTTTAAAAATATGGTTAATAAATAACTCCTTAACTATTCACTTAACAGACAGCCTGAATCTGAATCATTACAAAAAAAAGGTTTCTTCTTCTGGAATAGCCCCCTTGTAAAATGTAAAGCATTTTTTTTCTTTAAAGAATTTAATTACATGGCTCTGGATAATGTGTAACTGAATCTGAAGTCACAGAGAGATGCAAAAGGCAACAGAAAATCTATGGACAATCTCAAAACTAAAATGCAATGGGCAAATGCTTGTGACTGGCAAGCCTAAGAATATGAGACTGTTTAGAAACGGTGAAACACCCATTAGATTCAGCAACCAGGGGAACTGTACTAAAACAAATGTTGTCAAAACATGCATAATACATGACAATTGTTTTGGAAGACAATATTGCATTACTTTAGCTTACTTTTTTCAAGGCTCTAGTTGAAATATTTTTGTTACCCTTTTCGATGCAGAACAGCCCAGTTCTGCAAATTTTCATGCACTGGTTTAATTTTAGTCACAAAAAATAATTCAGGGAGAACAAGAATAAGGATTTTTATGCGTAATAAGAACAGAAACCTGTAACAAAGAGTGCTGTCATGCCTTCCAAGGTGCTGGGGATGCCAAATCCATAGGATGAAGCAAAAATAAAGTTGCAAAACTTGATTTATTCAGATATAGTGATATTGAAGGCTACTTGTAGATAATTTAGGCATGTCACTTATAAACAAATGTAACTTTCAAGTAAGTACAATACAAGCTTTGATTTGCTTTTTATACCTTTTACTGTTTTTATGTTTAAGATTATAAGAACCAGAAATGTTAATGTTTTGAGTTGCTCAAAAAACAAACAAACATGGGGCTGTATCCAACTGTGTCTTTCCACCAATGGAACAACATTCATCAGTGGGAATGTATTCAGCCTCCATCCTGCAGTCCCTTCTATCAGCTCCAGAAGGATAAGAAACCTGCTAGAGCAGATCTGGGGGTGCGGGGAGGATTGCAGGAGGGAGGAAAGGAAGGGAAAGTTCTGACAAGTAGAAGTCAGCCTGCGCAACATTGGAGGTCATCCATGGTCTCCCACCACACTGATCTAGTGTATGTTTCAGTGCATGAGTTATGTATGAAAAAGATTCTAGAAGTCTCTGATTTCATGATAAGAACCAAAGTGTTGCACTAGTCAAGTGTAGTTACAGTATTTACCATTTCTAGACCAAATCCTATAGAAATGTACTTTATCATAGACATGCTTATTTTAAAATAACAACTGCATTGGAAAAAAAATCCTGTAATGAAAGATATTGTACTGTAAAAATAGGACCTTCAAGTAAAACATTTGCAACAGTATGTACGGTAGCATATAAAAACACATGAGGAGTATCTTACCTCTTAAAATACATTTTTTCAAACATATCTGTTAAAAACCGTAAATCTCTTGCCTGAAAGGTAGCAACATTGCAACATGTAATGTCCTAATTAACTGATATCTTGAAATAATCATCAAGGATTCAGAGGTGAAAGAACAAAATTAACATTTGCTGAATAAAGTTATTTAAACAGAATAAAGTTTCAATCCGGTGACAGAATGTCCTCAATGTAACAGACAGGCAATGCTAGGGTATTTTAAACAAAATATACTGATTTTAATTTCTAGAATGTAGTTTACTATTGAATCCCTCTTGGTAATCATTAAAGATGAAACTGAAAGGCTGATGTGAACAATACTCGCTATGTGGAGTTGCAGGCAAAAAGCCTTTTCCTGTACAGGTGGTTCACACAGTAGAGGATAGTGCTTAAATGTTTCTTCAATATATGCTGATTGAAACATTAGGGTGCAATCCTATGCATGTTTATACAGAAAAACAAGTCCTTCAACTTTCAGCATTTCCAAGGGAGTGGGATGCTGGGAATTGTAGTATTTTTTACTGTCTAAACATACATAGGATTGCACCCTTATTGCCTAAGGGTGCAATCCTATGCACGTGTAGACAGAAAAAAGTACTACAATGCCCAGCATTCCCCAACCAGCCATGCTGCTTAGGGAAATGCTTGGCGCTGTAGGCCTTTTTTCTGTCTAAACATGCACAGGATTGCACGCTAAGTTTACATGAATTTAGACTGATACGAACACAAGAAACATTTAGGCTGCAATTCTATACACAATTACCTGGGAGTAGTAGCCCTACTGAGTTCAATGGGGCTTACTTCTGAATAGACACACAAAGGAATGCAGTGGAACGCTGCAATTCTATACTCACTTACCTTGGAGTAAAAGCTCCATTGAATTCAACAGAACTTCCAAGTAAAGCCCTATTACTTCCAAGTAATGCATAGGATTGCACTCTTAAGCCCTACTGAAATAAGGTGCATGGCTAAAGGCTTTTCAGTAGCAATCACAGGCGGTAAGGAAACATTATATGTTTTTTGAAGTAGTTAACCATGCTCCATCATATTTTATTACACTGCTGAGTATTCTTGACTTTTCTTTTAAGCCCTAAAAAGTATGCATATAGCCCTTATGGGTACAGAGACATGTTTGAAAATGTGCCTACAAAAATGCTGGAAATATGCTGGAGTACTGGAAATAAGGAGGCAAATAAGTCAAATCAGTGTCAAGGATACCTCAACATTTTTTGTAATGGAGGACAACAATTTGAGGTAACAATATTGTCGAAATGCACTGTGCCTGTCAACCACAGATTCACATCTGCTATACTTATGTTAACTGTATATAACACTTTGACACCCAAGTTGCAACCGCCCGCCCCCCAACTCCTGATTCAACTCATCTTTGCCCATAGATAAAACACACCTAGATTTAACATCCTCCATCCAATACATGGAGGAAAATGTGTAGAGCAATTAGAAGGATCACACAGATATGGACTAAATAAAGACATTTCAGTTTCATTCATTATTTAAGCCCACACCTCTCACCGAAATTTTCATTTTAAAACAAATAGTTTCAGGACTATTACTTTCTGGGCCACATAGTAAAATCATGGAAGAAGAAACTAATCAGTTCCTGAAAATTACAGTACTAGTTATCAATATTATATTAAGCTATTCACAACACAAGTAATTGTAGAGGAAAATTTCATCACCTCTAACTTACCTTTTTAGCTGTTTCCAGGTGTGAGATGTTCAGATTCACTGTGAATTGCCAGCTCCCAACTCATGTGATGTCGCGGCATGCACTATGCTAGTGATATCCCACAGAAGTCCATGGGATACATGCCGTACTTTTACAGCTGTGCAAAATTTTTGAAAATTTGATTTGCCTAGTTTCACTCTCGCAGGGAACAATATAGGAATGTATTTATAATTTTAGTAAACTATGCAATGCCGTATTGCAGGGGTGGATAACTTTTGGCCAAATGACAGATGTGGCCCCTCATTTTATGGCCCATAGCATCTTTTCTGAACATGTGGGCTGCAGCTTACATGCTCATGACCCACATTGTAACTGTATGCATTGGTGGCAACAAACTTCACCATCCTGCCATTACTAGGGGCAGTGGAATCCTATTAGAATGAAGGCAGACTTGCTTGTTAGCTAGGGGAAATGGCTCAGCACCAAGAAAAAGTTGCCCACCCTTGCTATACTGTAATATTTTTAAAAGGAGGTGGTGGTGGTATATTACCTTACCCCTAAAGGACAGCTCCAGTGTGGTTCTGTAGTGGGTATAGGATCACCAGCATTGTGCATGCAGTGCCATCAAATGGATCAAGAGCTAGCAATCCACTGTGAGTGTCTGAACATCACAAACCTGAAAAACAAACAAAAAAGGAAGTTCTATGTTACTTGTGTGGTATTTTAATCCTTTCACTGGCTATCCAAGCTATAGTTTGTGTTTGTCATGAATTTCCTATGACTGGTCATGATAAAAGCTAGATAACTTTTAAAAATTGAACCTTTTAAAAATGTATCTTTCTTTGAGATAAATGGACTTTACTTGGAAATATGTTCTAGAGATTTCAAAAAGCAATCAAAATTTGCCATGTCCTATGTGCCCATGCCACAACTGTGGAAGGTTTTGGGGTTCTTTTATTCTTTCCAAACATGATTTCTGTTAAATTTATATCTTCCAAAATGTTATATCCTTCCCATAAAGCCTTTTGTTTTAACTGTGTAAACAAAAATTCACTATAACACATGTATAATTAACTAAATGTAAATATAGCATGAAATAAGCTGAAAAATGCAAACTACTCAAAATTCTTGAATAGTGAATCCTTTCATTTTCCGTTATTTGTGCCAGGTTGCAAAATTTCATGCAACACATGGTTATATACCATGACATTACTAATAAAAATAGTAGAACCATGTGTGCCTCAGTTTTAGAGGAAAATAATCCCTATGTAATGTATAATATATATTTCTGCAAAATACAAAGCAACCTAAAAGATATATAGTTGGCAGACTATGTTTAAGCAGTACTGACTATTTTACAGGGAAAGTCTTCAATTTGACAGTTTTCAAGACTACATTTTGTACAAAAATGTATTTTGTAGCCATCAACCACTGATGACTAGTAATGATAAAAAAAATCTGATCTGATCTCTACTATAATGTTACAATGTACTATAAAATCTATTACTTTTAATTCAGAAATCCCTTTGCATTTTATTGACCAACATGTTTAATCTGGCTCTTCTGAATATGGAAACAGCCTCTCACAAAAAATCAGTAAACACTTCTGCTAGTTGGCCCCCCAAAAAGTCATAGTAATATGTTTGATACAGAGCCATTTCTGTCTCAAAATGAAACAAAGCCCAACCCATTTTCCAAAATCTGAATAGTCCAGGTATCAGTAGGGGGGGAAAACATATTGTGAGGAAAATAAATATAGCCTTTTCATATAACTGGTGGTTTGAATTATATCAATCAATCATCAAATTAATTATAATGGAAATATTACTGAAAAAAACAGCTACACAAACAAAATCAGGAACTACAGGTATGTATTAGGGATCAACAGTTCATTCCCTCGTGGATTAATTGCATATGAAGATACACCTCTTTAAACAGATAGCAGATCACAGTACACACGGGCTGTGCAACTATTCTGATATGTGGGTTTTCACTGCATTTGATTTCCTGACTATGTCTGCATTTGATTTCCTGACTATGGTTAAGAGATCAGAAATGTAACATCTCTTAACTGCAGTCAAGAGATCAGGTTGGGAATGCTGTGAGTTGTAGGACTTTTTTCTGTCTAAACAGGCATAGCATTGCACCCTTAACAGGTTTTAAACTCTGGTTTAATGCTAACTGTTGTTAACGCTCAACTCAGTGCAGATGTAACCACAGGTAGTGCTGAAAAGGGAGGAGAGGGGGAAATTCAAGTGGGAGAGGGGAGGAGCACGTGAGTGCAAGGAAGGAGGAGGAAGAGTACATGATCCTGACGCTCCCATCGCTGAACAACAGTTAAAAGAAATTGAGAAATATTACATTTATACCGTCTTATTCTCTGTAGGCTAAACAATGTCCAGTTCTGTTCACATTTATTGTGCCCAAGATACTTTATCACCTGTGGCTCTCCTCTGAATCTTTTCCAATTTCTTCCTTGACATGTAACACCAGAACACAATACTTCAAAGCTATAATCAACGCTGAGCGAAGCGATACTATTTCTTCCCAAACATTAACAGGGAAATAATATTAAAACTCACAGCCAATTATACTTAATAACCTCTCGTCATCATTAGATTACTTCTTGCCTGAGTAGACTCAAACTCATGTGTGTGTGTGTGTGTATAAATATATATATAGCTTTACTTCACTTACAAGATATCATTAAATAGTCTTCAGATGTGCTCTTGCCATCATCATCATCTTCCGTCTTTATAGTAACTGTAGAACCAGGAACAGTGCCAGCTGCTTGAATCACAGTTTCTGTATCTGAATTAGTGACAAGAACCTCTTCTGAAACCATCGTGGGAGAGTCAGCTCCTGACACGGAATCTTGTACCACATGTTCCAAATGTCCATCGGGACCCGTAACAAGATCAGCCACAAAAACCTGATCAGGAACTCTAACAGTTTCTGTTATTAGGTCTGAAGTCAAAACATGATCACTGGTATCTAGTGCTTCTTCAATAGCAACATCAGCTTCCAATACAGATTCAGGAACGATCACACCTTCCGTAACAACATCAGTTTCAGTTATGATATCAGGTCCTTGGACAACTTCAGCTGCTAAGCCATGATCAAGGGTTATCCCATCATCTGTGACAACATCAGAAACTAGTACAGCTTCAGGGACTGATACAACAATATGGTCTCCATCAATATGAGCAGTACCAGCCATTCCAGCCACTATAAAACAATTGTGAATGAGGAAACATATTAATAGAGAACTTCAGCTAATGGGCAGTATAGAAATAAAATAAATAAATAGTTGCATTGCTGTAGCACAGTAATAAGCATCTAAGGAATACAGATAATGAATACAGGTATCTAAAGCACTCTTCAGCCTTCCAGTATATTTAATTATAATTTAAAGAATATATAATAGCAGAGAGTTCTGCAGCTGGGTATGGCAGTAGCTCACATGAGATATGGCCTTCTGAAGGGGAGGATGGGTTTTGATAACAACTTTTTATACAGTCATGCCTTGGACTGAGAGCATAATTCGTTCCGGAAACGTGCTTGTAATCCAAAACACTCTTATATCAAAACGAAATCCCCTCAAAAAAATGTGTACAGAGATGTTTAACTTAAGCCGTACTACAGTACTTGTATTGCAAGACAGTCGCTTGTATATCAAGTAAAAAATAAATAAATATTTAAAAATTTGCTTGTCTTGCAAAACACTGTCAAACCAAGTTACTTGCAACCCAAGGTATTACTGTACTCTGTATAATGTTTAAGGAATTCAGTTAAGTTGCTCAATATGTGCTTATGACTATTGGTACAATTTCCACTTGTGCCACACCAGCATTGGCAAATATTCCTGTGTCAGCACAGGATTATATGTCCTATTCACACTAAGAAGGGAGTAAGAACGAAAAAACTCATAGGATTTACCGTACTTCTGAGTAAACAAGCTTAGGATAATAGTATGTAGAATATAATTAATTAAAAATTAATATAAGCTCTCTCCTGGCATCTAATGTATGGCAGATTTCAGCTTTGTAGGATCTACTTTGATTTTTTACTAGAAACCTGTGATTTACAAATGAGTCTGGTGCAAAACACACACACTCAGGGTCCAGGAATTTGTTGTGAATACCAGAACTGAATAGGGCTCACAGTCCTTCCACACAAAAATCTGTCTCTATTTACACAGTTTTTAAAAAATCAGCAGAATAATTTAGGGTGTGAAGGAACAATTTTGTTTCTGCTATTGGTGAATGATTGGGAATCAGAAATACTTGCTCATCCACCACAAATCACCAGGAGATTCACCAGTAGATCCAGATCTACCTTCTGCCCACCTGAAATATATTATATTATATTATAGTTTAACTAGTGAACATGCCCACCTTCACACAAGTTGGAGCAGCCCTTAATTTGATCAAGTGAAACCTTCAAGCAAAGTTATGCAGCTATCAGAACTGGACACATTGTCTGAGTGAAGCCACAGCTGCAGGGATCCCAGGTACGACCCTGCCTTGGTGTACCCCTATAGCCCCAAGGGGAAGAGTCTGCCCACTCCATTCCTCTGAGGGGGTGCCCTGCCCCACAGCAGGGAGGAAGGGGCAGCCACATAACTTTTGTTCTTTGGACAACTCCCCCCAGCTTCAAACTGTATCGACTGCCAAGCTATGCATTGGTTAGGGAAGTCCACACCTAGGGATTGGAGATGGTACTCTGGGCTTCAAATACGTGGACACATTAAAATTTAGGGCACAATCCCATGCAAGTTTAGACAGAAAAAAGTCCTACATGTTGGCTGGAGAATGCTAGGAGTTGTAGGACTTTTTTCTGTCAAAATATGCATAGGATTGTGCCCCTAGATTAATTGTGTTTTAGCAACCAAATAACCATGATATTAGGTTATCTTTAGGGCCCCTTAGTGTGCATGCCAAGTTTGAGGTGTCTAGGTTTCATGGTCGTGGGAGTTATGGTGCTGACAGATAAGACACACATCCTCTTTTATTATTAGAGAATATCAGAAATTGCTTTGGCAACCTTTTAGCAAGTCCACAGTAAGAGATAGCACCATTCTAGTGTGCAGTTCAGTCCATACACATCCACCATGCCTTCATTTGGTTTCTCTTCTAAGCTACTGAGGCAGGACTGGCAGCAGTACAGCACGTGTGAGGCAGTGAGAAGTGCCTGACACTATTCGATAAGCAGGGCCATGGGCCCTCAGGCTCCTGTTCAAGAATGACACAAACTCCTACTCATTGTCCCATTTTTAGAACTCATGGCACAGATTGTTTATTCACAACACAAAGCAAATGATAGCAAATATGTGAATTAAAAATAGAAGTTTATGTTGTGTATTTTTTTTACCAAAATCCTGCATAATCATAGTGTGAGGCATTTTGGATTCCTGTGTCTGCAGCCCAAGACTTCCACCACCTGGATCCATAATCATCTATGCTTATTCACAAACTGTGAAAAGAAAATATACAGAAATTACTACTTACACTAATATTCCACAGATAAACTCAGAAAGTTTTAACAAATGTGAAGTTCTCCTCTTCCTTTTCCAAAGATTGCAAGACATGAGCAAATACTAGCAGAGCAGTTGAAGGATAAGGCAATGGACTCAGTTGCTATTTAGATAAAAATATTTACTAATAACAGTGCAATCAACATCTAATGTTATATAAGATATTCATTTACAAATGGGTTACATGACACATTACAATGCAACTCTAAGCATGTTTATGCAGAAATAAGTCCCACTGTGCTCAATGGGGCTAACTCCCATGTAAATGTGCATTTAACTGCAGCCTAGAACATTGCTATTTACACTGAATATAGAACGGGTACCTAGGTAGAAATGCTCTATGTCCTGTAGGTAGGTTCATTTAAATAAAAGCGCTGAATATGTATATTCTGTGATTGCGATTTTTGGAGAGCTGAGGACTTTTGTTGATGTTTTTACATGTTCATTTATTATTTATTTATTATATTTATACCCTGCCTTTTTTCCTTCAAGGAACCCAAGGCGGCTTACATCCTCCTCCTTCTCTCCATTTTATCCTCACAACAACCCTGTGAGGTAGATTAGGCTGTTTAGAGTATGGGATAAGGTAGCTGAGCCACAGATGTATAAGATTACCGGCAAAGAAAAGGTGGTGTGGTATCCTATCACCAGATCACAAAAGACAGTCTCCGAGTCTGTTCTGAAACCGCCCTGCACAATTTTATGGTATTTGTATAACTCTACTTTCAAAACTCCAATCCAAATTTCAGGATTTTCAGAACTTAATGGATTTCATAATCCATTAACTACCAGTACCATGCCTCAGCACTACATTAATCCAATCATGGTACTGATTCACTTTACATTTTGTCAGCTTTTTCGCTGATACAGAAATAATTCAAAGCATTATTAATGTTTTGTTTGAAGAAAAAACTGATACTTCCTTAATGGCATCAAACAGATGCACTTCTAAAGTGCTTTGCCTTAGATAGGCATTTTAAGTCTTTATTTGGGGGCTCTGTCTATAATCTTAACATGATTTAAGGGCACAACCCTATAATGGGTTGCCACCCGCTGGACAGAAGCCTCCTACATCCTGCTGCTGGCAGGGTGGGAAGAGCACCAGAGGCGATTTTCACCTCTCTGTCCTCCTTTTAAAAATGTTCCACTAGACTAGACAGACCTCTGAGCATGTCTAACAGAGTTGTGCTGGCAGAGGTGGCACAACTCCCCTCCCATCCTATCAGCACACCCCCTTTATCCTCTCCCTGTCTGAGGTTGACACCGCTAGAGGCTGCGGGCCGGCTGAGAGGGGCAAGTGCGAAGATCCAAGCAGGGATTTTCACTTCTGAAGTCTTAGCTCTATCTTGGAGGTGAAAACCCCCAGTATCCTATGGCCCCTCAGACAATGTCTAGGGCAGGGCTCTCCAACCTTGGTCCCCAGATGTTGCTGGCCTACAGCTCCCAGCATACCCAGCCAGCATGGCTAATGGCAAAGGATTCTGGGAGCTGTAGGCCAGCAACATCTGGGGACCCAAGGTTGGAGAGCCCTGGTCTAGGGGCTATGGGATTGAACGGTAAAGGAATTTCTTTATTCTTTACAACAAAATTTGTGTGAACACTATGCTTATTACCCAGGATGCACAAATGTTTTGCTTTCACAATATTTTTATTACTATTAAGTGCCTATAATGTCTGGGTGCAATAGAAAAATTAAAAACATGAGCCCTGCCACAAGTCTTTATTTGTTCCTTGTTTTTTCTCCAAAGAAATAGCACATTTGCATAGAATTAAACATATACCACCTATGGCACAAAACCAGGCCTGTAAATTACTTTTAAGCTGGACACCTGTGATGAAACAAAATTGCCTCCAGATGTCCAGGCAAGTGTTCAGGGGTAAACTGGTGTGCACAGACAGCTTTTTGCACAGATATAAATCAATGATATATTCCTCAACACTGATGACATTTGTGGTTGTGTTCACTAGAAGCCTCTGCATAGGCAGTGCTTGAATGGGACCATCTGGAATCTTTCTTCTCCTTGACTGCCCTCTCTTCCCTTTGTAACCATGTTGTCACGAAGGATGGTGCAGCCCACACCTCACCAGCAGTTGCAGAGCCAGCCTCTTATCTTCTGTGGCAACTCTACTTAGAATGCATACGCAAGACAACTTGGCATACATTAGTTACTCACATCTTAAAGGGTAACTAAGAACAGTGACTATGGGGCTGGGAGGGATAACCTTGCATACGTAGCTTCAGGACTAATATCACGTAATACAGATTTGATTACCTGCTAACCATCCCCACTGTACATACCAAGAATAATCCCTCTATTCTTCCAATTCATGTTTTTGGGTAAAGTTAGCAGAACAGGAACCTGTCAGTGACAAGGGACTCACTACAGGTCTCTTTGTCAGGGCCACAAAAAAATATCAATAGGAAGGCTAGGCAAAATTGTCATTCTGAGGGTGACATCCGAGTACTGAAATTATATGCTGGGCCATAAGTAGCATTGCAAGCAGCACACGCTCACAAGTGAGATCCATCTTTTCTCAAAATATACAAGCTTCTTAACTAGGGCAGCATAGCATCCCCATAGCCATGGTGGCAGGGCTGTGAGTCACCCTGCACTTAAGCAGCAGTGATTTGTGAGTGGATTTTTAAAGGGGTCACTGCAGCTACAATTGTCTTTTGCAGGTCTCTACAATTATGGCAGCAGACAAGCCACGTAGTGCCAAGTTGGCAGGATCGCCATCAATCAGCTGGCAGCTTGAGGGCTGGTTGAAAAGCTAACATGGGATGGATATGGCCGACAGACCATAATTTGCCCACCCTGGGCCACAGCATTGCAACCTAAAACATTGCTCCAAGTTCTGTAAAGTGGGATTCAGGATACTAGTGTATAAACTACAAAATGAGACATAGATGTATGGGATCCAGCAGGGCCGGTGCTACACTAGGCAGCTGCCTAGGGGGCAGGGCTAAAGGGGGCGCCAGTCTGAAGCACCGCGCTGCAAGGGCCAGAGTCCGCCAGAGCGCTGGGCTGACCCCGGGCAGGGCCCAGGCGCTTGGCAGGCGGCAGGGAACCC
This sequence comes from Shinisaurus crocodilurus, assembly GCA_021292165.1. Classification (NCBI taxonomy): domain Eukaryota; kingdom Metazoa; phylum Chordata; class Lepidosauria; order Squamata; family Shinisauridae; genus Shinisaurus; species Shinisaurus crocodilurus. The sequence goes on from CM037883.1 coordinate 21,981,864, forward strand.
TTCCCCCGTGGGGACGTGCTCAGGGCTGCCCCGCCACGGCCCGGAGCTGCGGGTGCCCCACTCCTTGGCTCCAGGCGTGCCGAAGATGGAGCTCTGCAAAGGGCCGGGTCGGGCATCCGCCGCCTCTTCTGCTTCGGCTTGGTGGGAGTTGGGGAGCATCGCCTTCCCTGTGCCAAAGGCCCCGAAGAGCGGGGAGCGCTTGTAGGCGGGCTGGGGCTCCTCGGGGTCTTTCACACTCAAGAGATGCAGGATCGGAGCGGGCCTTGCCCTGAGTCAGACACACACACACCCCATCCATCTAGCCCAGTATTGTTGACACGGATGGGCAGCAGCGGCTCTCCAGGCTTTCAGGCAGGATCCGTTCCGAGCCCTGCTGGAGATGTGGGGGGGGGGGGCACTGAACCTGGGACCTTCTGCATGCAAAGCGGGGGCTCTACCTATAAGCCCCCCCTACATGAAGCGAGGGAGCACAGAGGGTGGAGGGGGTTGAGCTCCTCTCACCGGCCCACTCCTTTCTGTGTATAAATAGTGACCGGCCAGATAGGTGATTAACAAGGGGCGCGCACTAAATATCTGATCTTGCCTAGGGCACCAAACTGCCTTGCACCGGCCCTGGGATGCAGGGCAAATAAATGGGATCCAGGGCAAACACATAACATGTCAATCATATGGAAGGGGGCTTGATGTACCTCATAAAACTGGTGTGTGCACACACATTCTGCCCCAGGGAAGAAGCAGCAACTATGCTTGCTTGCAGCTGGAAACCTAGCTCTCAACACATCTGCTCTCCTATTTACATGGGACTAAGTCGCACTGTATTTCAACAGTGCTTATTTCCCATGGCGACAAATTCCAGATGCGTAGCCCTGTTAAAAGCCTGTTGCGGCAAACACAAAACGAGAGACTTTTAATTATATGCATGTAATGAGGCAGACTCCATCCATGAAAGCTTATGCCAAGCGTTGTAAAAAAAATGTTTTGGTTTTAGAATTATTTCCCAGCACGCACAGCAGAGCAGGCTAACGACTGCAATCCTAATGCGCACTGACTTCGGAGTAAGCACCAAGTGAACGGGAAGTGGGGCTTACATCGGGGTAAACAAGCTGAGAGGATCGGGACTGTTTCTGGGAAGTTAAGCTCCACTCTCAAACCAGTGGAGGGGCTCGCGACTTAAAATATTATTATTAAATTTTGTTTCTCCCAAAAGAGATATATATAATTAAGTGAAGAAGGGCTTCCAAGGTTGATTCCACAGCGCGAGATACAAAGAGGGCTCACAAAAACGCGCGCGCGTGAGACGGGGGCGCGCATACCTATACACATAACACACATACACACACACAACCCTCCTCTTCCTCTCGCTTCCAATCAGCGCCCGTGATGAGCAAACAATAAAGCGGCGCTTTGCAGCCCGAGTCGGGCAAAAGGGGGTGGGGTTGTACCCATCCTTCCCCGGGGCGGTGTTGCGCGGCCGCGGGAGGGCAGGGAGCCAGCCAGCGATGCCTAGCGCGGGGCCCGCGATCAGACGGACAGCGAGGGGGCCAGTCGGCCGCGGGAGACAAAGGGCGCTCTCGGGGAAGGGCGCGGGGCGACTTCGGCCGCTCCGCAGAAGCCGAGGGTGGGAATAGGGTGAGGCGGCGGCAAGGCCTTCCCCGCGCCGCCGGGGCTGTCTCCCTCCCTCTCATCCCAGCCTCCCGACACGTCCCGCTGTCCTGAGGGGCAGCGAATAAGAGGCCTGTGACTGCAGCCGCTTAGGTCGAGGATTAGTGAGGGAAGGGGGGTGGGGGTTAGGGGGAAGGGGAATGTTGTTGTTGTTTTAGAGGAAATATTTTTGGGGGGTGGGGGAAAGGCGGCCGGGCTGTGTGTCTCGGCTGCCGCCATTTTGTTTGCCGCCATTTTCTGGCCGCCTCTCGGGCCCGGCCACAGCCCCGGCCGAGCGCTATGCGGCAGAGCCGAGGCCTCGTTTCCACTCGCCTGCTCCATTTTTCGGGGGCCGAGCGCTTTCTACGCTGAGGTAAAATAATGACGGCGATAAGAATTTACGTTACGAACCTGGGCCGCGTGGGTGGCCCGCGGCGCCTCGGGTAGGCCTCGGGGCGCGGCCTGCGTCGAGGCCTAAGCGGCCTGGCGCGCCTCTCCCCCCGCCGCCGCCCTTTTCCATTCGCAATTTAATTATTTTCCCCCCTTCGACCCCCGTCCCGCGGCTGGACACCCTCTCCCCAGCCCCACCCCTCCTCACCTTCGCTTGGCGGGCTCGAGCCCGGGCGGGGGGGTGGAGGCCGGAGGACTCGGCCGCCTCGGCTGCCGCTTTTCGGGGCCTGGCATTCGGGGTCCGCCAGGTCCGAGGCCTGCACCAATCACAGGCTAGGGCTAGGAAACGGCAGGCGGGCGAGAGCGCGCGCGGCCTGCTCATTCACTTACACACTCTTCCCCCCCCTTCCCCCCCTCCCCCACCAGCAGCCTCGCGACCGGCCGTTGCTGGAACACGTCATTCAGGCGCAGACGACAGCAGCTCTCCCGCGCCCGCGCGCGCCCCCTCCCTTCACCCCCGCCACCGCTGTCTCTTGAGCATGCGTACCAAAGCGAATGAAGTTGACTAGTGCCAATACCCTTTTGTCAGGGGAAAGAGATTGAGACCGAACAAACAAAAGCACCTGAATTGATCGCAGCGGTGGGAGGAAATCGAGAGGGAGGGGAATGAGAACCAAAGAAATGGGGGGGCTTGATTATGCGTTTCTCTCACTAGTCTGTCAAGCCATCGCCTACCCCTGGGGTGTGTGTGTGGTTTTTTAATATGGTCTGACTAAAACCCAGAATAATACCTAGCTGGGTCTTCTTTGTTGCTGTTTTAGTGGGCTGTTTTTTGTTTTTTTAAGGAAACGACAGGAGTTCTGGACTTTTCTTCAAAAAACATAAGTTACAGACGTTTCAGTACCGTTATAATATGAACAGATTGTCAGAATACATCAAATTACTACAAAATGTGATAAAGAACATCGTTTTTCTTTTAAACACACCTGGATTTAGTATTTTTATTTTACCTGTATGTAACTTGATTTGGGGGGGTGGGTGCATTTTTAAACATTACTATAATTAACTAGTCCTTCATATATTATAAGGATCCGTTGCATCCAAAATACAGCATGCACTACTCTTGCTGCTGCTGCCATAAAAGAAAGAAAGGCTGCAATTATACACAGTTACACTTACCTGGGAGTTAAGTCCCATTAAACTCAATGGCACTTGAGTAGATGTACATAAAATTGCACTGTAAAGCAACATCTTTACTTGGGAATTGATCAATTTAGGGAATAACAACTGATCACATTGAACAGGGACTCTTAGGCTGCAATCCTAAATGCACTAAGGCAGGGCTTTTCAACCTTGGGTCCCCAGATGTTGCTGGACTACAGCTCCCAGCATACCCAGACAGCATGGCTAATGGCAAGGGATTCTGGGAGCTGTAATCCAGCAACATCTGGGGACCCAAGGTTGGAGAGCCCTGCACTAAGGAGTAAGCTCAATTGAGCTCTATGAGACTGAGTAAAGACCTATAGAATTGTGTTGTTAATATCCTTTTGAACTTCTAACAGAATTGATAAATATGTGCAGTAATATTCAAGCAAGACTGGATGGACCATGTCTGGTCTGGTTTTATTTTTTAAGTTGCTTTCCAAAAACCTAAAATTCCTTTTTTAAAAATGTGTTTCCGTGCTTGAGCTTTTACACAACCCTAGAATTTTACTGTTGTTTTCTCAGACACATTCATAAGGTCTAGAAGGTTTAGCAAAGTGTCCCCTTCCATGGAGGTGGTTGTATATTATAGTTGCAGCATGATAGCAAGAAATAGAGTAATTTTTTTCCTCTCCTCTTCATTATTGTATCTGGTTTATTTCTGCTTGCCATGCAGTTATTAAACGCACAGTGGGCCGGCCCTGATCAGGCTATAAGTCTAGGTACCAGGCGTACAAGACAACATGCAAAGTTGTCACTGTACAGTGCAATTGTTCTGTTCATTACCACACTTCCAAAATATGAAGCTCCCAGCATTAGCTTTGCAATGAGAAAACAAAAATTCACAAGCATTGCTTTGCAGAGTTTCAGCTTTTGCTCACATTTGATTACTAACATCTTACTCATTTGTCACTTTTTAGGAGGGGGGTGGGAGAGATTAAAATGCCCCCCCCAAACAGCAGGAAACTAATTTTAGGAATCTCTGAATATTTGTTAATGCTTTTGTTTCTATCTATACAACCAGAAATGAGGACAAGCATTATATTGTGTCCAGTGCATTCTCTGCCAACCAGCAGGGAGGGACTGTTTTGCAGTGTAAAGCAGACTGTACAACTCAAACTCAACTGGAACATTTGCAAAAGGTTGATCTCTGTAGCCAAACAGTAGGACTCCTGTGCATCCTTACCATAAAACTGATCATCTGGAAAGAACTTGCAAAGACTATCATCTTTAGAACTACAACTCTTGAGTTAAAGAGACATAGCAGTTGAACAAAGGAAACGTCAGTATTTTAATTTTCAGTCTGGATTTTGCCAGGTGGCGTCACTGATTTTCTAAAATTCACAGAGCATGATACTGTTAACATAGGTTTCATGAAGAGCATGGTTAGGATGTAGACATCTTCAAACCATTGTTTCCATTAACACTCAGGACTGAATCTTTTCATAGATTTCATAGAATAGAGTTGGAAGGAGCCTACAAGGCTATCGAGTCCAACCGCTTGCTCAATGCAGCTGCAGGAAACTAGAGGAGGGGTCTCCCATCCAAGTAATAACCAGGCCTGACCCTGCTTAGCTTTCCACGCTCAGACAAGCTGAGCCAGCGTAAGCCACAGGCCTGTACTGAAGTCTTAACAATTTGCATTCATAGCATCTATTACAGTATTATTAGTAGTATTATTAAACCTGCAGCAAACTCAAAAACGATCTTTTAAAAAAATAATAATAAAGCCCTGTGGGCATGAATTTTGTTCAGGAAAAAGTTAACAGAAAATGGCTCATCTCTTGGAATCAACATTTTGAAAATGTCTTAGGGACCACTACCCATGATTGGGTATGTTTCTCCCCATCTCACTGGCAATTTGAAAGAGTACAAGATTAATCTGCTGGATACTTTACTAGAAGAAACACACCCGATGGACCTGAATACAGCACACATTGGGTAGGAGGTGGATTCACTTACTATGTACAGTTATGTTTATATACTGCCCAATAGCCAAAACTCTTTGGTGAATAGTCCAAGCTTTTTCAGGGATGCTTGGAAACCTGGCACGTCACAATGCTTTTTAAGGGCACAATCCTATGCAAGTTTAGAAAGAAAAGCCTAGAAACCCCAGCATGCCCCAGCCAGCATAGCTGACTGGGGCATGCTGGGAGTTGTAGGCCTTTTTTCTGTCTAAACTTGCATAGGATTGCGCCTTTAGTGGCATTATGGGTCCAGACCGGCCTTCCCCAACCTGGTGCCCGCCAGATACGTTCATAGATTTCATACATCGTAGAGCTGGAAGGAGCCTACAAGGCTATCCAACCCCCTGCTCAATGCAGGAAACTAGAGGAGGGGTCTCCCATCCAAGTAATAACCAGGCCTGACCCTTGGACTACAACTTCCATAATTCCTGGGCAGCATGGACACAGCGTCTTAAGGAATACACATGTCAGATGTAGGAAGCTGTCTTACATGAGGTCACATTTGTCCATGTATCCCAGTAATATCTGTTCTGACTGGCAGTGGCTCTCCCATCACCTGCTACCTAATCCTTTCAACTGGTGATGTTAGGGATTGAACCTGGGACCTGCTGCATGCAAAGCATGCATTCTACCACTGAGCTGTGGTCCCAGGAAGTCAGTTGGCCAGCCCCATCATTTGATTAACACTGCTCTAGACCCCTTCTGCTATTTCTCCCTCCGCCATCATAGCTTGCGGTAGCAATTAAGCATTGAAACTGAAAAGAGTGGTTATCAAAGATTGGAGCTGCATGATTAGATACCTGTTCAGTCTATTACTCAAGAAAAGGAGGATGTGGCCTTACTGCGTTTCTCATCTTAATGGGTGTGCTGTTGGATCACTGGCAGAACAGAAAGCTGGAGAGGAGCGATGGAAGATTTACACAGAAGAATGGTAAAACGTTGCCATTTTGTGCGTTTTCCGTATCTCTTGGAAGCTTCTAAGTGTACATATTCGGTGAGTGCCCAACTCTGTAAGGGCTATTCTCATGATAGTCAGCCCGAGGAAATGCTGATGCACCCGATTGCTGTAAAGGAAGAGTAAGGTGAAAACTGTCAAATGCATGGGAAGGATTACAGAAAAGAGGGGCAGGAAGGCAGGCACAGAAGACATGAGAGCCTTCTCCAGCTGGACTGCCTCCCCCACACAGCCGTCAACCATCGGGGTAGGGCTGTGGCGCAGTGGCAGAGCACCTGCTTTGCATGCAGGAGGTCCCAGGTGCAATCACCGGCATCTCCAGGTAGGGCTGGGGGGAGGGACTGCCTGAAACCCTGGAGAGCCATTGCTGCCAGTCAGTGTCTACAATACCGGGCTAGATGGACCAAGACTCTGACTCTGAATAAGGCTGCTTCCTATGTCCCTACGACCACCAACAGCCCTATGGGAGGGGGAAAGGTGCCTTCTCCTGTTCCAGCTCAACAGACTCATCTAGCACAAGCTGCCCTATGGGAAGGACCCTGATGACGTGTTCTATTTTGATATTGTTTATTGTGATTTTCATCCGTGAATTTTGCTGTTACTTGTAAGCTGCCTTGGAAGGATTTGTATCCCGAAAGATGGGACAGAAAAAATTCTAGCGAAAATTATATATGCATACATTTTTCCTTGTGCAGCCAGAGGTACGACATATTCTGTGGTTCCCCCTCCCTTAACTAGTGGGAAGTTCCAAGTCGGCACTGACAGCATTGGCGTCCCTTTGGACAAACATAGGAAGCTGTCTTATCTCTGGTCTGATGGTTTTGTTAATCTAGCTCAGCATAGGCTACTCTGACTGGCAATGGGTCCCCAGAGTTTTCGGTGGAGGCCTTTCCCATTACGTGCTACCTGATCCTTTAGATGATGATGATGATGATGATGATGATGATGATAATAATAATGGGGAGATAGATGCTAGGGATTTAACGTGGGACCTTCTGCATGCAAACCATGTATTCTACCACTCGGCTATGGTGCCTTCCCAAGGAGAAGAGAAAACATGGATTCTTCCTTTCCGTCTGGCTCTGGAGACTGGTTCTGATTGGAGATTATAGAGGAGGGCATTTGATTTAAGAAAAAATGCCTCAGGCAGAAAGATTCGGGGGGACAGCAAATGGTGAAGCACATGTGGGCAAAAAGCCAGCTAATCCAGGGGATCTGATGCAACAAAGATAATCTGCGCCCCTCTAGCTTTATTTCAGCAAGTGCCCATGGACAGCAGGGTGGTGGGGCAGATGGCATCCCAGATTCAGGGCTCCAAATGAAAGATTTGGGGCTCCAGGCCTAGTGGGCTGCCCCCTAACACTGCCTCTGGTGGTTTCCTGGCTTTTGTGCTGTTTTTTCTCCATTCTAAAAGTAAAAATGCCTCTCCTAAGCCTTAGTTACTGGCAGTAAGAGCTTTAAGATACAACATGCTGGTCTTTTTGGCCCTGCCCATTTTGCCTTTGGTCCCGCCTCTCTTGCCTTTGGCCCTGCCCACCAGTGGAATGTTGTTTCATTGTCTCCCCCCCCCCCCCGAGCTTCCCTGAATTGGAATTCAGTCCTTGGGCCAAAAGGTTCTGCACCCCTGTTTTAAAAGGGTTCCCCCCCCCCCCAGTTAGAGGGCAGTTTGAAATTCATCCTGAGAGTACATGTTCTCCCTCTCCAGTTTTATATAGAGTTAGAAGCTAGTTTGCCTGGCAGGCTCTCTGTTTTTTCACTGCTTTGGAGAGCTTAAGGAGAACCTGGCTTTTTATTTTGAAATTCAACGGAGGCGCCTTCTGGTCACACAAGGGGCTTCTGAATCCCACCCTGTGGGGTTTTTAAATAATAAAAAAAATCCCACTCATGTTTAATTGAAGTCATTTGTACGTACAGAAAGCTGCCGCATGGGCATAGAGGCAAATGGGTTTATTTCCTCGTAATCCACCTCGGGTATATCCCTCTCCCAATTGCCATGCCGGCCAAATTGAGATCGACTTTTGCCCACAATAGCATAATCTTCCATAGGAGCGGTTCTTCTTGATGGTTGCTGTGGAATATAGCTATCATAATAAAATTAAACACTTTATAAATATATTCTGTAGAGTCTGTAGAAGGGGTGGGCAACTTGCAGCCTGCCAGACATTTTGCCTTACAACTTCCATCGGCCCCAGCCAGAATACTCAGTGGTGAGGTCTGATGGGAGTTGTATGCCAAAACATCTGGAGGGTTGCCCACCTCTGGTCTATAGTATACCTTTTCAAACCCACGGGCACATGTGACCATTTTCATCAAGGCTGCAAGCACATTTTACATTTTTCCTTGCACCGTGGGGACATTTTTTTTCCTGCCTTCTAGGATTCCCACTTTTCTCCCCCCCCCCCACGTCCTTCTCCACCTCCCCGCCTTCCTACTCAGGGTCTCCTTCCCCCACCGCAGCTTCTGGCTTCCATTGCGCTCACCTTGGCAGCAAGGAAACAGGAAGTGAGCAGATCGGTCAATAAGTCTCCCAATCTGCTGAGTTCCTACTTCCTAGCTGCTGAGCACAGTGGCGGGGGGCAGAAGTGTTGGTGGGGGTGAATGGGGTAGAACAACGGGGGTCTAGCGGGCACAATGGCGCCCATGGGCGCTGGGTTACCGACCCCTGGTATAGACAGATAAACACAACACTTCAAGACTGTGCAATCCTATGCATGTTTAGACAGAAAAAAAGGCCTACAACTCCCAGCAGGAATCTGTCTAGATATGGAGCGGTATACAAATGCTGCAAATAAATAAATAAATAAATAAACTAGCATGATGGGAGTAGCATATGTGGAAGGCACCCGGGTGGGGAAGCCTGCTAGATCCACTTATCTGGTGAACACCCCCCCCCCCATAGTATTGTACTCAGTGGGACTTACTTCTGGGTAGACATGTATAGGATTGTACTGTTTGTGTGTACAATTTGTACACACCTAGGCTCTATTCAGACCTTCAGATGATCATAAGGAGGTCAGGATTTATTGATTGATTTGATTCGTACCCCACCTTTCTACCAAGAAAAATGGCACTCAAGGTGGCTTATAATCAAATAAAACTCAATTAAAGCAATAATAAAACAAATGCAGTAAAACACAATTAAAAACAACAATAATGGAATAAAAACAGCATCCAACCCAGCAGACCTGCTTACACACCAAAGGCCTGCTTGAATAAAAAGGCCTTTGTCTGCCGGTGGAAGGACAGCAGAAAGGGAGCAAACTTAGCCTCCTTTGGCAGTGAGTTCTGCAGCCTGGGAGCAGCCACCAAAAGGCCCTCTCGCTCCAGTGTCCGTGGGGCTGTGTATCCACGCCAGACTTTTGTCTGAACTTTAAAGGAGCTGTCCATGGTGCTGAACCCCACTCCAGAATAGGTTCAGCACCATGGATACCTCCTTAAAAGTTCAGACAAAAATCTGGAGTGGATGCACAGTCCTGCTGACATTGGAGACACCAACCTCCATTGGTCACCACCAAATATGACTCTGAAGGCAGCGGTCTTGAAAGAGGAGCCTCTCAAGAAGGTCTTAAGACCCTGGTAGGTTCATATGGGAGAAAGGAGAAGGATTGGGGACAGCTGGATTAATCCTGATTGCCCAGCCCTCTTAATTGTGTTCATTACTGTCTGAAAATGAAAATGTCTCACAGATTCCATTATTGCCGAGAAGTGTGCACAATATGTGTTCTTACTGTGTGTAGGGGGACGGGGGACGGACGGACATTGGGTTGGATATAGGTTAGCTGTGCTTGGGTCCCATTGAAATCAATGTTTAAAGTTAGCTCATGGCTCAGTGAAATCCCACTCATGGATGTCAATGGGATCGAAGTACAATTAACTGAGTCTGGGTCCACGCTATTGTGAGCGAACCAGAATAAAATTTGACCCAAGAACATCATACCTGAAACCTCCAAAATCCTGTAGTTGTCGTTGTTGATTAGAGTGGTGTTGGAGAGGGAGTCTGGACGGTTCTTCCTGATATGCGGCCCTATCAGCCTATACCAGAAAAACAAGAAGTGGACAGTAAACTAGTAGGTAGTTTTTATTTTACTGTTATTTTACAATATTTATTATGAACATTTATATAGGAGATGAACTTTTCAGCACCCAAACACGACAGAAAGAAGAAAAGCAATGAGACAATACATCCAACATTATACCTACTAAGTACACAATTCTATGCAAGTTTAGAGAGAAAAAAGTCCTACAACTCCTTCGGATTCTGAAATAAAGACAGACTTCAAATATATCACTACGATGTCAAAATTGGTCAGTGTACCTAGACAAATTCATGGAGGATAAAGCTATCAATGGCTACTACTAGTCACGATGGCTATATATTACCTCCAGTAGCGGAAGCAGTATGCTGGTTGCTAGTAAACATGGGCAGGAGGGTGTTTGTTTTATCTATTTCTATACTGCCCAATAGCCAAAGCTATTCCTATTTCCAAAAGCCTACAAAACACTGCCCATCCTTATACAGATATTTGTCATAATGTTTTCATTTCCTAAATGAACAATGAGCGCGCGCGGGGGGGGGTGTTCTCTCCCTCCCCTTCCTTTAAAAGAAACATATGGTATCTCCTGAAGGTTCTTAATTATGCACAGGCAGGGCTGCATATGTTCTGCACCAAGATTCAGGGATGTAGGACAGGGATGCCGAACCTCTGGCCCTTTGGCCGGTTCCAGCCCACAGGGTGCCCCAATCCGGCCCACACTGCCTCTTGAGGTTCCTCCGGTGGTGGGGCTTAGGCTCCAAGCACTGCCATCTGGAGGGCAGCCCCACTGCTATCTCCGACCTGAGATAACAGCAGAGATTCCCCTGCTGGTGTGCAACAGTTTTCTCCATGCTGGGAGGAGGCGTAGATCCGTGCTTCCTTACGGCACAAAGAAAAAAAGGGGGGATGCCAGGCAGGGCACGCCCCCTCACATCATCCGGCCCACGGGCTGCAGGGCAACCTGGCCCCCCACTCCAAAACAGTTCTGCACCGCTGTTGTAGGGGGAGCTTCTGGCAAGACTGTGTGCCCTCCAGTATCCCGCACAAACTCCTTGCCCTTACCTTGGGTTGTTCCACCCTATTACTGAGCTCTTGTTTCTTGCTGCATCCCCTAACCACGATCTCCCCTCCTCTACTACCCCCACTTTTCGAAGTTCGCCCTCCTCCCGGAACATGTGGTGCCACCTTTCTTCATTCTTTCCAAATCCTCAAAAGGCCCCACATTTCCCCCCACTGGCTTTTGCCTTATCCTCTAACGTTGCAGCCCTATGGACGTCAGTGCAGAAGTATGTTCCATTGAGTTCAATGGGACTTACCTCCAGGGAAGTGTGTATAGGATTGTAACCCTAGACTGCAAGCCTGTATTTGCTTACCTGGGAGTAAGCTCCAGTGAATCCAATGAGGTTCATGTCTGAATAGACATGTATAAGATTGCAATGTTAATCCTCGTCCTCAACTGTGACCAGGTTTATTTATTTATTATATTTATATCCCACCTCTTTTTCCTGCAAGGAATCCAAGGTGGCTTACATAATCTTCCCCCTCATTTTATCCTTACAACAACCCTGTGAGGTAGGTTAGGCTGAGAGTCCATGACTGGCCCAAAGTGAGTGAATCACGGCCGAGTGGGGACTAGAACCCAGGTTTTCTGAGTCCCACTCCAGCACTCTAACCACTACACCACACTGGCTATGTGTAAAGCCATTAGCCCACATTCTTCCCTTTCCATCCTTCTTGCCCCCCCCCCCCACTGTCTAATTAAGACTGTAAGCTCCTGGAGGCCAGGGACCTGTCTATGCTGCTTGTGCAACTTTGTAAGGTGCCATGTGCACGGATTTTTACTTCATTTATTTTTTAAAAGTATTTTTTATATCACCCTTCATCTTACAATACCAGGGCACTATCAATAATGGCAATTAATGACATCTTATTTTATTTATTTATTATATTTATACCCTGCCTTTTTTCCTGCAAGGAACCCAAGGCAGCTTACATAATCCTCCTCCTCCTCCTCTTCATTTTTTAAAAATCATTTTATTTTTCATTTTATCCTCACAACAACCCTGTGAGGTAGGTGAGGCTGAGAGTCAGTGACTGGCCCAAAGTCACCCAGTGAGTTTCATGGCCGAGTGTGGACTAGAACCTGGATCTCCCGAGTCCCAGTCCAACACCCTCACCACTAGGCCACACAGTGTAAATGTCCATTGCATGGGGGGGGGGGCAGGGCAGGGCAGCCTTTCAGTGGAAGGTATTAGCTACACACACACACACACACACACACACACACACACACACACAATTCCGGGGTATTTCTAAAATTAAACACCGCCATCTCCTGGTGGAAACAAAACATCCCTTTAAAAATCCTGTTCATGAAAAAGAAAATGTTCCACAGCCGGTACCTTAAAATAATTGCTTACCAGGTTTCCTTGTGGTTTAGAGACATGTCTTGCCCTTTCAGCCAGGTTAGGTGCATATGCTAGCTTACGTTGTGCTTGAGGTTTTGGTTCTCTTGCATGTCCGAGAAAATATGTCAAAGACAAAAAGTTTCATTCGTAAAAAGAAAAGAAAAAGAAGTATTCACTTAGAAATTTAGTGTTCTCTTGATGAAGAGGGAGGAGGGAAGAGACTTAGGGTGCAATCCTATGCATGTTTACACAGAAAAAAAGTCATATGATTCCCAGCATGCCCCAGCCAGCATGGCTGGCTGAAAGGATGCTAGGAGTTGTAGGAACTTTTTCTCTCTAAACATAGGATTGCACCCTTAGAATCATGGAATTATAGAGCTAGAAGGAACATTGGAGGTCACCTAGTCCAGCCCCTTGCCCAAGGCAGGCTCTGCAACAGAGGAGGCAACTTCAGCATCCCTGACACACGGCCGTCCAGCCTAAAACACTTCTAGTGAATGACTGGGTTCAGACAACATAACCCACACTCATGGGTTGAGTATGGGTTGAGTGAGGGTTGAACCGTGGGTTGTTGTTGAAATGTGGGCTTATCGTGTTGTCTGAACCCAGCTGTGTTAACCATGAACAACCCATGAAGACAACCCATGGTTTCTTGTTGGGTTGTGAACTGTGAGTTGTTCACGATGGTTTGTTATCTTGGCTGGGTTCAGACAACACGATAACCCACGTTTCAACAACAACCCATGGCTCAAAGACAACCCACACTCAACCCATACTCAACCCTTAAGTGTGGATTATCGAGCTGTCTGAACCCAGCCAATAGGATTTACATCTGTGTAGACATCTATGAGACTGCATTCAGGGGTGTTGCTAGGCTCTTAAAAGATTTGGGGACCAGGCCCATAGGACACAGATCTGCATGAAATTTGCATATGTTGACATATATCTATATATGCAAATATAGAAAGAATCACTAGGATTTATTTAAATGTCACAGGTGGCAAAGTCAGCTCATTAACCTCTCATACAAAGCATCACAAATAAAAATAATCTTCAATTAATCTGCACCCTGCCCAGATCATCCCAAACCAATGGGAAAAGTTTTTTTCTAAGCTTAATTGCCATGCAGGGAGATATTATTTGGGGCCGAGGGGGGGGATGTGTTGTAGCATGTGGCGAGCAAAGCAGTAACCCTTCTCTCCCCAGCTGCAGCCCCCCTTGAAAATTGCTCCCTGCTTGGCAATTAAGCTAAACAAAAAAGCTTCCATTGATACCAATGGACACTCAGGGCTTTAGGGAAGAGATCCGGGGCTCTAGAAAATTGATTCATGGCGAGGGGCCCATAGGCCCAAGCCCAGCAATGCCCATGACTGCAGAGAATGTAGGCATAAACGAATTGGTCAGTCATTGTCAGTTTCTCTCACTGACTGGGTTCAGACAACACGATAACCCACACTCAAGGGTTGAGTGTGGGTTGTTGTTGAAATGCGGGTTATTGTGTTGTCTGAACCCAGCTGTGCTAGCAAACCATGAACAGCCCGTGAAGAGAACCCATGTTTTGTTAGGTTGTGAACTGTGAGCTGTTCACCATGGTTTGTTATCTCGGCTGGGTTCAGACAACACGATAACCCACTGTTCAACAACAACCCATGGTTCAACGACAACCCACACTCAACCTATACTCAGCCCTTGACTGTGGGTTATCATACTGTTTGAGCCCAGTCAGTTTCTCACTTTTCTAGCCTACATTGACTGGCAGCGACACTTCAAGGTTGACAGGATTCTTTCCCAGCCCTGCCTGGAGATGGAACCTGGTACGTGCACATAAGATTGCATCCTAACTTAAAGTTCATTTGATGACAGAGAATCTCTCTCCTCTGTCCGAAACTGGCTCACCTGCTCCGTTTTACCGGCTTGCTCTTACAATAGCCGACCCACTGCATCATGACGGCAGCTGCTATAGACAGTGTTATTGCCGGAAGAACAGTTACTAAAATCAAGTCCAAACTACTCCAAAGCTGGTCACATTTGGGACCCATGTACCAATAATTTTGCCAATGGTTTCGGTAAGAGGGACACCTACAGACGGAATGAAGCAGACCAAAATTAAAACAGTACCGTATATACACACCTCCACCCCACCCCACCCCCGATAGAACTGGCTTTTAGATCTTTAACATCAGTTCTGGGCGCTGTCCTTGCAAACAGGCCTGGGGGTGGGTGAGATGAAGGCCTGAGTTCCTTTATTGATAAAAAAAATAACAGCACATTCTTTGTTTATTACTTTTCTGTCGCTTAATACATTAAAATCCCAAAGCGGTTCACATTAAACGTGTTGGCTGCAGACCTGTGACTTTAAGCCAGGGTCTGCCCCAATGAAATACTAAGCTGGGATGGTGATAGGAGGCTTGATTTTAAGAGCAGAAAGGATGCAGAGGAAGACGTTCTACACCATCTTCCAGTCCAGGGCCAGCGTTAAAGGTAGGCATAGTTGGACACCTGTTAAGGGCCCACATCCCAGCAGGGGCCCACTGATAAGAGCGCCCTGGAGTTATTCCCCCTCTTCACCACTGCAACCTGCTTGTTCACCTGCCTCTCTGCCTAGCAGACAATGGTGGTGAAGCAAAGGAGGAACAGCAGATGCCATGGCCTTCTTGCTCCCTGGCTCTCTGCCTGTCAAGCAAGCAAGTGGTAGCAATGAATGATGGGAAAGAGGATGAGGAGCAAGAGCAGTGGGTGACAATGGCGGTGAGAAGGCCGACTCACTGATGGAGAGGGCCCATTGAGGGTGTCTTGCCGAAGGTCCTTCAAAAACCTGGAGCTGGCACTGTTGCAGCCTGTTACTTTGTTCCCCGCAGCCTATCTTCTGTAGACTGTGCTTTGCTCCCGTTGAATTACTTTCTAGTCCCCAAGAGTTTTGGGGTGCGTACATTGAGCTGTGGTTCTAGTCCACCCCATGTTAGCTAATCTTTCGGAATCCACTTCCTGTTCCAGGAGCATGGGTGATTTAGCCCCCTCTCGCCCCCAGTTGTGCTGACCTCTGTGCTCTTAAAGGGGAACGACCCCAGCCCTCCTTGAGGGGGAGGCACAGAGCAATCCTTCCTTGAGGAATACGATGATGAACCCATGCCCTAATCACACCTCTGCCAATACAGATGGCTCTCTGGGTTTAAGAAGTTTGCCATTTTTTGCTTCTGAAGCCTGAGCAATTATTATCTTTCATCTCTCCAGGCACAAACACACGCTCACCACCCAAACCCTCAAAATAAAGACATAACTTACTTGCAAAATGGCATTTGATTTTTACAACCACAGGCAACCCCTTTTGGGCAGAAATCAGTTGCATCACCTTGACAGTCATCAAAGTCAGCAACGTGGGTGCAACTGGCTGTAAACGGAAAAGGTTGAGCTGTATGTAATGCCGCATCAAGCATCATTTACCTAAGCTCCCTATCAGGAGAACCTGGGGCAATTTCAGTAGCAGAATGTCCTCATGCATGTCTCTCTCTGTCTGTCTTAAGACCTGAATCCCAGTGGACATTTACTGTAAAAGCTAGGGCTGTCAACCAATTAAACACACCTTAGCTGATGAACAGATTAATCAATCTATTAAATTCGAACAAATCTGAGTAAAAACAATAACGCCACAGCAAAACAGCATGCTTCCTTTTCTTTTGGGTGATGCCCTAATGTGTTGCAGCAAGCACCTCTTCTAAGATGCACCTGTAACCTGCAGTTTCTATACATACCTGTGTTAAAACTAATAATTTGTTCAGGGTTTTGTTTTTACAACCTCCCACACCTCTGCTGTCCCATTAATTGAGCCCAACTTTTTAGTTGATTGAAAGGGTTTTAATGCATTAATCCAATTGATTAGGACTTCAATCCTAGGTATCCTTACTTCGGAGTAAACCCCACTGAGTCTTTAACCACTTTGTTACATAAAACACTGTGACCCCGGTGTTCCCCCCCCCCATATTTCTAAATAACCTCCATCTAAACCCATGCTTTTTCAGATCCAGGACTCTTGTTTATTTTTATTTATTTGCAGTATTTGTATACTGCTCCATATCTAGGCAGATTGCTATAAATAAAAAGATAAAACAGATAAAAAGAATAAAAAGAATACATTAAAAACAGGATAACATTTAAAACCATGGCTGGTCAGCAAGGAAGGCATCCCAGAACAAAGATGTCTTCAGCGGGTGCTGAAAACAATACAGTGTCGGAGCGTGCCTGACCTCCAGAGTTAGGGAGTTCCATAGAAGTGGAGCCACCACACTGAAGGCTCTTCTCCTGGTGGACTCCAATCGGGCCATACGTTCATGTGGAACAGCCAGGAGAATGTCCTCCAATGACCTCAGTGACCCGGCAGCTTGGTAAGGGAGAAGGCACCCTCTCAGGTATCCTGGTCCCAAGGTGTTCAGGGCTTTGTACACTAGTACCAGAACCTTAAACCTGGCCCAGTAGCAAATAAGCAGCCAGTGCAGTTCCTTCAGCAAAGGAGTTGCATGCTGAGTTGTTCAACAGAATTATTGTTGATGATGACAGACATTAATGCTGCAATCCTATACACACTTATGTGGGAGTAAGTCCCATTGAACTCGGGTTTATTTCTGAGAACACATGTATAGAATTGCACTGTAAGAGTCCAATCCTATACAGAATGATCTGTTCTGACTGCACTGTGGCACTGCACTGAAACAACTGCAATCATTTTCAACCATCAACCTTTTCCAAGACCCAACTTTAATTCCCAGCCTGCAACCTGAGACCCAGTTTAAACTATTTTCCAGATGTGCATGTGTCCATCTTCTTCTAGGACAGGGCTCTCCAACCTTGGCTTCCCAGATGTTGCTGGACTACAGCTCCCAGAATCCCTTGCCATTAGCCATGCTGTCTGGGTATGCTGGGAGCTGTAGGCCAGCAACATCTGGGGACCCAAGGTTGGAGAGCCCTGTCCTAGGACGACCAGATGAAAAGGCAAACAACAGGGCTCCTTCAATAGTGATGTTATAGAAGAGGAAATATTGGCAGGCTCAGTTTCCCTGACATGGACTGGCGAGGAAAGGTGCACCTCTGAAGATCACCTCTGCTACACAAGTAGCCGAGAGCAGCCTTTCCCAATATGGTGCCCTCCAGATGTTTGGAACGTAGTGTGCTAGGGGCTGCAGCCTTTAAACCAGGGCTGCAGAATCTCATGCCCAGGGGCCAAATCCAGTCTGCCTCAGGTCCCAATGTGGCCTTCCAGGATTCCCAATGTGGCCTTCCAGGATTCCCCAATCTTTTGGGGAATCTACAATCTTTTTGTAGCTTCCCAGCTTTTGTGCTGTTTCCCCCCATACGGAAAGGTTGAAATGCCTCTCCTCTGGCTCAGTTACTGGCAGTCAGAGCTTCAAGCTAAAATTTGCTGGGATTTCTGGCTCTGCCCCTTTTGCTTCTGCACTACCCTCCGCTGGAATGTGACCCCCCCCCCCGAGAGCTTCTCCAAAATAGAATCCGGTCCTTGGGCTGAAAGAGGTTCTGCACCCCACCCCGACTTTAAACTTGATGCTATTGCAATCAACCCCTTTAAAATCAGTCTGGTTTTAGAGAAGGATTTTCCTTCAGAGTGTCAGTTTTTGCACCTAGGAGATCTTGTTAACTAAATCGCATCTAAAATGACTCCAAATGTTTCTTACGTTCTGCAGCTTGCGCACTCAGCCCCCGGGTAGACAGCAAAACAAGAAGAGGCAAGAGGCCTTTGGAAGCGAACATGATTGGAATTCCTTTTGGAGCCAGAACTGATTGATCCCTCTTCTCGGTTTCCTAGGTCCGCATGCCAATCTGCCACTTTGCTTCAAGTTCGATTTTTCTTCTTCTAGCGGACCAAAGGTCATGGATTTTGAACGTATTTTACAGCATCCTTTCATGTCACAAATTACTAATTAACTCCTCTAAGGTGAACCTCACTGGATCCATGCCAGGATTTTCATATGCTTTTTATTGTGTGTGTGTGTGTGTGTGTGTGTGTGTGTAGAATTGATGGACATGGGCAATGGTATCAGGAGAGGGTGAAAAATCATCAATTAACAAAAACTGATGATGTTTCGGGGGACATGTCAACACCTAAATAGTTCAAGGAACACAGATTAATGGCTGGATTCAGCATTTAGGGATGTGCCCAGCTGAGTGTGATGGTGGCATTGCTTTCCATTCAGTTTAAATCAGTCCCATTCTTATTTAAACTGCTTTGGCTTGCAACCAAGGATGCTTTTGCACTGGCTGTTTAATCTGGAATGGATATCGTTCACTCACTCAGCTTTTACAGTGAATCCAGATATCATTGCTGCCAGCCAACTGCATTCCGGTGTTTTCTGTGTTGTCGTCCCATCTCTTTCCCCCCCAGATCTGTTTCGTGCCATAGTTTCTGTGTGCCTTATAACGCAATTACAATGCAAGTCTGTCCAACATGAGCTACAAAGTGCTGCTGAGGTTTTTCAGAGCTATTGCCCCTTTAATTTTTCCTGCCTCTTTTAAAGGGGCTTTTGGCTCTATAATTAGTTGCTTCCTGTTTATCCCTGAATTGCCTTTAATTAGTCTGTTCTTTTTACTTGGCAGGGCAGGGAGAGTGTTAACTATTTCTATTATTACAGCCAAAAGAAAGTCTTGGGTATTGCGGTCCTCTGAAGGGTTAGGAATTTCTAACAAAGAAATTATGCGCAATAATTAGGAACCCTCAGGAGATATGTTCCTTTTAACAGAAGGGGAGAGAGAGAGAGAAGGTAACTCCCCTGCCCCCACTTATTGTTCATTTAGGAAATGAAAATATTATGATAAATATCTGTATAAAGATGGACAGCATTTTGTAGGCTTTTGGAAAAAGGAATAGCTTTGGCTACTGGGCAGTATAGAAATATAATAAATAAAACAAACAAATGAATATTTTAATTTATTTATTATATTTATTTCTCACCTTTTTTCCTGTAAGGAACCCAAGGCAACGTACAGAATCCTCCTCCTCCTCTCCATTTTATCCTCACAACAACCCTGTGAGGTAGGTTAGGCTGAGAGTCACCCAGTGAGCTTCATGGCTGAGCGGGGACTAGAACCTGGATCTCCTGAGTCCCAGTCCAACACTCTCACCACTGTACCACACTGGCTCTAGGGTAGCCATGTGTCATCTATTACAGAGGACAGTCCTCTATTTGAAGCTTTGTCCTCTTCAGTTTCAGATCAGAGATATTTAAAAAAAACCTAAGAACTGTTTCCCATCCTCAGTGAGACCTGGACAGCAGACCGAGCAGGCAGGCACACAGCTCAGCTGGTCACACAGTCTTCCATACTGTGGTGAGATGTACTGTATTTCTATTTAAAATATAGTAATTATTTTAAAATTTGAATCTATACATATATATTAGCACATGCAAATTTTATGCAAATCACTGCCCTCTTGTTTTGGTGATGCATTTCCTCTTTTTTTGGCAATTCATGTGTGGCCCTGCATAAGAGCTCTCCATCTTTATGCATTAGCCCATCTCATGAAGAGCTAAGACCCAAATAGGGCTTAAAATGAGAAAGACATTTGGTAGCCATCTAATAACAGACAACAGGGGATCTTGGTGGCTCTTTCCTGGCAGGGAGTTCCCACAACCTGACTGCTGCCACCAAAAAGAACCAGTGTGGCGTAGTGGTGAGAGTGTTGGACTGGGACTTGGGAGATCCGGGTTCTAGTCCCCACTCGGCCATGAAAATCACTGGGTGAGTTTGGGCCAGTCACTGACTCTCAGCCTAACCTACCTCACAGGGTTGTTGTGAGGATAAAATGGAGAGGAGGAGGAGGATTATGTAAGCCGCCTTGGGTTCCTTGCAGGAAAAAAGGCGGGGTATAAATATAATAAATAAATAAAGGTGCTGTCTCTAGCATCCATGTGTCTGACCTCATGAATGGTCAGTTTCTTCCTGCTATCACCTTTCATCTGAACTTGGAGGCTGACCCTAAGGACAAGTTCATACGGAGAAGATGGTTTCGATGGTAACCCAGCCCTAAGCCATTTCAGTGATTCAGTGACAGCATATAGTCAAACAGAGCTAACACTTTAGCAACTCTTCCTTGTGTAATGATTATCCTGTTCAGAAAAATTCCCCAGGAGGGGTAAAAAAAGAAAGAAAGAAAGTCTTTGCTTCCTCCTGCTATCACCTTTCATCTGAACTTTGTCTAGTTTCATCAGCCTCTCTCGTTGTGAATCAGAACTTGGTAATGCAGGCAAGGGGAATGTGAGGCCCTCCAGCTGTAGTCGGACTATAGTTGCAGTCTAACAACAACATCTGGCAGGCCAGATGATCCCCATCCCTGCTGCAATGTGTTTGCTGTGGTTCCATTCCCCTCAGATGTTTTTGAAAAATAAAGTTTCACCTTCACAAGGCACTGCTGGACCTTCAGCCATGGCACAAGAATGGCAGTACCATATAAACATAATTTGGAGTGCTACTGAATGTATTTATGTTAGCTCTCACATCTTGATTTGTTACATTCTACCAAATTCCATTAAAGAGTATTTACAGCCTTGATATTCCCTCCCCATTGGCTCTGTTATTTAGTTATGCATTTGTTTTGTTTGCCTGCTCTTCGTTTATGTCCTGCTTTTTGAGATAAAAATCTTTCCGAGGCAGCTTTATGATATGAGTAATTTTTTTTAAAAAGGCAACCGTAAGATGTAATTAAAAGGGGCATCACAGAATTCAGAATCAGTGCCTGTGTCAGAATCTTAGAACCAACCTAGAGTTGTGCCATTAGGGCAGGACTAATGGGGCAGACGTCCAGGGCACCACTCCGCAGGATGAGTGGGAGGGTCCCCAAACACATCAGGGCTGCCTTACCACGTTTTGAAGTGAGCGCAGTAAAGGAGTAAACTTTAAAGGCGCTATTCATGGTGCCAAACCCTAACCACTCAATAGGTTCAGCACTACGGGCAGCTCCTTTAAAGTTCATACTGAAGCCCCGGAGTGCATATACACCATCTTACTGACATTGGAGTCACCAGCCACTGCTGCCTGTGAGACAATTAAGTCCAGAGACCGAAATGAAATCACCTTAGGGTGCAATCCTACGGCCCTCCGACCTTGCCTGGGGGGGTCATAGGATAAGTTGGACCCCCTGCTGCGACCTTGGAAATCCCTTCCAAGGTTGCAACAGGGAGTCCGATCGTGGAGTGGCCTCCCCCCCACCACCTCGCAGCCGGCATGGTTCTTTCTGTGCCAGCTGGGAACCAAAGTCAGAGGACCATCTTCGGTTCCGGTGGGGGGGGGCATTCCCGGGAGTGGGGAGGGGAGGAGCATGGCACTGCTGTTCACGCCTTGGTCTCCTCTCGCCTAGACTACTGTAATGCGCTCTACGTGGGGTTACCCTGGAAGACGGTTCGGAAGTTGCAGCTGGTACAGAATGCAGCAGCTTGCCTGGTTAAAGGCTGCCGCCGGCGTGATCACATCACTCCAGTGCTCAAAGAGTTGCACTGGCTACCAGTTGTTTGCCGAGCCGAATTCAAGGTGTTGGTTTTGACCTTTAAAACCCTGTACGGCTCCGGTCCAGTTTATCTCAAGGAGCGCCTCCAGCAACATCAAGTAGGCCGCTCAACAAGATCTGCCGCGGACGGCCTTCTCCCTGTCCCATCAGCCAGAGAAACCAGTCCGGTGGGGACTAGGAGGAGGGCCTTTTCTGTGGCAGGTCCCAATTTATGGAACTCTCTCCCCAGTGACCTCAGCCATGCCCCTTCCTTGATTAGCTTCCGCCGGGCATTAAAAACGTGGCTTTTCAGGTGGGAATATGGGGTGGGTTAGGGTTTTAAAGTGTTGTTCTGTTTTTAATTGTGTTTTATACTGTGTGTGTGTGTTTCCCTCCCCCTCTTGTATTTTATTGGATTGTACATTGCTCAGAGTAGCCGGATATCTGGCCAGATGGGCGATTCATAAATATAATAAATAAATAAGAAGAATCCAGGTGGTGCTTTAGTCCCTCCTCCTCACGAGGAGGGGTGAAACATTTAGACGGCCAAAATTGGCCGTCTAGCTGTTTTTGAGGGTGAGGGGAGCGCTGCGGCAACCCTATCAACCACGTTCTTCCCCTCCTTCAATTGGATGCCCGTAATCCTCAGAGTGTGGGCACCCCCATAGGATGGGGCTGCTACTGCATGACTGTACCCCAATATTTATACACACATCATTCCTGACCTTTGATGTTCTGAGAAGAAAGAAACTATCCCATTCTGGTTATTTTTTTCCTGACCTTTACACTTATAGTTTGAGGAAACTCAAGTTCAGAACCTGCCATACCTTTCATATAGATAAGGATCTTTTGAAAAACATTATGTCAGCACAAGGATCACAGGTGCGTCAGTCACACACCCAGATGAAAAGTACTCAAAACATTTTCTTATCGGCAAGTACAAGGCACTCTATTCTGAAGAACTGCAGTACTTGTGCTTTCAGAACAGAATTACATTCCAGTGATCGGCATAAAGAAGGAGAAGGAGGAGGAGAAGGAGAAGATGCTGCTACTTTATGCTCCAGGAAAATTCTGTGCCCAGTGGAATTTTTAAAATATTTTTTTATTTGAATGGCAGAGATCTCCCAAACCTCAAACTGAGTTTCAGAAGCCTTGCAGTGTGGGGTGGAGGAGATGCCATTCACGAAACACAAGTCCAGCCTACAGGGCCAGCCGTTCCATTAGGCAGTGTGAGATGGCCTATTCTAAAAGGCAGGGCCAGATTAAGGCCAGTTGATGCCCTAAGCACAGCCCAATAACGGTGTCCCCTCCTCGGCCCTTCCATTGCTTAGCTGGCAAGACATTAAGACTCAAGAAGTGCTGAAGATGAAATAAAACATTAAAAACTCAGTTTTCTTCAAGGCCCCATGCCAGAACACACAACTATATTAAATATAAACTGTTTTTTTAAATTATATTTATTTAACACTAAATACCAGCAAGCAATCTAAGCCAATTATTTACTTATAACTAGGCAACAGAAAGAAATACAAATGTTCATCACTGTTTTATTCATTTTTTAAATAAAACTGTTGTAAGGGGGGGGATGCAAATGCAAAAATTTGTGGTACTCTGTGGTGCCCCCCTTCCGATGGTGCCCTAAGCATGTGCTTACATTGCTTAATGGTTAATCCAGGGCTGCTAAAGGGTCTTGTTGTATCCCCTCAGTATTGGAAGTTTTTACTGCTAACAGAGAAATCTTATGCATGTCTACTCAGAAGTAAATGCCATTGAATTCAGTGGGGTCTACGTCTAGATAAGTATAGCATTGCAGCGCAAGAGCCTTAGAAGGGAGCCTCCAATCTTGGAGGCTTCTGTGTATCCAGTCCCTGCCGGGCTGCTGCCAGCAGGGCGGGTGGAGTGATGGAGGCAATTTTCGATCCTCCTTTTAAATATTTCCCCTCTAGATAGGCTTTAGAGAAGTCGCACTGGCAGAGGGGCTGGAGAGGACATAGCTTACATAATCGTCATTGTCCTCTCTCATTTTATCCTCACAACAACCCTGTGAGGTAGGTTAGGCTGAGAGTCAGTGACTGGCCCAAAGTCACCCAGTGAGTTTCATGGCTGAGCAGGGACTAGAACCTGGGATCTCCTGAGTCCCAGTCCAACACTCTCACCACTACGCCACACTGGCTCTCCGACTTGCATACAAATTAGACTTAAAGACATTCTTAAGAACGGAACTCGTTCATAACCTGGGGACTGCCTGTATTACTTCTCAATGAAGCCTTGAGGCAATAAACCCAGCTTCTTCCTTTCTCCTCTCACCTTCAAATATGATAGAAACCAGCCAGGTACATAGGATTTCCTGTTTCCTGGAGGGATCAGAACTCAAGTCCCCACCCTCTCCTGAGGTCATATAGCATTGTCTGCAGCCTTCGGAGGGGAACTCCAAACAATCCTTTGGTCCATGGGACACTCTCATCAATTAATAAGACCGGTTCGCCTTACTTATTTGGCATTTACTTGGTTTCTGTTAATTTTCAAGCCAAATACTTGCAGAACTTCAGCATTTCAAAGTTCAGGAGGGCATTCTCTTCTGTGTGACTCGGTGGGATACCTTCAGCTTCCCTGGATGGGAGAATTTGGGGGATACCTTATTCCAACAGATCATGCCTCTGTGGTTCAGAGCGCATTGAAACAGTAAACCATGTTTTCTATACTTTTTTGGGGGTATTTTGTATAAAGATCTCTGGAAGAGTTAATCAAACCATTTACGATTTTAAATTGAAGAGAAGCTTAATAGCCATGCCCGGGGATGGGGGGGGCATTGCAGCCTGTGGGGAGCGAAGTTAAGCCTTCTCTCCGCTTGAAAATTGCTCATGGCAATTAGCTGGGGGGGGGGGACCCTTTCCATGGACATTCAGGGCTCTCTGGAAGAGATCCGGGCTGTGGGAAATAGGTTCGGGGCCAGAGCCCATGAGACCAGGCCTAGCACTGCCTGGGTAAAAACAAACAAACATGGAATCTATTGGCTGCTTGGAGATATTCTTCATAATTTTTCATAGTAGCAAGTTATGTTTCATAGTAGCAAGTTATGAGGAAAGGCAGCCGTCATTTTCAAACTCACATCCAACTCAGTTTTCTCTCCATTCCATGTCGCCCCGCCCCCCCCCCCAGGTCATCTTCCAACACCCTTAGGAGCAGGCCTTGCACCCTTGCCTTGTGTGTCTTTCTCCCCCCACACCCTTCCCTCCCTCCCACCCACCCACACCCTTCCCTCCCTCCCTCCCACCCACCCACACCCACACCCACACCCACACTTATTAATTTGTTATAAGGGAGGAGATTAGGAGAGGGGAGGTGGAGAATTGTGATGCTGGCCCCATTGTGATGCTTCATATGATCAGTGCCTGCTGGCTTAAGCATCAAGTGGAGTATAAGGTGGGATGGAAACTTGGCGGCAGCAACAGCAGGTCAAAGCCAAAGCCCCACCTATGTGAAGGAAAAGGAGAAGACAGGGTGGGGAAAAGTGGGCGAAGAGAGGGCCAGTTTTTTTTTTTTTATTTTATTTCCCTTTTCTCTTTCTTGCCTTGTCTAACAATAGCCCTTTGAGATGGTGAATGGAGATCCCCAAGCAGAGGCTCAGCAGCACTCCTCCGGCTCCCTCGTGGGAAGTGATCATCCACCCCGCTGCTCTGTGCCCTCATTATGTCGACTGCTAACGCCCTGAACAGCTTCCGGGTTCGTCCGGCAGAGCCGCGGGACTGCCCGGAAATCCTGCGTCTCATCAAAGTAAGAGGGCCGGCAGAGAAGTCCAATATAGTTGGGTGTGGTAACTGTTGTATATAACAGTGCAAGGGCCTGACTCGTGGTGTAGTGCTGACAGTAAGGGTATAACTTCTGCTGGTCCAGTTTAACCCAGTTGTGCAGAATATCGGGCCCTGGAGCTCAAATCTGGCCTGCCTCGGGTTCCAATCCAATCCAATCTGGCCCTGTGGGATTCCCCAACGTTTAATCGTTTGCTAGTTTCCCGGCTTTTTTGTTTTGTGCAGTCTTCTCCGCATTCTAAAAGCTCAAAATGCCTCTCGTAAGGCTTAGTTACCAGCACTAGAAGCTTGAAGCTAAAATGCGCTGCTGTTTTTTGTATTTGTAAACCGCCCCCCCCCCCCCCCAGAATGTGTGGTCCACAAGAGCTTCTCCGAAATTGTATTTGGCCATGGCGGTGAAAGCGGTTCTGCTGCACCTCCTCATTTAACTCTCCCCTCCTGCTACGGAGGACACGGAAAGGATTGACAGATTGATAGCTCTTTCTCGATTCTGTGGGTGGTGGTGCATGACCGTTCTTAGTTGGTGGAGCGATTTGTCTGGTTAATTCCGACAACGAACAAGACTCTGGCATGCTAACTAGTTATGCGACCCCCGAGCGGGCTAAGATTTTAAAATTTTATACTGTTTTAATGTATTTTAACGGAGAAAAATGTTTTAATGTATTTTATTCTGTTTTATTTTCTGTACATCGCCCAGGGTGGCCGGTTTGCCGGCCAAATGGGCGATAAATAAATGCAAAATAATAAATAAATGATTCCAATGAAAATTACCCTCCTGCCTCCCCTATTTGCATTGGAAGGGAAGCTTCCACTGGCACCCATCCCATGGCTCCTGAGCATGCTCAATCCTCACTGGGCTCTTTTGGGGGTTCCCCTCCAGGGTTCCCCCCCTAAAGTTTTTTTGTAGCTCTGCAAATCTTGGGGTTCCCCCGTGCCTACATGCTGGTACCAGTCTTTTGTGTGTGGGTGGTGCAGTTTTGGCTACATAACCATCGTCCCCTCACACCTGAACATCAGAAAGAGAGGGAATGGCAATTGCTACATTGCCATCAATGAACAAGGCACTTTGCAGAGCGAGGTAAGTGGAAGAGCTGGCTCCCGGCCCTGAAGAACCAGAAATGTAACTGCTGACCATGGAGAGAACACAGAGGAAGGAAAGGAAGCTTTGGGAGAAGCAAGAGTAAGGCATGGACGGGAACAACTGGACCTGGACGTGCGTGAGACCTGTGTGCATATTGTAATGTGTAACTGCATGGATATCACATTGGGAAATTCATATGTACGCAGTTAACCATCACCCATGACGCTCTGCATGCATGTTATTTCCTGCACAAAAGTGCCTCTTTGTCAAAATGTTGTAATATGTGAAGCATCGCTGAGATACCTATTAAACAGGTGAAAGATTTACTGCCTTAACAGGGGTTAAGAGAGGATCACCTTATTTACCCAACCTACAACAAGGAAATAGATAAGACTGCTTGGAGATCATGTTCTATTCTATGAACCTTTTGTATATATTATCAGCCCATCCGGGCCAGTATTATGAAAGGACCCAGGCAGAATTATTCCCCCGCCCTGCAAGCAGAGGCCTTTTTGGTCTGACATTCACACGATTGTTAATGCGATTCTACAACAAACACTATTTGGTAAAGGCACATATGTTCTCTTAGGCTATATCCCTAGGATATGGAAATCTATCTCTATATCAAGAGTTATGGAAGCTTCAGGCGTGGGTTGTGGTTAAGAGAATTCTTATACAGCATTGGAAGGACAAATCCACTCCTGATTTACTGGAGGGGATAGTTGATATGTGTTCTTTCTCGAAAGCGCTTCCATTATTCTAGTTACCTGCTTGTTTCTTCTCTTGGCAGGAACTAGCTGCTTATGAAAACATGCCTGAAGCCGTCAAAATAACAGAAACAGGTAAAGAAGCATAGCATGTTGCATTTACGATATGGAAAATGTTAATTTATTGGTCTATCCGTTTTAACCTCACCCCTTCGCTCAGGGAAGCATAAATAGTCAAGCTCCCCCCACCCACCCGCACATGCATAGGGAATCACGTTGGAGGCATGGAGAAGGAATGTAACCCTTTCATTCCTTGCTGTGGTCCCTAGGAAAATCTGGCCAGTGAAACTAGTATTTCCATTGGGAGGGAATTCCCCTAGTGACATCCAGAGTTAAATTCCCTCTCTATGCCTGCTCTGATTCTATTAATTATCCATCTCCCCCAGCTGAAGCAATTTACATTTTAAAAACCAGACACCTTACGTGTGCAATGTAGTTTGGCCATATAGAAAATGAGGTGTCAGGGAAGAAGTGTCCTGTTCCATTGCAGATTCCAATACTCCTACTAGGCAATGGCTCAAGCAAGAGGACACGGAGTCAGGCAGTAGCTGTAGTAGTTAGTTCTGGACTGGGGCAGGTTCATAACCTTGGTCAGATCTGTAGGTGCTGACTCAGGAACTGTGGGCTCAAATTCAGGACCATGGAGAACAATCATAGGCAAGACAAGTTGCCCCGGCACTGGCTTAGAGCAACTGACAAGGTTTTGTAGCCAGGCCAGGAGAGTCCTTGTGGGAGCTCCACCTCCTCAAGTGCTGCATCTGTTTTTTAAAGAGCCAGGGCCCTTTCCCATAGATGCTGGTTTCTTCTGGGTGGAGGGTCTGGGGAGTGAGAAGCTGGTTGGGGAATATTCCCTGCTCACTCCAATGACCAACATTCACTCCTCAGAGTCAGAGGACAGCAGCACCTGATGGGTATTGAGTGGGCAGGGTGCAGGATCCAAGTGGAGGGCCCCCACTTATGATGGTCCAGGAACTGGTCCTGACTCCTCCTTGCAATCGCTGCCCCTGGAAGCGTCAGTCTCAGAGGGCTCTCGGTCCTGAGCCATGAGAAGAAGGTTCTAGCCTAGTTTTCTCTCTGACATGCTAGTTGTCTACATGCAGGGATTTTATTTCCTCTCCCTCTCTTGGGGGAGCATCCAGATAGTTTGACCAAGTGGTCTACTGTTTGTGTAGCCTGGTCCTGCATCAGGTAGGAACCTGGTTATAAGAGGCCTGCTGAATTAGTATGCTAGCCTTAGATATTTTTGTGCATGGGCAAGTCACTTGTTATCGCCAAAGAAGAGGGCCGCGGCAAAACTTCACAGTTTGGATTCTGCTGAGCCTCCTAATATTTTTGTCTTCCTAGTCTACCATGGCAGAATTCCCAAACCTGCCCAGAGTTCTAATTCATGCCGATGCTGGTGTGGCAACATAACCCCAAACATTTTCTGTTACTTTAGAACTACATTTTTCTTTTACTTGACTACTGTAACATTTTGTAGATTGTTAATCCTACCAAAGGAGTCTTTCTCCAACCATTCAAATGCTTAATGGAAAACAAACTCTTTCCCAATCAACACATGTGTGCTAGGTTAAAATCTGGTTTTTTTGTGTATTTTTTAAAAAATGTTCTTACCCTTGGTATTTGATTGGGAGTTTGTTTTCCATTACACATGTGAATGCTGAGAGGAAAACTCCTTTGGTTTTTTGACAAGGCTTTGTAAGAGACTGCTTTTATATCTTCACTGAGTCACCAGTTTATCTGCCGGTTTACCATAACATTTTCAGATTTACTTCGAGATGGGTTTGGAGCACGTCCTTTCTTCCAGTGTTTAGTAGCAGAAGTAACAAAGGAAGATGTAATGGCAGGTAAGCTTTAAAGGGGAAAAAGATTGTGTTATTGATTCCCAGTGCAATCATTTTAGCTGCTACAGTCAAGTTGTCTTTTCTTAAGGGAAGCACCCCCACACAAAGTAAATTCAATTGAATACATGGTAGAACACAATAGTACTTGTTTACAGTTTCCAATAAGCTAAGAAGTAAGAATAATCTTACATCAAGTCATAGAATCATAGAAAAGTAGAGTTGGAAGGGGCCTACAAGGCCATCGAGACCAACCCCCTGCTCAATGCAGGAATCCAGGTCAAAGCATCCCTGACAGATGGCCCTCCAGCCACACCTTGAATGCCTCCAGAGTGGGAGAGCCCACCACCTCCCTAGGTAGTTGGTTCCATTGTCTTATTGCTCTAACATCAGAAATTTTTCCTGATGTTTAGGTGGAATCTAAGTCATAGAATCATAGCGTTGGAAGGGATCTTGGAGGACACCTAGTCCAACCGCCTGTTAAGTGTAAGATTTGCAGTACAAGATGCTACCACACATCCAACTTTTGCTTAAATACTTGCAGCAGAAGAGATCCAGCATCTCCCAAGGCAGTGTGTGTTCCACTGTCAAACCGCTTATACCATTAGGAAGTTTTGTGCTTTGCACAGAAACCGCCACAACTATCATTCTGAAATTTGGTTGGCATGATCCCATCCTAAGGGGCTACTATGCCTGCAAATTTCATCCACTTCTGACGAACAGAAAAAAAGCTATAGCCATTTTAAAAAAAAATATTCCCATGATAGTCAACGAGAGGTGCGAATCCATGGATTTCTGAATCCCAACTTGGATTCAGTTCCCGAGTCAAAACAAACAGCCTCTGAATCGGTCTGAGCAGAATTGTGCCATGTCCCAAAGTGCCAAATCAGGGTCAGAGGCTAATCCTGTGGTCAGTGTGCAACTCTAATTGCTCAGTGGTCACCAGGAGCCGTGGAATGTTGACTGCCTTTTAGAAAACTGGTGGGTCGGGGAAGGGAGAGGTGTAAATTCGCTGGCTTGAGTCCCTATGTTTATAAGAAGGCATAACTTGGTAACTGGTACCCCTGACAGGAACATTCCTGTTAGGAGTTGAGGGTACATTGCAACGTTTTGTTGCAGGTCCCAATGGTCAGTAAGATAACAGCAGTCTTGGGAGGAGGATGCAAAAGAGCTGAACACATCCTGTCTCCAGCACTGTTGTCTGAAACCATTTTGGGCTCCACTGCAGCTGTTTTTAAGCTGTTTGTTTGTTTGTTTTAAAGATCATGTGTAGTTTGGCCATCAGTGGGTGGGCTAATTTTTAATCCATGGGGTGTATGAGTCACAACAGCCGGCAGCACAATCCTATGGCTGCTAGACAGCATCTAGACGGCCATAGGATTTTTTTTCCCCCCAGAGTCCTAGCTCCGACCTCGGGAACTCGCTCTGAGGTCGAAGCTGGGACCCCAAGCTTGGAGCGACCTCCCCCCACCTTGTAGCCGGCGCGGAAAGAATCACCACGCCGGCTGCATCTCTGAGGTCACAAGAGCGACCTTGGAGACAGTTTTGGGGGTGTTCCGGGGGGCGGGGCGGGGCGGAGTCCGCCACTGCCATGATACAAAGTATCCTGGTGGTGCCTCGCCATCCTTCCCTTCTGCTCCGAGGCACCTGAGCTAGACGACTGAAATCGGCCGTCTAGCTCAGTGTTCTCCAACCTTGGGTCCCCAGATGTTTTTGGCCTACAACTCCCAGCATGCCCCAGCCAGCATATAGCTCCCATCCTCCATAGGATGCCTGTCCTCCTCTGAATTCAGCGGGCTATGGGCATTTGTTTTGCCACAGGTTCCCCAAGAGGGATTGGCAATGGTTCTTTAAGGAATTTTCATGCCACAAACACTCTTCTGGGAGGTCAAAGCCAAACATTTTTTTATTGTAAAGCTGAGCGTGAGATACCACAATGCTATCAGCCTTCCCCCCCAAGTTCCCTGGTGGAAGTCCCACCCCTTAGCAACATAGTCACTGTGCTCTTTCTAACCAACCGCAATGCAAGATCCAGCAGTTCTCTGCCTGGGTGTCAGCTTCCAGCACTGGGCTTCAGCAGGGCTCTTCAAACAGCTTCTTCTGCTCCTTTTTGCTCCTTCCAACTTCAGCACACCACCAGGAACTGCACAACACCCATCCACCACTACTCACACAACCCACCACATTATATATCATGAGAGCAGGCAGCTACGTGAGCAGCAGATCGTGCACTTGAATGATTACAGCTGTGCTTCTTTTTGCAGTGTCATTCTGTTGGCCAGCAGCCAACTCACAGGCTAGCAATTAAAGCAACATCGTGCCTTGCTACTGCAGAGTGTGAGGGATTGAGGCCTACACAGGATTGGGTTTGTTGAGGCCTACACAGGCTTGGGATTAGTTGAAGCCTGAAGGCCCAAACACTTGGATGGGAGGGGGAGTTTGAGAGTTTAAGTTACCCAATAGAAGTTAAGAATTAGATATCCTATTCAAAGTCACATGATTATAACCTTCCATTCCTGGGAAGGCTATATATGTGTGTGGGGTGTGGTCAGAGAGCAGTAGTGCTCAGTGGGAGCCTGACTGCAGAAGCAGAGAGAGCTAGAAGCAGAGAGAAGCAGAGAGAGAGAGAAAGAGAAACTGAAACTGGCTGCATAGGAGATAGGTAGTCTGAAGTTAAACTAGAGAACATTGGATTGTTTGTTTGTTTGTTTTATTTTATCATACTTGCTTTTGAATTATAACCACTCTATTAATAAAGACCCTAATATAATAAGTAAAGTGCTGTTGTTTACCCTGGTTTGTTGGAGTGACTTATTCACCACGCCTAAAGCCTTTCCCAAGCTACTGGAACCAGGCAAAGGATTTGATCTCCTAGAACGGGAGAAACTTTGAGAAGAGGCAGAGATCTTCCAAAGGGCAGATCAAGGGGTCCCTGTAGTAGCGGAACCTTGACAAGCAAGATACAAAGTATACAGAGCATCGAGGCAGCACTGCTGTGCAACACACTACACTCCTCGCCATCTTCCGCGACTCCCATTACAGCATCCCAGTTGGATTGCGCCCCTTAGTTATTTTGGATGAGGATGATTTTAAACTGCCCTGCATTCAAAGATATCATGATGGTATACAAAACAAGACCCCCAAATGGTCATAGAACACAGAACCCTAAAATACAAAATGGTCATATAACCCTAAATTACAAAACAAAGCAGAATAGTCAGCAAACAACTTGGAGTATCAAAGGACAAACTAACCAGCTAAAGTGCCTGCGGAAAATGGAAATGAACTTCATTTTAATGGATGGCTTTCCCTATAGCAAAGCAGAGTTAGTTTTTGTTTCTTAAATTGGAAGTTCTCTTACATTTGTGCTTCTCGTGAAGGCACCTGTACCATAGCCTCAATAATATGCAAGCTCATTTAAACGGCATCCATCAAGTTAAAAGTGATTAATTAACTCAACACATTGTTTAGTTGGTTGACAGCCTTGCCGTGTTCACAGTGGCAGCGTATTTCCTTACATAGCAGATTTGTTTCTCCCCAGATACTGATATCGTAGGCTTCGCTATGTATTACTACACTTATGACCCTTGGATTGGCAAGCTGTTGTACTTAGAGGACTTCTACGTCATGGATGAATATAGAGGTAAAAACGCCACTGCTTGCTCATAGCATCATCTTTAATGAAAGGCAGTGCATCGTGGTGGCTAAATTGTTGTACTGAGTATGGGGAGACCCAGGTTCACATCTTCACTCAGCAGCAAAGCCTACAGCAGAGTGGGGGAAGAGGTGGCCCTCCAGACAACCTAGCCAGCATAGCCAAAGGTGGGGGATGATGGAAAGAGGGTGGGTAAGTATAACAACATCCTACCAATTAGTCCTGCAGTAGGGAACTCAGTAACACTTCAAATATAAAGAATGGCAACTGAGGTTAGAAGTGCACCCACAAGCCTGGGTGCATTTCTGTATAGATGTGTACAGACTTATGCGTGGTGTGGAGAAAGTGGATAGGGAGATATTTTTCTCCCTCATAATACTAGAACCCGAAGGGGTCATCCCATGAAGCTGATCGGTGGGAGATTCAGGACAGATAAAAGGAAGTCCTTCTTCACACAGCACCGAGTTAAACGATGGAATTCACTACCACAACCTGTAGTGATGGCCACCAATTTCAGGTTCCAGAGGGCTTTAAAAGGGGATTGGGCAAATTCATGGGAGGCTATCGGTGGCTACTAATCCTGATTTGCTATATGTTGCCTCCAGTCAGAGGCAGTATGCCTAAGTATTCCAGTTGCTGGGGAACATGGGCAGGAAGGTGCTGTTGCACTCATGTCCTGCTCATGGGATCCGGTGGGCAGCTGGTTGGCCACTGTGTGAACAGAATGCTGGACTAGATGGACCCTTGGTCTGATCCAGCATGGCTCTTCTTATGCTCTTGGGCATCCTTAGTGGAGTTTTGACCTTTAAAATAATAATACAACAGGAGTTCCTCTTCCTTACTATGTGATAAATTGCTTTTGATAGCTGCCTCGGTTTCACAAGTGATTTGCAATGTATTGGTGCTGCTTGAGAAACACACGCCCCAAATTCCCTTGGATGTGTGTGTACCTATTTGTGCAGTTCGTTGGATCCTGGCCCATATCCATTGTTTTTGATATTGAAATATAGCTTAAAGGTTTCTCCTTTCAATTGATTGTATTCCCCCTCCTCTGCAGGAGACAGTATATCCACCTTCCTCAATTTGGTGCCCTCCAGATGTTTAGGACTCCAACTCCCATCAGCCCCACACAGAATGGCCAATGGTCAGGAATTCTGGGACTTGTAGTCCAAACCTTCTGGAGGGCACCAGGTTGGGGAAAGCAGCAGAATCTATTTTTTGGAAAGAAGTAACACTATGGAAGGAGATGGAAAAGGCAGAGATGACTTTAAAGTTTTGTATGGATAGTTTGGACAATCACTTCTGTGCACTATGATGGATTTTTCTAATTAACATTCGGGTTAGCTATCCAGGTGATATACTCTAACAGTTCAATTTTCTTTTATTTTCATATTTTCAAAATAATCAGAAATACAGTCATGCCTTGGATTGAGAGCATAATTCGTTCCGGAAACGTGCTTGTAATCCAAAACACTCTTATATCAAAATGAAATTCCCCCCAAAAAATTTGTACAGAGATTTTTAATTTAAGCCATACTACAGTACTTGTATTGCAAGATGTTGCTTGTATATCAAGTCAAATAAATATTTAAAAATTTGCTTGTCTTGCAAAATGCTCTCAAACCAAGTTACTTGCAATCCAAGGTATTACTGTAAATGTATTGGTTTCAAATTCAATTCCAATGACACTGAATTTTTTTTATAAATGTGTGCAGAATAATACATGGTATTTCTATACCTACAATTTTATTTTGCTTATGGTTCACTGCAAATGAAAGAACGGGCTAAACCATATTTTCCAAATGCGTGCACTTACTGTAGGTAGCTTATATGTTCAGACAACTGAGTCTTTTTGAACTCTGTTTTGGCAGGCTGGGGCATTGGAACGGAACTCTTAAAAAGACTAAGTCAGGCAAGTTTTTGTTCAATATGTTAAAAATATACTGTACTTTAAATAGAATCATCATTCTGTATCCCCATATTTTCATTTGTTCACGAGTCAATCTACAGTAGTTAAAAAGCTGCTGGCAGAAGAATAATTCCAAAGGCTCTATTGTTCAAATCACTCAAAGATGCAACAGGAAGGACAAGAACGGATCTGCAGAATGTCAGTAGTTACAATTGTTGGTCTCATTCACATAAGCCAGTGTGGTGCAGTGGTTAGAGCACTGGAGTGAGACTTGGGAGATCCGGGTTCTAGTCCCCACTCAGCCATGAAGTTCACTGGGTGACTTTGGGCCAGTCACTGACTCTCAGGCTAACCTACCTCACAGGGTTGTTGTGAGGATAAAATGGAGGAGGACGACAACCATATAAGTTGCTTTGGGTACCTTGCAAGAAGGAAAAAAAGGCAGGATGTAAATGTAATTAAAAATACAGTAAATAAAAAAGAAGTGAACAGCAAATGGGATGGAAAAAATTGTCCATAGACTGTTCCACAGTGGTATCTTGCATGGTTTAATATTCCTCCAAAATGAAAAGCAGGGGTACACTACATTTTCAGGCCCAAGGACCACATGTGATGTTGGCTCTGGGGTTGGGGGCTATATGCATGCACTCCCCACCAGGGATGTTGAAGAGTCCTTGGTCTCGAGTCACGAGTCGAGTCACGAGTCTTTGGACCCGAGTCCGAGTCCTTGGTCCAAAATGGTGACTCACGAGTCACGAGTCACTCCCAAAGCAGACTCCACGAGTCCCTATTAAAATCAATGGGGTTTTTTCCCAACAAAATAAGGCTACTTCAGATGTGTGGTTTAAATAAATTCTAGGCACAAGTGTGCCTTTTTATTTCAAAACTCTGCAACTGATTTTGGCAAGAACAGACCAGGCAGAAAAACCCAAAATAACCAGGCAGGCAGAGGAGGCAGGGAACCCCAAAGCAGGCAGGCAGAGGTGTTTGTCTTGGACAATTCAACTGTTGAACTGGTCAAGAAGAGACCAGGGAGGCAGAGGAGGCTGGGAACCCCAGACAGGCAGGCAGAGGCAGCCAAACCCAAAATGTCTGAAAGGTTGCATTTTAGAAAAATGATTTTAAAAAATAAACTTGCTGTACTTCCTAAAACTTATCCATGTTGCATTTGAGGAACATGATTTTTTCTAAATGTTTGGCCCCCCCATTCTGGAACGGTGAGATCTCATCACAATTCCACCCTCACTGAATACCCGCTCCACTGGTGATGAACTTGCTGGAACCAGAAACACACTCAGAGCAGCCACACAGAGTAATCTCAGGTCCTTCTTCTGCCTCTCCCAAGTACGCAACACATCAATCAAAATAAATCTTGACACACTGTTGGGGCTGCACTCCTGGTAGCCGTCCATAGTGGCCGAGCAGCGGCACACCTCGCTTCCATGCGCTCTTCGCCGGCAATCATGCTCCTCTCCACTCCTTCTGGCACAGCCCAGGGATGTTGAAGAGTCCTTGGTCTCGAGTCCCGAGTCGAGTCTCGAGTCCCATTAAAAAGACAGTCATGCCTTGGATTGAGAGCATAATTCGTTCCGGAAAGGTGCTTGTAATCCAAAACACTCTTATATCAAAATGAAATCCCCCAAAATAAATTTGTACAGAGATTTTTAATTTAAGCCGTACTACAGTACTTGTATTGCAAGACGTCGCTTGTATATCAAGTAAAAAAAATTTAAATAAATATTTAAAAATTTGCTTGTCTTGCAAAACGCTCTCAAACCAAGTTACTTGTAATCCAAGGTATTACTGTATTGGGACTCGAGTCCGAGTCGAGTCAGAGGGGGGACTCAGTCCGACTCACGAGTCGAGTCCCCGAGTCCGAGTCCCCATCCCTGCTCCCCACCCCCTGTCTGCATGCACATGCACATGCAAGCACAACCCAGCAATCCTGATTACAGATCACTCTTTCCTCAGTGGTAGCAGAGGTGGGGCTCACGCTGGCTCAGCTTGTCTGAGCGTGGAAAGCTAAGCAGGGTCAAGCCTGGTTGTTACTTGGATGGGAGACCCCTCCTCTAGTTTCCTGCATTGAGCAGGGGGTTGGACTCGATGGCCTTGTAGGCCCCTTCCAACTCTATGATCTATGAATCCATACTTTGTCGAAGGATCCGGGGGAGAGCATGAAGAGCCGGTACAATTGGCAGGACATTGCTCAGGGTGGGGATTCAGGGGCAGGGCACCTATATGGGGAGGCATACATGAGCCATGAGCCGTGCACCCCTGCTTAAAAGTAGTAATCCTGCACATACAAAATTGGCCTTAGGGAGAAGAATTCTAGCCCTAGGGAGAAGATTCTCACCAACATGCTAGATTTCTGTACGCAGGGAAGCTCTTAAAAAGTGCAGGGAAACGTTCAATTATGCCATCCTCCACCTGCAACCTGAACAGGAACGCAGAGTTTTACTACCTCATTTACGGTTTGGATGAATGAAGTCTTAATTTGGGTTCCAGATGCTGATCCTCTCAGCTTAGGCTGCAGTCTTGTACCCAGTTTCCTGGGAGCAAGCCCCATTGAAATCAATGGGGCTAACTTTTGTGTAGACATGTGTAGGATTGTGTTGTTAGTTTCCCAGCTGCGATATAGTATTCTCCTACAGGAGAAGGCCAATTCAAATGTTTAACACATCCCACAGGAATTTTCATTGGTGGGAGAGCAGGGGAGGAAGAGTTACTACTTTGAAAACATCCCCATGTGAAAGCCAACTAGGAGAAGAGGCTGGCTTTCAGATCTTCTCTTTCAGGGGTTAATGATATGGGACATGACGTAAAACAAAACTCTCCTACCCCAGAAAACTGAGGAGGCATTAAACCTGTGGGAGGACTATACCACTTCAGCTGCTGTACACTTAAATTGGATCAGGGCCAGAAAAAGCACTCGGCTGGCTAAAAGGTTCTTCAGAAATTATTAATGATGTAACTCAGTAACTACTTAATAGCTTGTATGGAAGCCCCCACTCCCAACAGAACTGGAAAGATCTATTCTGCCCGGCCCGTTTGCCTGAATTTTTCTAAGCTCTGAAGAATCGGAGAATAGACAAGAGCTTTTAGCTGTACCACTTTATATTCAGAATGATACATGTATTATATATTCCTACAACTTTCTCTACAAGCAGTCCTAAAATGAACACAACGGTCGACACAGAGAGAAACCCAGCTAGTTTTAGGGCGCAATCCTTTGGCTGCTAGACAGAGTCTAGATGGCCATAGAAGTTGGAATCTCGGCTCCGACATCAGAAATGCGCTCCAAGGTCGGAGCTGGGACTCTTGACTTTGGAGTGCCCTCCCTCTGCCCTCGCAGCCGGCATGGAAAGAACTGCGCCAGCTGTGGCTCAGAGGTCGTAAGACCGACCTCGGAGCTGGAGTTCTGTGGGCATTCCAGGGGGCAGGGCGGGGCGGAGTCAGGCTCCACCAGCGTACATAGTATCCTGGCGGTGCTTCAGCCTCTCCTCCTTGTGCTCTAGGACAAAAGACCTAGATGGCTGAAATAAGCTGTATTAAGTCTTTTGCAGGGCAGGGGAAGCGCGGAGGCAACCTTCACCTCCACACTCCTTCTGCCCTCCATAGCATGCCCATAATCCTCCGAGTTCAGAGGGT
This sequence comes from Shinisaurus crocodilurus, assembly GCA_021292165.1. Lineage (NCBI taxonomy): Eukaryota > Metazoa > Chordata > Lepidosauria > Squamata > Shinisauridae > Shinisaurus > Shinisaurus crocodilurus. Next base: position 22,020,653 of record CM037883.1, read on the forward strand.
TATGAGCAGCCACATTGGATTGCGCTGCTGCCATTGTTTTGATTCCAAGTTTTGCTACTATACCAATTCAAGCAATAGGGTTAAAGTTTCTGAGACAGAGACTGATTGACATATCTTTACAGGTAGACAGAGCAACTATATCAGTTTCTAAAATAGTGTCATTGTATAAGAATTTCCCTCACACTCCTTTTGTTCTACCTTCTTATTTAAAGGATTTTCAGAGACTGAAAGGATAGGATGTCCTCTGCTAAAGCTCAGTTAAATCTGATGCCTCCAGTTGTGTTAGAGCAGTGTTCTCCAACCTTGGGTCCCCAGATGTTTTTGGCCTACAACTCCCAGCATGCCCCAGCATAGCTGGCTGGGACATGCTGGGAGTTGTAGGCCAAAAACATCTGGGGACCCAAGGTTGGAGAACACTGTGTTAGAGGAAGGTACAGGAACAGACCATATTCTGAGCGTACCTGCCCTTGTGACTTAAACCAGGCGGAAGATCTTGAACATATTATAAATTGTTTTTTGTATGATGGGCTGAGGGAACAATATTTTGGCCAGGTTTTGGAGAGAAATTTAGGGAAGTCTGTCCATGACATTGTAATCTGTCTGCTCTGTGGGCAAGATCAATATCTGACAAAACACATTTTCTAGCCAGTGTAATCGGTGTTAAGAAAAATTCTTAAAAGATAATTGTCAGAGAGATTTAGAACTTTTAAGTTCACGAGTGAATTTGTATAATTTTAGATAGGTTTGTGTAAATTTTACTGATTTTAGCTAGAGATCCAGAATTATGTTTCTTATGATTTAAGTTCATATTCTATATGACCTGGGTTTCTGTTTACTTTATGGAAATATGTTATCTTTGCATTGAATCTAGTAACTTTGGATAAATGTTTGTTTTGTGATGGTTTGTTGCTTATATACAAATAAACCAATCTGATCTAATTAACTGGTACTTTAAAAATCAACTGCTTTGGCAAAGATTCAAGGAACTGAGCCAGTGTGGCGTAGTGGTGAGAGTGTTGGGCTGGGACTCGGGAGATCCGGGTTCTAGTCCCCACTCGGACATGAAACTCACTGAGTGACTTTGGGCCAGTCACTGACTCTCAGCCTAACCTACCTCACAGGGTTGTTGTGAGGATAAAATGGAGAGGAGGAGGAGGCTTATGTAAGCCGCCTAGGGTTCCTTGCAGGAAAAAAGGCGGGGTATAAATATAATAAATAAATAAATACCAAGTAAATAAACAGTGGCTCTCTTTCGAGGGCTCCAGGAATCTTCATCACCGGTACAAGAGTGCATATCCAAATTATTTGGTGTTCCCCCCACATCCTAATGTAATTGCCTATGTTTGCTTTTCAACAGATAGCCATTGATAGTAACTGTAATTGCATGCATTTTCTGGTCGTTGTTTGGAACAAGCCTTCCATAGAGTACTACATGAGGCGTGGCGCGTCAGACCTTTCCACTGAAGAGGGCTGGCACCTCTTCAGATTTGACAAAGAACATCTAGTTGAAATGGCTTCTGGAGAGTAAAAAAAGGACATTTGTCATTGGATCCTTCCCCAAGCTTGGAGTGCCGTTAAGCTCATCGGGTTGGCAAAACGTTGCTCACCATTAAATGTCTGGTTAGAGCTGTGGCTCAAAAGCTGGGCAGCAGTAGCAACAGAAATTAAAAGTACTTTGCCTGTTTTACGACTGGCATTATTTTGATATGTTGCCGTCATTATTGGGCCCTGCTGTTTTTCATGTTTTAACTTTTCTTTGCGCCAGCACATAACACTTTTAAAGGCAACCCAAATCTCATGGATCAGCTCGCTTGAGGCAGCTCTCGCACTGACATGTAGAACCTCAGGCCTAAGGGCCCAATCCAGCCCTACTGGGGCTCCCCAGATGGCCACGCCCCCTCCCCCTGGCCCCTTGATAAGAATGGGACCTTGATCCCACCCCTGCCCTTACCCAAGCAGTGCAGCGCTGCTGCTTCACAGAGCTTGACTTCACACGGAAGACTGCAGCTGGGAGGGGCCATAGCTCAGTGGTAGAGCACATGCTTGGCATGCAGAAGGTCCCCGGTTCGATCCCCAGCATCTCCAGGTAGGGCTAGGAAAGAATCCTGCCAGAAACCCTGCAGAGCCACTGCCAGTCAGTGTCAGCAATACTGGGCTAGATGGACCGATGGTCTGACTTGGTATAAGGCAGCTTCCTATGTGCCAACATTGAAGAACTTAGGTTAGGTCTTAGCATCAACATAAAGGAGCACATTAACTTCTCACACCAGATCCCATGTGCTGATCAGCAGAGTCAGTTGAAAATAATTGGGGGTACCGTTAATGCAAGAGCATTCATACACTAGGGAGAGCAACCCGACCCTCTTTTCAGCTATCCCACTTTATTAAAAACTTAGCATCACCTAGTAGGAAAGGCTAAACTGGGATAGCACATGTGCTCAGATGGTATGAAGTCACTGTCCGTGCAACAGCAGTGCTTCTGGACAAATGCCCTCAAGAGGCAGGTTGACACATCCAGACTCAATCCTAATTTTCCTTACAAGTGAAACTGTTTTTTACCATGACAATTGGGTTAAAGTTTGGCACTGGAAGAAGAATCAGCTATTGCTTCTCCAAAAGCTGGATGTGGTCTATGAACAGCTAGCTGGCTGCCCCTAGTTTAGGCAGCAAGTTTTTGTAGCAGAAGTACTAAGGTACAAAATTTAGTAGCAGAAGTACTTTCTTAGTAACAGTACTAAAGAGTGTATAACAGGGGCCCATCTCAGATCTTGCATGTGAGGACCAGCAAAAACACAAGCAACTCATCTTTCTGCTTGTTTATGGACAATGGAGTCACATATTTCTCCCTTAAAAAAAAACATGTTCACAATCATGGGTATAACTTATGCACTTCCTCACAGGGGTGAAGGGCAAATCCCCCTTCCAACCACATGAGGAATGCAAAAAGTATATCCTTTTATTGTACAGTGAGAAGCAGGGGTGTTGAACCTCAAGCCTGTGGGCCAAATCAGTCCCTCTGGGATTTCCCCAATGGCCATGCTTCTTTCCCCTGACAGCCAATTGGTGGCTTCCCAGCTTTTGCAGTTTTTCCCCTATTCAAAAAGCATGAAATGCCTCTCCCAAGGCTTAGTTCCTGGCAGTCAAGTGCGTGAAACTAAAATATGCTGACAGTTATTTTAGGTGGTCCTTCCCTTTTTGCCTTTGCCCCCACCCCCTTTTTCCTGCCCACCAGTAGAATGTGGCCCATGAAGAGCTTTTCCAAAATTCATTTTGGCCCTTGGGCTACGAGAAGTTCAACCAACCCCCCACCACCACCACACATGTAAAGCCACCATCATACCTCCACAGCAACAAGCATTTTGGGAACATTGTTTAAAATACTTCTGTAGTTTATATATTTTGTAATGCAACCTCTGTCTATAAATTATGTTATCAGTGCTTCCCCCCTTCTTTCTGAATGTTAACAACATGTTAAAAGCCAGCATATTAGCAGGATTTTATAGTTTGTGAACAACTTCCTCCATATCAGAAATTAGTACAAAGAAAATAAAGAACATTTACATACTTTTTAAAATATCCCTTCATCTGTTGAGCAGAAGCAGCATACAAATCTATTTTCCAAGTGATTCCCATTTATTACCAGCTTGACAATGGCAATCTCATCTGAAGCCCTTAGCTCTCCCTATCAAGAGGCCAATTATGCTTCCCCCCCGACATTGGAAAGTACTTTCAGTGGCAATAAGTAGTAGAAAAAAGATACAGTAGAAATGAAGGGTGAGTAAATTGGCTGTACAGAGTGGGCTAAGAAAATACCTGACAAAGATCATCACATAGAGTACAATTACAAGTTGCATAATGTTTCAATTTTAATGTCCCATCATTATCATATCCTAAAGATTGGGGAGTTTGGTGCGTTAGCTTCTGGTACTGTACATATCTGCATCTTCTGGGCTGGACTGGCCATGGTCCACGAGGCTGGGGTCTGGTTTAAACTTTGGTGTCTTCAATGCATCTGTTAAATTCATAAAGGTGTTAGGATGTGTGTTGACAGGGCTGGCACCAGTATCTGGCATTCTTGGGCAACTGCCAGGGCCTTGGCAGGGCCCACCAGTGATGCCTGCCTTGGCCTGGCACCCTTAATGTTTTTCCCCTGGCCTGGCACTCCAAGCAGCACCAGGTGGCTAGGTCTATCCACCATTCTGATTTTCCACAATATCTCTGATGTAGCATCCCTCAGGGGTATTGTGGGAGATTAAGATGGTAGCTGCATCCAGCTGCCAGGGCTGCTCAGGGCATTGCCACTTCCACCAGGGCCTGCTGCCAGAGAAGAGGGTCCAAAGAACACTTTGCCCAGGGCCTCTCATACCTAGAACCAGCCCTGAGTTATAAAAACTGAGCAGTATCTACTACATGACTGGCAGTGAGGGCAATTTGAATTTCACACCTGATCTGACACTCGGCACCTTCACTTCAGCTGTCAATGGCACCGAGTCTGTCTGGGCATGTGTCTTCCCTGCATGAAACTGCATCTCCAATGCTTTTGGCTTTTCCTCTGATTCAAGGGCAATCTTACGAGCTTCTGAGATGCTATGGCCTGTTTCAGAGACTGGTCCTGGAACTTCCTGCAGTTGAACATAAGACTGAATTGTAAAGAAACCTGAAAAAACGTAATGAAATATGCAAGCACTGTGGCAATGTGCAGTGTGTATTAAGCATAATTGGACTGAAGATCTATTGACCTTACCCATCCATGGAAAGGTATATTACACAAAATTACTAAGCGGAAAAAAAAATCCAAATAATATGGGGAAATTTTCTTGAATCATATGCAGAATAATGTGATCCACTGGAAAACCAGTGCAGGCCCACAAAGAGATGTGCATGACACTAAAAGCCATTTATTTTTATTTATTTCTATGTAGCTATTTATCCAATTTTTGCTTAATTATTTACTTAGATACATGAAACCGTTACCCTTTAAATACAGGGCGATATGAAGAGGGGAAGGCGAAACCTAAATGGGAGGGAATGTGGGCGGGGGCAGCACAGGGGAAGCGTTTACTATTTGCATTCCACTGAAAAATGGGGAAAATCAAATACACTTAACACAAAGAAAAACCCAGTGTGGTTTCTAGATATAGGGAGTTTTAATATATATTGTCACGAGGGGCGCTTGCCAATGCAGCTGTAAGTGCTTCCAAGTCTTATCTCTAATATGGGCGCTCCCACTAGCAGACAAAAATGCCAGCATGAAAGAAGTGTATGAGCCTCAGGTTTTACCCAAGGAATCTAGGCTTTAAAACAGCTGCATATCTGGTCACCTGTGGCAAATAGGAATTGCCATCAGGCCACCAAGCAGCGGAGTCTTTCCTCAACTGGTTCTTCTCCCTTCATTTGGGTTACCAACGGCAACTACTACTACTTCAACCTTCTATTCATTTATTTCATTTCTACACCGCCCAATAGCCGAAGCTCTCTGGGCAGTTACCGTAACTACGTATTCACTTAGACAGCAAATTGGTAGTAATCCTTGTAGACTTATTTGCAGGGCTAGCTCAGACTTACACAACCTGACTTTACTTCCAAGTGTAGGCCCAGGAAGAACATGGCATGAAGTCCGAGACAAGTGTAGGCAGACTTCAGGCTTGTGGCATATACTTCGTTCTTTTCACTAGTACCCCAAGATCCACTGAGCGCATCCAGGTGGAAAAACAGTGGCTGGGGGCAGAACTAAATACAATACAATGCCTTAGAGCAGTGTTCTCCAACCTTGGGTCCACAGATGTTTTTGGCCTACAACTCCCAGCTACGCTGGCTGGGGCATGCTGGGAGTTGTAGGCCAAAAACATCTGGGGACCCAAGGTTGGAGAACACTGCCTTAGAGGATGGAGCCAATTGCATGCTGCACTCCGTGAGCCACTGGTATGACCTGTATATAAAGTACAAATCTACACATAATTTATTACAGATCAAAGATTTTAACAGCTTAATTTAAGAGGGTGGGAAAGCCTATTTGCTGTTGTGATGGTTAAACAATGGGGGTCAGAAACCACTGCGAATCTCTTGTGAATCATCCAGCAATCTCTACCAGTAGTTCTGATCTACCTTCTGCCCACCCCAAGTCTATACAGCCTAAGAATCGGCAACTGTCATTTCCCCAACCGGAATGAAGCCCATGCATATGCAACTTCCTCTGGTCACATTTTCCCCTGGTCACCCTTGCTTTCCCCCCTCCCTGTTGCTTTCTCCCCACCACCCTAGGGATGCTGGAGAATTTCATTCGGTTTGCATTTTTTTCAGAAAACCAACCTAATTCACACTTCCTGGAATACATGGATCAGGACACAGTTATCCTTCAGACTGTGCACTTCCCAGGATTTTCGATGCAGTTCTGAGCTCAAAAAAACCATACAAAAATACACACTTTAGGAGAAACTGCGCACAATTTTGTATGTGAAGTTTTATGCAGGTTTTTTTTTTTAAAAAAATGTGCAGAAAATGGGACAGAAAGGATTTTGGACGGAACGCATGTGAAAATGACATGTGAAACGCATGTGAAAATGGGAAACAGACTTATTTGTCCAACCCTGCTCTAAACAAAGCCTGCAAAGTTTAGGTGATCAATCAGTTAGATTGATTAAAAATCTGGACAATTGAAAAAGGTTTTCCCCACCACCCTCAATACTCAGTATGAGGATTAAAAAAACATTATTTTTTTACATATGTTATTTAAGATGTGTGTGTGTGTGTGTGTGTGTGTGTAATATACAAAGTTATTTTACAAAACTCTGGGTGGTAGGTACCATTTTAGAAGAGGCATTCCTTCTCCCCCCATCATATTGGGGGAAAGCCTCTTCTGAGATGGTGTCTGCTAAGCCCTCAGGAAAGGGATCTATCTTGGCAGCAGAGCACATGCTTTGCATGTGGAAGGTGCCAGGTTCAGTTTTTGGCATCACCACTCAGAAGGATCAGGAAGCAGATGATGGAAAAGATACCCCGGAGAGCTGCTGTCAGTCAGAGTAAACTATACTGAGATAGATATGCAAAGAGCCGTATCTGGGATAACACCACTTCCTATGTCCTAACATGTATGCAGATTTAATCCATCAACCAACTAAGATTTCTTTAATTGAGTGATATCACTGCTCTGCATTTAGACCAGCTGTCCTCAACCTGGTGCCCTCCAGATACTTTGGACTCCAACTCCCATCAGCCCCAGCCAGCATGGCCAATTGTCAGTGATGCTGCAAGTTGTAGTCCAAAACATCTGGAGGGCACCAGGTTGGGGAAGGCTGATTTAGACAGAAAGCTCCTTGGAGTCAATGGCCTACCCTTTGCTTATATTGCTGTGCAAAGTACCGTATTTTCCGGCGTATAAGACGACTTTTTAACCCTGGAAAATCTTTTCAAAAGTCGGGGGTCATCTTATACGCTGGGTCGTCTTATACCCCCCTCGCCGCCGCTGCCGCCGGATCCCCCCCGCCGCCCCCCCACCTACCTTCCCCCCGCCCTGGCCGCCGCCTCCTCCGAAGAGAAAGTGACTTGACGGAACCCCCGCGCTCTGTTTTTGGCCGGGGGAAACCAGGGCAACAGGGCTGTTTAAGCCCTGTTGCCCTGGTTTCTCCCGCCAAAACAGAGCGGGGCGGGGCTCTGGAAGCGGCGCGGAGAAGGTAGGTGGTGGGGGTCCGGCAGTGGCGGGGGGGGTCCGGCGGCGGCGGGGTGGTGGGGTGGAGGGGGGTTCCGGTGGCGGTGGCGGCGGTGGGGGGTCTCAGATCTCAGATAAGAGGGGTAGTGTTATACAGCGAGTATATCCCAAACTCTATATTTTAACTGGAAAAGTTGGGGGTCGTCTTATACGCCCAGTCGTCTTATACGCCGGAAAATACGGTAGGTATGGACGAAGAGGTCAATTTCGGTTTCTCTCATTTTCCCAATCTTAAATTTGCTTCGTCCTGTTTCTGCACAAATATTTTTTAAAAAAAGTCTGCATGAACATTCATACACATTTTCATGTGCATTACTCCCAATATACGTATTTGTACACAATTTCCCCTAATGTATGCTTTTTTGTCAAGTAATTTCCCCTGATATAATGCACTTTTGTATGTTAATTACTTTCCCCTAATGAATGCATTTTGGATGCATATTTTGATTGGAGAACTGTATCAGAAAATTTGGAGAAGTGCAAATATTGAAGCATAACTGTGTTTTGAACTGTGTTCGCATATTGGTGCAGGAAATGCAAATTAGAAAATCTGCATTAAACTCGAACGAAATTAATTTCTCTCCCATCCCTAAATTTTCTGGAAAGAGCCATGTGCACTGATGGAGATGTGTTAATAAAGAAACCATAATAAACGAGAACACGTCTTTGAACATGGGTAGAGTACCTTTCACTCCGCAAACCAGTCTAATATATCACATATATAGCTAATATTAAAACCTCTTGGGGCCTTTGAACCTCATACTGTGCCATAGAGTGATGTTGGAGGTCCACAGCTTTTTATCCTTTTGGCACAGTTACATTAAACATAACTTCAATAAGTGAAAGGTACCTACACTTGTGGTGCTAAAAGGTGCTTCCTTGAAGACAGCCTACCTGAGTATCTTTGTCCTGGGTGAGTGGTTCTTTCACAGTGGATCTTTTCATCCAGAGCGACCCTATTGCTTCATACGTTTTATGGCTTGCAGCATAAACCTTTCCACCTGTTACCTAGTTTAATTTTAGAAATGTTATTGTACTGAACAACTAGTTTTAAAAATAATCTAGTGTAGGCAAGGCTAATTGACTTCTCCAATAAAATTGTGTGATTCAGCCCACAGTGGAAGAAGAACCTTGTAATTATAGATGGCAATCTATTAGAGGTTTTCAATTCAAATTTTAAACTTTGAGTAACTAGAAGCAAGATTCCTAAAACAAAACAAAAAACTTAGAAGCATGTCAAAAAATGCACATTCCCTAAGGAGAGCTTACCTTTGCAACCAGTACTGACTGCACTGGATAGCAAACAGAGATGCCCAGTGTGCAAAGTCCCAATGGATAGGCAATTTTCTTAAATCTAGATCCTGCAAAGAACAAAATCAAATCATTTAAAGCAATAGTGAGCATAAAGCAGACCTGTGTGCTCTGGGGGAAGGCAGAAGAGAAGCCCAGGCTGGGGAGCAACTGCCATCAGCTCCTGAGACCATCACCGGCCTGAGAGGGCTGTAGGGGCAGCCCCTCCTCTGCCTTCCCTGGGGCTACCGAGGGAAGGCAGAAGAAAAGCCCAGGCCAGGGAGATTGTACCAGCAGCTCCAGAAGAAACCTTCCGTTGGCCTGAGAGAACTGGTGTATGTTTGGTTTGGGGGGGGGGTAATGTTTGTTTGTTTGAGTATTTAAACATTGTAAACCGCTTTGGGTGCCTTAGCAGCAAGGCGGTACAGAAATGTAATACATAAATAAATAAATAAATGATAAGCTACAGCCCTTCTCACATGCTTGTTTTCTATGAATAGGAAATATTGTTGCACGGAGGGTGTTCAATCATGTGAAGTTGAACTGTATAAAACCTGAAGCAGTACAGCACACACACAAATTTGCGGAACGGCCATAGTTTCCCAGCAGAGCACATGCTTGCAAGCAGCCAGTCCCAGGCTCAATCCTTGGCACCTCCTGGTAGGGCTGGAAAAAGACTCCTTTCTGATACCCTGGAGAGCTGCTGCTGGTCAGTATAGACAATACTGAGCTAGATGGATCAGTGGTCTGACTCAGTGGCTGGGTTCACACAACATGACAAGCCAGAGTATGGGTTGAGTATGGATTGAGTGTAGGCTGTCGTTGAACCATGGGTTGTTGTTGAATCATGGATTGTTGTGCTGTGTGAAACCAGCTGAACTAACAAACCATGGTTTGTTAACCACGAGCAATCCACAAAGAAAACCCAGTTTGTTGTTGGGTTCTGAACTGTGGGTTGTTCATGGTTAACAAACCATAGCTTGTAAGTGCAGCTGGGATCACACAACACAACAACCTATGATTCAACAACAATCCACATTCAACTCGTAATCTGGCTTGTGGTGTTGTATGAACTAGATCAGTGTAAGACAGCTTTTTCTGTCCCAATTCTTAGGTTTACCAACTCTTCCGTTCATGAGAACAAGGCCTCCAAAGCATCCAGATCTGGACACTGTTGCAGACCGGATATAAGCTCCTATATGAGCTGTGTATCTTCCCCTACAAGGGTTGTATACCTTCCTCAGCTGTGCACAGGCCTAGGGTGCCACAGGGAAATAGTAGCATGATCCAGCTGTACATGGACACAGCTGCAGCAATCTGCATTGCTGCAACAAAAAAATAAAAACAAAAACAAATGCTGCCATTAAAAGGGAGGCTGCTACTGGCCCTACTGACGTACTGCCTGTTTAACACGAACCCTTCCTCACAGAGGCATTGTTAGGGGGTGGCCCACTAGAGCTGGAGCCCCGAATCTTTCATTTGGAGCCCCGAATCTCTGGGAGCCCACCTGCCCCATCACCCTGCTGTCCATGGGCACTTTCTGAAATAAAGCTACAGGGGCCCTGATGATCTCTGTGGCATCTGATCCCCCTGGATGAGCTGGCTTTTTGCCCACATGTGCTTCACCTCCTGCTTCCCCCCCCCCCCTTGAATCTTTCTGCCTGAGCTTTTTTTTCTGAAATCAAATGTCTTCCTATCCCCTGTTCATACATCCCTTTTTACGAATAGGGGTGTCCTTAGGAGACAGGGTCCTTTACAGATAGATACACACACACACACACACACAGACTTTAGAGCATATGTAAATTAGTATATGCATATTTGTGCATTTTTTGGGCCCTGTGGTCCTGAGCCCCAGACCTTTTCAGTACCTAGCACAGCCCCTGCTTCCTCATGTGATCATGGCCACTGCAGCTGCTCATGTATAGAGAAAAAGGCCTGCGTGTGGATCTGTCTGTCATCTGGAATGTCGCTTTTTAACAAAGTAACACTTCCAAATGCAAGGGAATGTGAGAACATGCAACTCCTTACCTTTCCTTGCTAGGACTAGTCCAGTCAGTCCTGAAATTGTAATCACACCAACTTTGGGAAGAAATTCTGGAGGAGGATTCTTCAGATAAACATACGCATCTTTAAAAAAATAAGCAACTATTACCATACTTGCATATTGTTTTCTAACCATTTATAACAGCATGCAGAGAAGAAAACGTAAACTTTGTAACTGGACTGTATTTATAGTGGGGCAATCTATGTATCTTTTAGAAAAATCAGGGTGTTGCCTCAACTCATTATAACCAGGGTTTGCAATTTACATGGCCAAATGTGAGCAGAAAGAGATTAGGTTTAGTTTTGCAAATACTCACCCACCTTTTCCAAACAGTATAGTAGACATTATTCCATTTTTGACAAAGAGATAAGCATCCTGCATGAACAGAATAAAGGACAAGTTTCTCCATCTAATGTTTACGTGAAAGCAGTTAGAAACTCACATCTTTTACCTATAACTATCAAATCACCTTGACAAAAAACAGGAGAAACCAAGCACAGAAATCTTCCCATTTTATTAAACTCTTCCAATTCAGTGTGAGCAATTTGCGATCAGAAGGTGCGGGGGGCTGGTTTAAACAACCACGGTGGGTTTGCAATGCTTCTGTACAGCATAACACATAATCAGTACTGCTGTCAGTGATAACCTCTTACTCCCCTCTCACTCAGGCGGGGCAAGAGGAAAGCAAGTGCCAGATAGAACCTACGCACTTTGTCCCCCCCATCTTCACCTGCCTAATAGGTAAAGATGGCTGGATTGTCATACCTATCACCTCTTAGATAATGGAGGAGACTCCTGCAGTGCTGCTCCTTTTTTTAGATTTGAGGCAAATCTGTATAATGCATGGAGGAAAAGTGAGCTGCTAGAATTTAACAACCCCCTCCTGCAAATGCTGCAAACATCATCATAGTATATCTCAGCCTTCCCCAACCTGGTGCCTTCCTTGATGTGTTGGACTACAACTCCGATCATCCCCAGCTGGGGATGATGGGAGCTGTAGTTCAACACATCAAGGAAGGCACCAGGTTGGGGAAGGCTTGCTGGAGTTGATGCTCTCTTCACATAGTAAAGTTATCCTGCCCGGGGGCGGGGGGCACACACAACAGCAGCTTATATGTCAAGTCACCCGGTGGTGCTGTTCCATTATACATCAATACAGTATCAAGTCACCCAATATTGGTTGGATTTAGGTAGTGTAAAAGCCCTCCCCCCCCCAAACCGAATAATGGCTGTGATCCAAAAAGCAATTTTATTAGGTACACACCCAAGGTCTTTGACCAGACATTTTTCCTTTGAACGACAGACCCTCTGTGCCATTATCTCAAGATTCTTATGAAAGTTTTGAATGAGGTTTGCCATACCCACGAGGAGGCAGGCAGGGGCTTTTTGAGGAGCACGCATCCAAACTCACTTGGGCATGCAAAACTACTGGATCCAAGCCATAACTAATAATAAAACGTAGCACTTCCAAACCATCTGTTCTGAGTCTAACATCTTATTATTGTGCATTAATATTCCCATATCATCAACTGTCTTGGAAGTCTGATCCAGGCAAGACATAAATATTGTAAATAACACAAACAAATGCATAAACCTGTCCCTCTCTTTTCATCACGACCGATAGATAGACATAACAGGAAACTGTAATTCCATTGCATTACTCTACTGCTACAGCATAGGTCACGTTTACATGATGTCTGAGGTGTCTTGCTTTAGCCATTTTAATGCATCACATTTTCTAACAACATCAGAAAATGTCAATGCTTTTAGGCATCGACGTCAAACCTTTTTTAAATATTATACTTATTTAAGGTACTTATTAACTGTTTTTCAGCCAAAGCTCTCAGAGCGGTTTACAAAAACAAACACACAAAGCCAAACAAACGAACAGCTATATAACAAATCAAGAATCGTATACAAATGACTCGGATTACAGCAGACAGTTTGGGAGATGACAAGAAAAATATATATTAATACTATGCATTTCACAACTATTAATTTCAGTTCATATTGAGACTTACTGTGAACAAAAAACTAGCAGTGAAACATGATTTGGAATTTACACCACAAGAGGTCACTACCCTCCAAGCTTTAGGAATACAACAAAATTCAGGGAGACATTCTTGAAATGGATGGGCATATAAAGGTTTGAGGCAGATACAGAACTCAAAACCTAAGGGCACAATCCTATGCCTGTTTAGGCAGAAAAAAGGCCTACAATTCCCAGCATGCATAGGATTGTGCTCTAAAAGAGGATAATTGTTCATTCTTGCTCCTAACTTTCCACTACAAGAGCAACTTCTTAAGTGCAAAAGATAGCAAAGAATTCTGCAGTTGTAAATAAGATTGATTCAGCCCAACTTTCCAAAGGTGTTTTGAACTCAAAGAAATTATTTGGGGGAACATTGGTTTCTTTTGGGTGGGAGATCCCCCCCCCCCTTTTACATTACTTCTATTTTCAAGTATTTGTCTAAGAAAAACTCTGACTTCAAAATGCACTGGGAATCTTGGACTGAATATATACACCAATAGAAATCTTTGCTAGTCCATATTGGCTCTGATTTCCAAGCGCTCACTTATGGCAAAACATGCACGAGAATTCCTGGCCTGTTAAGTTAACTCATATTCTTACCTTGCAGCCATTAATATAGTAACTGGCCGTCTTTCTTACTGATGATATCCCAGTTTGCAAGCGGCCAGGCTTTTCATCAATATATCTTGAGTCCAGAGGTGGTGCATTATAAATAGGAAGCTGGAAGGGAAGGGGAAACGTAAGTCCTACTAGGCTTGTCTTAGAAAAACAATGAAAATTAAGGGACAGCCTACATTATTATCCTTGGAATAACTTTCCTATTGCCCCAGTAAAGTTTGCCCATACAGTAGGGAGCTTCTATGAATGGAACAGGTGCTCCACAGAAACCGCTGCGCCGGAGGGTTGGCATCTACTGGCTAAAAGCACAAGTATATCTCAAGGAGCGCCTCCAGCAACATCAAGTAGGCCGCTCAACAAGATCCGCCACGGATGGCCTTCTCCCTGTCCCATCAGCCAGAGAAACCAGGCTGGTAGGGACTAGGAGGAGGGCCTTTTCTGTGGCAGCCCCCAATTTATGGAACTCTCTCCCCAGTGACCTCCGCCATGCCCCTTCCTTGATTAGCTTCTGCCGGGCATTAAAAACGTGGCTTTTCAGGCGGGAATATGGGGTGGGATAGGATTTTTAATTGTGTTTTATACTCTGTGTGTGTGTGTGTGTGTGTGCGCCCCCCCCCCCTGTATTTTCTTGCATTGTACATCGCTCAGAGTGGCCGGATGTCTGGCCAGATGGGCGATTCATAAATATAATAAATAAATAAAATAAGAGAAGGTAGGCAAGCACTTCAAGACAATTGTAGCAGGTCGCTGTTAATTTAATGCCTTCTATCTTTTCCCTTTCATCAGATGGATGAACCGTCTGGGCCTAGCAGCCATTGGTTATACACCTGATGACAAAGATATCCGGCCGGATGAAGGTAAGGCTTTCACTATTGTTTGACATTAATCTGAAGGAACAGGGACATCTTCGTATTTTATTGCATTGTACATTGCTCAGAGTGGCCGGATGTCTGGCCAGATGGGGGATTCATAAATATAATAAATAAATAAATAAATAAGTCCAAAGATCTCTCTGTGCAGGTAGGCACTGGTTGCCACTAAGTGCTGGTAAAAGTGCATTTTCGACTGCGTCCAGAACTCCACTGTGCCTGCACGCTGCGGGGGAAGAATGGTAGTGGCAGCCAAACTATCTTTCAGTGAAGCTTGCCGGCTGTTACTGACCTTCTCACTGAAGGACTGCACAGTTTGAGAACTCCTGGCATAATGCAATCCGCATCGACCCTGCACAGCGAAGCATCCCCATCTAGGAGGGTATGGCCTCTAGGAGGGAATGCTACCAGTCACACATGACACCTTGCTGCACCTGAGTTTATGGCAGTGCCGGTGTTGGGGGGGGTGACCCACTAGGGCTGGAGCCTAGCAGTGGCCCCAAGTCTGGGTCGCGCCCCCGACCCGATCTTCCGCGGGGGCGCCGACCCGACCCGATCTTCTGAGCGGCGTGGAGATGTTCTCTGCGCCGCTCGATCGGGCGTCTTCTTCCCCGTCTGTCACTTCCGAGACCGGAAATGACGCGACGGGACTCTGTGCAGGCACAGAATGCGCCACAGAGGTCCAGCGCACCTGCGCAGGGTTCCGTCATGTCATTTCCGGTCCCGGAAGTGACACGACAGGACGGACCGCATGGGCGGCTCGCCGTGGAGAGGGCGAGCCGCCCCGAAGAACAAGGTAAAACCTCGCCGGGCGTGAGCGGGGCCAATTTCGGTCTCGTTTCTGCCTGGTGAGGCTCAATCGTACAAGCCTACGTGGAGCCCCAAATCTCTGGGAGGCCCTCTGCCCCACCACCCTGCTGTCCATGGGCACTTGCTGAAATAAAGGGACAGGGGCCCTGATGATCTCTGTTGCATCTGATCTCCCTGGATTAGCTGGCTTTTGGCCCGCATGTGCTTCACCTCCTGCTCTGGCTGAAGTCCCCCCCCCCCCCCGAAATCAAATGCCCTCCTCTCCCGTCCATACACCCCTTTTTACAAATAGGGGTGTCCTTAGGAGGCAGGGTCCTTAAAAGACACACACACACACAGAGACTTTAGAGCATATGTAAATTAGCATATGCAAATTTGTGCATTTTTTTTTGGTCCTGTGGGCCTTTTTGGTATCTATCACCACTTTGGGTTTATGGCTTGGCTCCTAGGTCAAAAGCAATTGTCAGAAGCCTTAAGTCTCCAAATAGGGTGAAATGTCAAGAGGAAAGCGTCTTTACCCTTCAACGGATGTGTGGAGAGAGCAGTGGGACAGCAGCATCGCCCCTAGTCACTAGTCCTACGCACATTCAGATATACAGAAGCTCATGCCGACCTCTGAACGTGCATAGGATATGGCACACACAACCCAAGACCCTCCAATTTCCAGGGTCCCTGATTGCACATAAGCTCTATACACATGGTATGATGACTGTCCGGAGGCAGGTGTGTTTGTGTGTGTAAGTGAGCTTTCTACTGTGATCCTGCTCCCCTCTCCACACATCACCATACCTGAGTTTATAAATGTCTTCACAGGACCTTGCCTAAATAAAGCAAAGATGAAAATAAACCATTCATTTCCCTTAAACCATGTAATAAGGCCAAAGGCTCTGCAAATCACCATAGGATGGCGATTTGGTCTCATTTGCTTCATGACTAACTTAAGTTCCATTGGTTTCAATGGGTCTACTCCAATTATGACTAAGTCTGAATCCAATCCAGTGTCTTTGGGAGAACAGTTACTAATAGCTTCCTTCTAGTACGGTAATCTGAATATAGCTTAGGATGCTGTAGCCTCAACGCCAAGCATTCATCATACTATTTACGCTTGAGTCATAGCTTATAGAAAAGCTTTCTTTCCAAAGTTCTATGTGCATATTAAATAATATTTTGCATACTGCGTGTTACTACCTTGTTATTTTTATCGCATTTTTTGTATTTTTAATTTGGAAGCTGCGGGCAGGGAGTGGGGGGAAAAGTAAGGTAGACATTTTCAACAATAAATAAATTAATAAATAAATATTTATTTCACGGATGCAGAACCTCCAGCCCACGGGCCTAATCCAGTCCGCGGGGCACTCCAGGCCACAAAGCCTCTTCAGGTTCCTCCAGGGGGCAGCACTTAGCCTCCAAGTCTCGCCTCCTAGAGGAATCCCCTCGGAGGGCATCCTCCACTGTTAAAATTTTATTTACTATGCATTAGCATTACCTTATCTTTTCAGTCCCTCCCCACCTCTCTTCTTTTGGATCACCTGCAATGGTCTGTGACGTAGCATCCTTAAAGGTTTTAGTTTGCTATTGAAATAAAATTGAGAGGAAAGCCTTCCCTGCATCTATGCATCTATTTATTTGTTTAATTTTTAAAAGATCAAGGAGGTCTTTCAAATCCTACCTGATGTGCCTTAACACGAAGGGATTTTGCTTCCTCCTCAGATGCAGCGTGTACATTAATAGATGCGCATGCCAAAGCTGTAGGAAGAGCAGCCCTTTTTGCCATCTGGTGGGAAAGCAGAGGTCAAGGGAAATCAAGAAAGAAAATTAATTGCTTAATAGGAAAAAAAACTGTTCATCAAAATTCAAATTCAGTTAAAAAAAATGGCTGCATTCACGTATCATTAAGCCAAGAATCCTGGCTTAATAAACCATGATGTCAACAAGCAGCATTTACTCCTGCTTTCCTCCTTCCTTTGAGAGAGCAGGTAAATGAACCAGGGATAGCTTTATGTTATGTCCAAATCCAGAATTATGATTAAGTGCACCCAAATAAAACCAGGATTCATAAGACAACAAAACCTGTTTTAAAGCTGCCTGCCTTGTTTGAGTGCACTTAAATTAAAATCCAGGGTATAGATGCCATGCAAAGCTCTCCCTTCCTGGTTTGTTCACTTCTCCCTTCACAAGAGTAAGTAAAGTAAAATGAACACTCTGCGTGCACGAACATATAGTTCATTCACATCATGGTTTATTAAGCCAGGATTCCTGGCTTATAGTGACTTGTGAATGTGGACAATCTCTCTGTCTGTCTGTCAATCTGTCTATCTACCTACCTGGTAAGTCTGCAAAAGCAAGGGTGGGCAACTTGTGGCTCTCCAGATGTTTTGGTCTACAATTCCCATCAGCCCTAGCTAACGTAGCCAATGGTGAGGCATGATGGAAGTTGTAGACCAAAACTCTGGAGGGCCACAAGTTGCTCACCCCTGCACCAAAGAGTGTAGGCATAATAAACAAGTATTTTTTCCATACAGCTGCTTCAAGAACCCACAAGATTAAAAACAAACAAGCACACACAAGAATGTTTTAACAAACCTTCTCGGAGGGGGGTAGGAAGTAGCTTTCACAGTGAAAGAGGTTCAAATTACAAACATTGAAATAGTTCATGCTAAACGTATTTGAGTACTAGGTAAGTTGCTTATTGTAATTTCTGTAACCTTTGTTTCTGTTGTCTGTAGCTTGAAAATACTTTTTCATGAATATTATTTGTGAAGTGGTCATAAGCTCATTGGTACAGTAACCTACCTTTTTTTTTTGTTGTGCTTATGATACTCTGTAAAGCACCATGTATGTTGATGATGATGAATACATCCACTATAAAGCTTAATGATAAGATGCTGTTAAAATGTAAATCACTATCGAAATTCTTACAATAAAAAACAACATATACTCCATTAAAATCATCCCTTGAGACAAAGGCCTGATTTGCAGATAACACTAAGCCATGGCATGGTTCGTTGGAATCTAGCTTGTTGTTGTGTCTGTACTCATCCCTCAAACAAACCATGGCTTGTTAACCAGCTATGAAGTACAGTCATGCCTTGGATTGAGAGCATAATTCGTTCCGGAAACATGCTTGTAATCCAAAACACTTGTATATAAAAACAAAATCCCCCCCCCAAAAAATTGTACAGAGATTTTTAATTTAAGCCATACTACAGTACTTGTATTGCAAGACGTCGCTTGTATATCAAGTCAATTTTTTTTAAATAAATATTTAAAAATTTGCTTGTCTTGCAAAACGCTCTCAAACCAAGTTACTTGCAATTCAAGGTATTACTGTACAAATAAAAGACATTGTTTGTTGATGGCTTATGAAGTCTGGCTTGTTTAAACCATGGCTTCTTGTGAGCTGTGCTGGATCAGTCCAAAGGCCTAACTAGTCCAGCATTCTGTTCACACAGTTGCCAATCAGATGCCTATGGGAAGCCCACAAGCAGGAGATTTATTTATTATATTTATACCCCGCCTTTTTTCCTGCAAGGAACCCTAGGCGGCTTACATAATCCTCCTCCTCCACTCCTCCATTTTATCCTCACAACAACCCTGTGAGGTAGGTTAGGCTGAGAGTCAGTGACTGGCCCAAAGTCACCCAGTGAGCTTCATGGCCGAGCGGGGACTAGAACCCGGATCTCCCGAGTCCCAGCCCAACACTCTAACCACTACGCCACACTTGCGTAGATGAGCGCAACAGCACCCTCCCACATGCGTTCCCCAGCAACTGGTATTGAGAGGCAATAAAACTGGAGGTAATATATACCCATCAGGACTACATAGCCTTATCCTCCATTAATTTCACCAATTCCCTTTCAAAGCCATCCAAATTGGCAACCATCACTCTGTCTTGTGGAAGCAAATTCCATAGATTTAACTATGCGCTGCTTACCTTCTCGTCTCCAGTTTTAGGGTGAAACACCATAACTGAATTAGAGTTATATACAATTTATACTGCACTTCTACTACGGAAAATTTTCTCTAGGAAATCAGCTTTAGGAAATTATATCATTTTTTGGGGACGGCTTTATTGTTTCATTTACTCATTAAAATATTTTACAGACTGCTGCACAGGACAAATATTAAAACAATTTAAACAGTAACAAAAATTAAAAACAGAGTACTGATCTCAAAAAAATTAAAACAAACTATTAACCCAATAAAACCAACCAACGTTGAGTGGAACAGAAATGTTTTTACCCCCAGCTAGAAGTTATAATTCCAAGGACATCAGCTTAACTAGTTTATGGACTGAGGTTTCCTTCCAACATAATTTATTTCTGGTTCATTTTTCCCCGACATACTAATCTCAAAGCACCACCCGATAGAGTATCAAACTAGCTGCAGCAGAAAATGAAAGAAAGGCAATAAAGCAAACTGACTCACTGTGTTGATGGAACAGACAAAGGGGCAAACACATGAAGCACAGGTGGAAAAAGAATAATGCAAAAGTTACAAATGTGAAAGAGCACAGAAGAAAATTGGATCTGAAGGTATGCAGGGACTATCAGCCTTGTAACATTTTTAAAAAGCACTCAGAGCAGGGGGGGAGGGGGGATATAGCGTTCGTTTCCCTCCCAGAGCTACAGAGTAATTAACTTTCACACTTTGAACTTACTGAACATTAATGAGCAAGAGCTTAGAAAGAATATTAGGGAGAATACAGCAGCATGAAGCGATTAACTCATGAGAAGGCACATGTGTGATAAATGAGATCTATGGGCAGATGTTCAGATTATGACCTACAAACAAAGTGATAAAATGCTCTCAGCCAAATTTTATCTGGGCATTTAAATATCAAGTGTGCTAAAAAGAAACACCCCCCCACCCCGTTTCCTTTACATCCAGAATTTGTCAGTACATCTGTAGATTTCTCTGTGCTTGTGAAGTTAAGGTACATAAGAGCGGCTCGTATTTCTATGTGTATGTTATAGTTAGAAGAAACGAGGTTGCATTTTACATTTCTAGGGACATGCTAAAAAAAGAAGCAACGGTTCCTGGGATGAGAGACAGGAAGCACAAGTGACTCATGCTTCCTGCCTCTGTCTGCCCCAAGCTGGAACCACTGAAGCCATAGGTACACAGAAAATTTGGCAAGCCCAAATATCTAAGGCAGAGGTGCAGAACCTCTTGTGGCATGAGGGCCAAATTCCATTTCAGAGAGTTCCTGGGGGCCATATACCAGTGGTGGACAGGGGCAAAAATACAAGCCCATTTTAGCTTTAAGCTTTGACTGCCACTCATTAAGGGCACAATCTTATGCATGCCTAGACAGAAAAAAGTCCCATAACTTCCAGCATTCAATGCTGGGAGTTGTAGGACTTTTTTTTTGTCTAAACATGGATTGGACTGTACCTTAAGCCTTAGGATTGTGCCTAAACATGCATACAATTGTGCCTGTGCCTTAAACCTTAGGAGAGGCATTTCAACCTTTTAGAATGGGGGGGGGCTTTGGGGGAACCTCAGTGGGCTTCATTTGGCCCCTGGGGCTGAGGTTCTGCATCCCTGATCTAAGGGATGCTTCACACACATTACCATTTTGCTATATGGCTGTAGGAAAAAGAAGTCGACATACTTGTGCACTGTCATGTCAAAATTACTCAAGTGTCTATTTTGCCACAGCAAACATGTTTGGAAACTGCCGCAATGAGTGGGTAGGCTGTGTGGGAGGATTTTTTTTTATTTGTTAAATGAAGCTATATTTATTTTAACATACACGTTCCACAATATTTACAGGACTAGGAACTGTGCGGTGACTTCTGGAATGAGCTCAGCTCTTGAATGGCACTAATTGCTTTGTTTTGAGATGCCTACCGAAGTCAACTGTGCAAAGATTAACAAAATGCTTCTGTACATCACTTCACTGCCCAGTAATTATTTGAAGCAATTATTCAAAAGAAGGATTTATTCAGGGAAAAAATCCTATTAAAATCGCAAGGCTCAGCCAGATCCTGCCTGAGGAAATGACTTTTTGTCTTTGCTGGATTTGGGGAAGCTCAAACAGGAGTTTAGCACCTTATCATGATTCCCCTCCCTCCCCCTAATCCAGGGGTTCACAAAGCGGGGCCCGCAGGTGCCACTGTACTTGCAAAGGCCAGGTTGAAGTTTCCACCAAGCTATTTCCCCCCTTGGCAAGTGAATGGAGCAAGTCCTCCATTCACTTGTACAGGGGAAAAAGTCCTCCCTGCCAAAAATGGCTGGAAAAGGGGTGGTGAAGTCTACCTCCACCCCACCAAGGTCCCTTGGGGCAACAGGGTCCTTGGCAGAGGGTGACCTTTGCCCCCCCCACGATTTTCAGCAGGGTTCCCCCCCCCTCACTTCATCCAAATAAATGGAAAGATTGCTCCATTCACTTGCATGGGATTGGGAGAAAGAGGAGCCAGAGAGAAAGAAAGAGGGGCCAGAGAGAGAGAAGAATGAATGAAATAATGAATGAATGAAAGAAAGAGCCCAGTGAGGACTGAGAATGCTGTGCGGACACAGAATGTTGACCAATTGTTGAGGTGGGGAGAGGAAAACCAGGAGATGGGGGAATGGAATATCCTGAAAAAGGGCATGTCTATCTGTGTCTGGAATCTTGAACAGGAGGACTTCACCCTGCAACATTTTGTTGCAGGTCCTACTTAACATAAGGATGTAAGAAGAACCTTGCTGGATCAGACCAAAGGCCTACCAAGCCTAGCATTATGCTCCTGCAGTGGCCAACCAGATGCCTATGGGAAGCCCACAAGCAGGATATGAGTGCAACAGCACCCTCCCACATGTGTTCCCCAGCAACTGACATGCAGAGACATATTGATAATGTAGGTAATATATAGCCTTATCCTCCATTAATATGTCCAATTCCCTTTTAAAGCCATCCACGTTTGTGACCATCACTATCTTGTAGTAGTGAATTCCAGTTTAACTATGCACTGTCTGAGGAAGTAAGACAGAGGGAACATCAGGGCCTGCTCCAGTTGGACTGCCCCCCCCGCCCCCAGGGCTAACTGACATCAAGGGCCCTGTGGGGAAGAGGAAGGAGTGAAGGCGGCAGGAGCAGGCAGAGGGAACATCAGGGCCTGCTCCAGTTGGACTGCCCCCCCCCCGGGCTAACTGATGCTCTGTTTTTTGTTTTGTTTTTGTATTTAATTAGACTGTACATCGCTCAGAGTTGCCAGATGACTGGCAAGATGGGCGATTCAAGAATAGAATGAATGAATGAATAAATAAATAAGACTGCATCTTACAATGCAGTTAAAGAACATTTAACTTTCAACATGGGCCACAAGTGGTTTCAAGATAGGGGTCTGAAGCTTTTCTCTTCTCAAAAGTTTGCTTGCAATTCACGCAGATTTCTATTTGGGTTTATTACCTATGGAAGCCTGTATTTTATACCCAGAAAAAACATGAGTGCCGCCTTGGGAGGAGCCATAGCTCAGTGGCAACACATGCTTTGTATGCAGAAGGTCCCAGTTTCTCTCTCTGGCATCATCAGGTGGATCTGGGAAAGACTCCAGCCTGAAACCCCAGAGAGCCACCATCAATCGGTAGCAATACTGAGCTAGATGGACCAATGGTCTGACTCAGTGGAAGGCAGCTTCCTTTATTCCTATCTTATGTTTCTCGGGACATCCTAAAAAGAGAAGCAGCAGCAAACGGAAGACCTAAACCTGATGTGACTATTGGAAAACATGAACGTGCAACCCTACCATGACAATAGGTGTGATATGACATTTAAAATGAGTCAAGAGTAGAAAGCAGTCAAGGAAACACATTAAACGCTAGCAAAGCTTAGAATGCAAGTAGGCTACAGCAGATGATAAATGGGAGAGGCAAGGAACACCCAGTCAGAGGAAAACCATGCCTGTTCTTCAGCGAGCAAGCTCTATGTGACAGGGAATCTGGCACTGTCAAGCTGGAGGGGAGATGGGTTTTAATAGCAGTTGCTGCTCCTCATACAAAAAAAAACACATTATGCTACTCTTATCTTACCAATCATAGTTGCTATTATGCTGGGCCATTTTACATGCAATTCGTTTTTGGAGAAAATTATTCTGCCCTGGGCACTAAAATAATGTGTGTGTTTGTGTGTGTGCGCATGCACGTGCATGATCCTCCTATTGTTATTCTATTCCTGACTGTCCTTTGAAAGGTGTCATACAACCACTGTGACTGTGACATCAACTGCATTGCACCTTGGGGATGATCATGAGGTCATCATTCTACTCTGGCCATCCCAAGCTTCCCCAGACCCCAGGAGATCTGGGAACAGTAGTTCTAAACTAATCTTGGGATCCCTGGAGGTATTTTTCCTCCTATACTCATGTAACTATAATTCCCAAGGCAGATTAACTTTTAAAAAATCTTTACTGTAGAGGCAGCCTATACATACCTCTGGAAGTTGTTACAATGGTGATGAAAGGATGCATGCTCCCTTGGGGAAAATAGACAAAAGGAAGCCAGCCCTCTTCCTCACCCCAAATGCTTTATCTCTAAAGTGTCATGTGCCTGACAGGGCTTAAGGCTGCCTAGAGAAATCGCATCCCTCATGGAAACTCTTGCCCCCTAGATGTCAGGTATGTGGCTGGAGGGAGGGCACCAGAGTGTGGTTACTCAGAGGGGGGGGGAGGAGAGGAAGGACTCTGCACATGCCCACCCCCCCTCCCCATGGCCACTTCCTAAGAATCCCTATAACTTTCAAATTTCCCCACTATGGTGGGAGAGGGGGAGGAGTAGAGTGGGGTTACATAGTGGCACAAGAAGTATGCTCTGCATACGCTCAGGAATCCTTCCATCTTCATGACCACTCAAGATCACAGCAGCTCTATAAGAAGCCGAAGACATCCATACTGAGATGGGAGTGGTGGGGTTGTGGGGGAAGAAGGGAGCCAACTTCAATTACTTACAGATTTAGTCAGAAAGAAGTCCCGTTGTGTTCAATGAGGCTTACTCACTAGTGAGTGTGCGTAGGGTTGCAGCCTTACAGGCAAAGGAGGGGAGCACTTTGCACTTGCTCAGGTGCCCTCCCATCTTCAAGACCTCTCCCTAACTTCTAGCAGTTCTAAAACAAGTAACGCAACCTACAATATCTGCATTAATTCGCCCCATTGAGGCAGGAGTGTGCGCGCACACACACGCGCGCGCGCGCAAGCAACACGAGGCTACTCAGTGGCACAGCAAGGGTCGCTCAGCACATGCTCAGGCACCCACCTCCATTCCTCACAACCACCCCTTGAATTCTAAACAATAAGAAAACCTTTATCACGTTCAAATTTCCACCATGAGGAGGAGGGGGGGGAAGGAAGAAAGGGAGCAGAATTGGGATAATGAGAGGCACAAGAGGGGGACCTCTGCACATGGTCAGGCGCCCACCTCCATTCTGCACAACCACTTCTTAAGTTCAAAACAATAAGAAGCGCTACGTCGCGTTCAAATTTCCACAATGAGGAGGGGGCGGGGGCAGGCAGGGAAAAACAGAGCTGGGTTACTGAGAGACACCAGAGGAGGGACTCAGGGGCGGGGGTCTGCTATGGTGACAGCGAGGGAACCACTCACCTTGGCCGCCATTTTGGCTCCGCCTCCTCCTGCTCGAGCGAAGCAATCAAGGCGAGCGCCGAGCCGGGCCTGCGTGCGAGACGTCAAAAAGAGGGGGTGGAGCTAAGCGGAAGGTTGCCGAGGGTTGGTGGAGGCGAGAGGTGACGTTTAAGCCCCGCCCCCAGGGTTGTCTTCCTTTCTGCCTTCCTCCTCCCTCCCCGCCCGCATCCTCTGTAGTTTCTGGCATTGCTGCTGGGAACGGTTTCTTTTTTTTTTTATTATTTCTTTTATTTATTTATAACATTTGTATTCCGCCTTTTTTCCTCTTGCAAGGAGCCCAAAGTAGCTTCCATAGTCCTCCACCTCTCCATTTTATCCTCAGGACAACCCTGTGAGGTACGTTAGGTTGAGTCAGTGACTGGCCCAAAGTCACCCAGTGAGCTTCATGGCCTAGGAGGGACTAGAACCCAGATCTCCTGAATCCCAGTCCAATGCTCTAGTCTAACCAGTACGCCACACTGGCTCTTTAGCCTTCCCCAACCTGGTGTCCACAAGATATTATGGGCTACAATTCCCATAATCCTGGACCATTGGCCATGCTGGCTAGGGCTGATGGGAGTTGTAGGCTGAAATACCTGGAGGGCGCCGGGCTGGGGAAGGCAGGAGGTGGGCAACTTGTGCCCACCCCCCCTAGAGGTTGTTGGACTGCAACTCCCATCAGCCTCTGCCATAGCCAGTGGTGAGGGATGATGGGTGCTGCAGTCCAACAACATCTGGAAGGTCTGAAGTTGCCCACCAGGGGTTATAAGTAATTACGGATCAAGCAAAGTAAAGCCTTGTTGGTTCATAAGAACAGAAATCCAAATTCCAGGGTCAGGCGATAGCGTTATTAGGACCAGCCAAATAATGGTGGGCAAGCTTTTGAGAGCTCCAGTTCTCTTAGGCAAGTTTTTCAAAAAGCAGATGGCTGGGGGCGGGCGGGGAGGCTGACTTAGGGTGCAGTTTAAGTCTGGAACTCTTCCTCTATTTCATCTTAAGACTCTGACAGTGCAGACTTCATCATGACTTCAACACCAAGGGTGCAATCCTATGCATATTTAGATAGAAAAGAAGTCCTACAACTCCTAGCATGCCCCAGCTGGCATTACAACCAGCTTTCTTCAACCTGGGGCCTTCCAGATGTTTTGGACTTCACCTCCCATCAGCCCCAGCCAGCATGGCCAATGGTCAGGAATGATGGGAGTTATAGTCCAAAACATCTGAAGGGGACCAGGTTCTGGAAGGCTGGAATACATCCTAGTATCCTACTAGGTGTCATGCCATTTGCTCTCTCAATTTCCTGATTTTTATTTTTGTTTTCCTATTAGGGCTCCCCTGCCTTCAACCGCCTGAAATGTAACAGGTGAAGTAAGATCCCCCCATCTGTTACATCTCCATGCCAGGGAAAGCTGCACCTGCTGGACTTCTGCCTGTCACACAGCTCTTAACAGTGCAGGAGCCTTACCAGGGAAGATGGCAGTGTGGATTAAGCCTGTTTAGCTTTCAGTAGTAAACATACATACATACATATCAACTCTGTTCTGTACTCCAGGTCTGGATCATGACATGTATTCTTAATTAACTGCCTTTATCTTCCATTTTTAGACCTTCCTTCTTGTACAGCTAAAACTGCATCATGACAATTATGATGTCATGTTTTCCAAGGTAGATAGAAAATCAGGCAGGGCTTGCTTGCTTGTGCAAGCAGTTGTTTAGAGCCGTAATATATATATTTTAAAAAATTATACATTATATATAATATGTTAAAATATAAGATTATTGTATTTTTAAGGATGCCAGTACAGCAGTATGCACATAACTGCCAGCATCCTTTGCAAGGGATTCTGGGACACACCTTTCATAACATATTTCTCTCATTTATACCC
The DNA here is from genome assembly GCA_021292165.1 of Shinisaurus crocodilurus. Lineage (NCBI taxonomy): Eukaryota > Metazoa > Chordata > Lepidosauria > Squamata > Shinisauridae > Shinisaurus > Shinisaurus crocodilurus. Next base: position 22,047,507 of record CM037883.1, read on the forward strand.
TGTCCTTCCCAGGATTCGAGCAGCTCAGGATAGCCCGCAGGGTGCGTGTGTTGCCCTATGTTATCCTCACAATCACTCTGCAAGGGCGGTTAGGCTGTGTGTGTTCGACTGGCCCTAGATCAACCAGGAACGTCATGGTTATGCAGGGATTCCAACCTTGGTCTCCTCGGTTCACATCAATCCACCCCGCACACTCAGGTCCTCCGGGAAGAATTTACTTCAGTCAGCCAAAACTAGGCTGACGGGTACTACCCAGAGGACCTTTTCTTCTGCTGCTCCCAGATTATGGAATGGCCTGCCGGAGGAGATTCGTCAGCTCACCAGTCTTTTGGAATTTAAAAAAGCCATAAAGACTGATCTCTTCTGGCAGGCCTATCCAGCGGAATTTTAGGTTGCCTTTAAGATGTTTTAATGATGTTTTAATGATGTTTTTTATGATGTTTTAAAGATGTTTTAATAGTATGTATTGTGTTTTGTTTAGTTTATGTATTTTATATTTTTGCTCGATCTAGACGGAGAGGCGGGTAAGAAATAAAATTTATTATTATTATTATTATTATTATTATTATTATTATTACACACAACACTGCTTCACAAGGTCTAGCAGCTTGGGTCAGTAAAACATCTTGTGCTAAAATCATATAGCCATGTTGATCTATTAGAATACAGTTCTCAAGAGTCAATTAAACAAACAAACAAACCGTTAAAAAATTATTTTATTAGGACCCAACCAGTGTTCACATGCAGTATGTTCGCTTTTGACCTATGCATACGTGTTCCACAAATTTTAAACTACTCCAGTGTAATTGAAATGCTTCCCCCCCCCAACCTCCTGGACCTTTATTATTTCTGTTGCTGTGTACTCGTGGCCACGTTGTTGTCTTTGTTATACAGTCATGCCTTGGATTGAGAGCATAATTCGTTCCGGAAACGTGCTTGTAATCCAAAACACTCTTATATCAAAACGAAATTCCCCCAAAAAAATTTGTACAGAGATTTTTCATTTAAGCCGTACTACAGTACTTGTATTGCAAGACGTCGCTTGTATATCAAGTCAAAAATAATAATAATAAATATTTAAAAATTTGCTTGTCTTGCAAAACGCTCTCAAACCAAGTTACTTGCAATCCAAGGTATTACTGTAGTATTGTTTACCCTGTATGTTTACAAAGTTATTATTATTTCTAATTTTTCCCTTTTATCATTATTTCTCTTGCAAAAAAATCAGTACAAATATAATTTTGTATTGAGAGCCAGTGTGGCGTAGTAGTTAGAGTGTTGGACTGGGACTTGGGAGATCCGGGTTCTAGTCCCCGCTCGGCCATGAAGCTCACTGGGTGACTTTGGGCCAATCACTGACTCTCAGCCTAACCTGCCTCACAGGGTTGTTGTGAGGATAAAATTGAGAGGATTATGTAAGCCGCCTTGGGTTCCTTGCAGGAAAAAAGGCAGGGAATAAATATAATAAATAAATACAATAAATAAATTACAATTTTAGCATTCAATTCTGGGATTTAGCAAAATTGAATAGAAGTACTTGCTATATACATGAGGGATGAGGAAAAACAACCAAAGATAAGTACAAAGAAGAAGGTACACACATTTTTATTTTATCTATTTTATTAAGGGCACAATCCTATGTCCCTCCGACCTTGTCTGGGTGGGGGACATAGGATTGGGGCTGGAAGCCCCTGCCACCTCGGAAATCTTTTCCAAGGTTGCACCACCGTGGAGCACCCCCCTATAGCCGGCACAGTTCTTTCTGCACTGGCAGGGAACTGAAGACCATCTTCCATCTTTGGTCCCCCATGGTGGTGGGTGTTCCTGGGGACGGGGAGTGGAGGAGAAAGGCTCCGCTGGATTTCAATGAATCCAGGTTGTGTCTCAGCCTCTCATCTTCGCAAGGAGAGAAAAAACAGCTAGACGGCTGAAATCGGCCATCTAGATATTTCGGGGGGCAAGGGGAGCATGGCAGATATCCTATCCGCCACGCTCCTCCTGCCCTGCATAGGATGCCTGCAGTCCTCCGGGTTCAGAGGGTTGCGGGCACCCTCACAGGATTGTGCTGTTACAGTCATGCCTTGGATTGAGAGCATAATTCGTTCCGGAAACGTGCTTGTAATCCAAAACACTCTTATATCAAAATGAAATTCCCTCAAAAAAAAATTGTACAGAGATTTTTAATTTAAGCCATACTACAGTACTTGTATTGCAAGACGTCACTTGTATATCAAGTCAAATTTTTTAAAATAAATATTTAAAAACTTGCTTGTCTTGCAACACGCTCTCAAACCAAGTTACTTGCAATCCAAGGTATTACTGTATTTATTTATTTTATTTCTATACCACCCGAATAGCTGAAGCTCTCTGGGTGGTTTACAACAATTATTTCCATAAGTGGCTTTATTGTCAATTTTAAAATTTGTTGTCAATTTATTATTGTCCATGGCCCGATTATGAATTTGTAAGTCTGACTGCTTATATTTATTAATAGCATTTATATTTACTGATAACATGTTTTAAATATTGAACAGTATTTAAAGGCATGATGAAATGACTGATTCGAATAGAAATGGTATGGAGCTCTTTATACGTTTATATGTTTAATCAATGAAAAAAATGAAATATATACATATATTTTAAAAAGTAATTACTTTGAGGGGCAGGAGATAGATATTTCTGACTGATGGCACACTACCATATCCCCCCCCCCCCCGCACAAAGAGCGTTTTTGTATAGGAGTTGGCATACAACCACAAAGTAGACCATCAGATGTAATGCACTGTGATCAAATTTAATAAAGTAAGTCTTTTTCCAGCAATGTCATCACATTACGCTGGTACTCTAATATGAGCTTAGTGAACAATGTGAGGTTAAATCTTTTCTAGTGCTCCGTCATGTTTGGACAAAATTCTCATAATGTTTTGTTGTATTCTAAAGCATAGCTATGGTTTCTCACAGCTATCCTCACCACATTTTCCTGGTACCCCGTATTTGTCAGTTCCCATCCACTTTTCACCACTTTGGGGTGTCTGACAAATGTATTCTCAGAAGTTATTTTTTTTTTAAAGGAACATTCCTGAAGAGGTTTGGGGTGGGTTTCACCCTGTTCCTAAAAGAAGAAGGCTGCTTTGCAGAATTTTCTCCAAATATTCTCCACCATTTGTCGATTTATTTTGGGGTGGCAGATGCCATTCCTCCCCCCCCCCCCGATGCCCTGGAACGATGCTAGGCCCGGAGCATTGTGCAGATTACAAAATGGTGGCCGGGCTGCCAACGTAGTTGCTGCTGTAGCACCTTGCAGTGGCAGTAAACCCCTCGTACCACCACCTCAAGCTCTTAGGAAGAAGAAAGGAAGAGCTGTGCTACTGCCACTGCTAATGGTGAGCTCCTCCCATGAGAAACTGTTGGAAAATTTCACCTCCCCCTTGTAGAAAGTTGGTGAAATTGTCTCCCCACACCCTGGCCTGTTTCTCTACCCACAACTAGGGTGGAGAATTCTGAGAGGCTATTTGGCACAGCTCTAGTGGGAAAGGATATCTATCTATCTATGAATGAAATGTATACACAAACTTTTTTAACCTATTAAAAAAATCCCGGGTAGTTGCTTGTTTTTTTCCTAATAGTTATCACTCCCACAAAGTCAGGTAAATAAAGCTAGTCATCAGTGAGGTATTCTCACAAAGAGATCCTTCAATTGGCCAGCCTTGATATCTAAATTTCAGCCAAGGTATTTCCATTAAAATTGTTTTGCCTACTTTGCCTACTTTGAAAAAGTATGTGATCCTGATTCCATAACACCCAGGTAACTATAACTGTGCTGAATGTTGGTGTGCAAACATTTTCACGGGAAAAAGCAACTTGGTTACTGCCTGTTCATGGCTGTTTTGTGAGTGTATGCGTTCTCTTCCCTAGTAATGCCATTCCAATCAGTTGGAGATCAAGTCCATGAATGTGATGATGTCATGTAGCCAGAGTGAGAGTTATTCTCAGTTGGCTTTGTGACATTGCTATCTATCTGTCCACTCAGATTTGGCTGTGTCGATGTCACAAAGTCAGTTCAGAGTGAGGGCGATGCTTCCCATCCTCCTCCTGAATGGGTGAACACTTTCAACCAGTTTGAAAACTTCTGGTAAGTGATCCTGATTCTGTACAGTTACACATTGGTAACTGTGTGCATTTATTATGATTCATCTAATGAATAGGTGGAAGCTGCTTTCTTGTCCTTTGCCTCAGGCAGCAAAATGCCTTGGGCAAGCCCCATCTGGGAATAAGTCCCATGTAGACTCAATGTGACTTACTTTGGAGTAGACATGTATAGGATTGCACTGTTAGTCTTTAAGGTGCCATAAGACTCCTTGTTATTTTTTCAAGACCTGTAGTGGGAGATGGGTTTGTAATTCACCATATTTTAAATATTAACGAATGCATTCCAGGTAATACAACAAAACTGAGATGCATCACTTGGGCAAATTAAAGTGAAGAGTCTTCCACAGGATTCATGTAGTAGTTCATTATGAATTCACATGTAGAATGAAGCAAAAATTGAATTTTTGCCTTGAGGCTCCAATCCTACACTCACTTACCTGGAAGTAAGTCCCATTGAATCCCATGGGGCTTACTTCTGAGTAGACATGTGTAGGATTGCACTGTTACGGTCACAAAGTACTACGGAAGAAAAATAAAAGCCCCAAACTGCAGAGAATTCAGTTTATTGAAGTCCAAATTTACAACTCAAGTTTTACAACTTTTTCCCCAAAACAAAAGCTACTTTTGAATTTAGGAAGAATAAATGTCTTTTTTCAATAATGTACAGTCTATATATATTTTTTTTGTAATAAGTTAATATCTTTGAAAAAAGAGCAATATGTTCCTTTTATAATGTTGCAGTGCAACTTACAACTTACACGTCTGTGCAATGTACCATGAGGTATATGCCCAGTGAGCAACACACAGTGAAGTTTTATTCCCCCCATTCATAAATTCTCATTGTAGACACACAAAAAGTTAACAAGTTAATCTGTGGTAGAAAAAAAAAAAAATGCAGCCAAGTACAGTAATTCACAGAGAACTTATTCCCCCCACAAAAAGAAACACACACACACACACACACACTAACATTCATAGCCTATATCAGTCTTCCCCAACCTGCAGTGGAGGCTGGTGGCTTTCCAATGTCAGTGGGGTTGCGTATCCACTCCGGGTTGTAGTCTGAACTTTTAAGAAGCTATCCATGGTGCTGAACCTAGGCTGGGAATGGGTCATAGGGTTCAGCACCATGGACAGCTCCGTTAAGGTTCAGACGAAAAGCAAGAGTGGATACACTGCCACACTGATATCGCAACCACCAGCCTCCACTGCCATCCTGGTGTCCCCCAGTTGTTTTGGACTACAACTCCCATCTTCCCCAGCCAACATGAGGGGATGTCATTGGCCATGCTGGTTGGAGATGATGGGCGTTCTACTCCAACACATCTGAAGGGTTGGGGAATATAGAAACTAGTGGATCACTCCCCCAACGTAGGATAACATTGAAAAGACTTTGGTGAAAACAAACACAAAGAAACCTGTATTATCCAGGGGTTGAAATTTTACCTGTCTGAGGCTGCAATCCTATACCCACTTACCTGGGAATAAGCCCCATTGAGATCAATGGGAGTTACGTTTGAGTAGACATGTATAGGATTGCACTGTAAGTCCATTTTCTACCTCTGTGCATCTGTGAAATGAAGGCTGTTGTCGAAGGGATGGAAACAGTGCCAGCCCATGGAGGGTCAGGGGAGGAGGAGGAATCCCCATGGAAAGGATGAAGGACATGTTCAGAAGTTTTCAAACAACAAGGCAAGATGTAAGCTGTGATGGAACAGAGTGGATTCTTCCCTGGTTCAAAATTTAACATCACATTTTGGTTTTCTTTCACGGCTAATTAGAAAAACATACAATAGGTCTGAGTTTAAAAAACCCAAAACAAAACAAAAAACAGACATAATGCAGATGTACCGTTGCTTAAAACTTTCACTCTTCTTGTCGCGGGGTGGGGTGTGGGGCGCTCCCTCTGATAACAACATTTCTCTCGATTACAGAAAAGATTTCTAGATGACAGAAGACACTTCGAAATAACCAAGCACAACATAAAGTGTGATAAATAACAGTTCTGCCTCTAATATATATATATTTATATATACATATTATTGTGTAAACAAAAATGCTCAGAAGACATAGGTTCTCCATGATGGTTTTTTGTTGTTGTTTTTTAAAATACAAGGCGCTAGAGAATTTCTGTTGTTGTTTGAAAACAGTCCAAGTGAAAGTTTGGTTTATAACCTATTGCTACAGAAATTGTAAGAATGCTCATTATTTACAAAAGAAAAACCATGGAGACCCCATAGCATAGTCAACTACAGGTGCTGACTTTAACTTAACAGATTTTTTCAAAAACACACTTATTTGACCTTTTTTTTTTTAATGGCAGGAGACCGATTATAGTTTTTGCAGAGGGTTGATAGTGGTGTGAAAAAGCCAGTGTTGCCCTTGGTGTGCACGCTTCATGGCTGCATTCAGCAGCCTTCCCCAACCTCATGGCCTCCAGACATTTTGGAAAACAACTCCCAACAACAAGCCCCAGCCACCATGGTCAATGGATGATGGGAACGGCGGTCCAAAACCTTTAGATACCACCAGGTTGGGGAAAGCTGCTCCAAACCACGGTTTGGGCTCCAAACTTTGGAGGATGGTGGGCAAGTGCCATAGGCATTTCCTCCTTCCCTCTTCCTCGCAGAGCATAATTCCTTACTTCTTTGAGTCAAACCACAGTTTGCTGTGACATCCAAACCAGCAAACAGCATTTGAGCGGTCCCTATAACAAACAAGGATTGCAAACCAGGATCAAACTGTGATTTGCAACCCTGTAGAGAAGAGGTGAGCAACCTTGGGCAGTCTGGGGGCCAATTTCCAGCCCATGGACCTCCTGGCAGCCTGCAGTCCTGCTACTGAGCTGCTGAAATTTGGTGGCACAGCAACAGCAATAAAATCAGCAAATTCAGTGGCAAACCACTACGGAGACTCGAAAGGGCCACGTCTAACTTAAAAACAAATCAAATATGGCAGTTTTGAGTCTCTGCAGTGGTTTGTCACTGAAATTTGGGCCAAACTGCCAATTTGTTTTTGGCCATTGCCAAATTTTGACAGTGTAGGAACGGCGGAGGCTACATGCAACCCACGTGTTTCCCACCCCTGCCGTAGAGAGAATCAATCAAACCACAGTTTGCTGATTTGGACATCACAGTGAAGTGTGGTTTGATTAAAGGGTGAAGTAAGGCATCCCCTCCTACGCAAACCACAGTCTAGAGGACTCTCTGAATAGAGCCACTGATTGTGCAAGCCTGTTGAACAATTGTGATGTTGGTACGTCCATAAGTGGTTTACTGATACAGTTCTATACACAACCTGGCAGGACTCAAACATACCCGTGCTTCAGGGTTTTTCAATAGACGTGGGTTTTCCCTTTGACCCAAGATGATGATGGGACTAAAGAAAAGAGGGAAAACAGTGCCTCTCTCTTGCCACCTTCAACTCTCTTAAAAACTCTTGTGTCTGTCCCCAGCCCGAGACTTCTTTAACAGTATGGGTTGAAAAACAGCAGTACAGTACTAGTGCTTTGCTACTTCAACCCCTGAATATACAAAAAAAGTTACTACAGCCTACTTCAGTTTATATGCAAGTAAAGTGCAAGCCATAGTACAAGGGTGTCATACATTTTCATCATACATTTAAGCATTATCTTTTTTTAAAAGGCTCTCTATTTGTACAAGTCTTATTAATTATCTACTTAGTAAATTGGGCAGGAGTCACCTATGGCCCAGCAATTAATGGTGTTACAAAGATATTTTCTTTGTAGTGCAGCTTCAGTGTCAAATGTAAAAGGATTCTTAAAACTAGTGCAGATGGGTCGTCTGTCCCCCCCACCCCCCAATTTCTGCCCCTCTTCCCAGATCCCTCCAAGTCACATCTGCAGCACAAATGTAAACCAGTTTCAAACCTGTTCAGCGGTCATGGCTCCCTCTCAAAGAATGCTGGCCACTGTAGTTCCGTGGAGGGATCTACAGTGGCTAACGAAGAATACTCTCTGCGCCCTCACAAAACTACAATTCCCAGGGTTCTTTGGAGGAAGCCCTGACAGGTAAACTAGGTCAAAAGCAGTTGCTGAACAGTTTAGATCTGAGTGTAGATGCACGCACCCTACCTGAAATGCTTCAGGTTTCATTGCCTGAGAATACATAATAGACTACTAATTCGGGGGCAGAGTTTCTTGATTGCTTCCAGCAGAAGCAACAAAGCACTCTACTGACTTTAATCTTCGTTGTCTACCACCCACTAGTACCGCATGTACTATATATGTAGTGGCATTATTGCACGTGACTTCAGTTACTTAACATCATGCAAAGTGAATGCATATTTCCATATAAAAAAAATAGTTATATCTGTTTCCACATTTGTCTGAAACATAAGTGACTACGGGGCACAGTCTATCAGGAAGTCCTCCAGTGCAAGGCCTTCTGACATGAGTGGGAGCTACATAAGAGCACAGTAGGGCTTAGTAGATTGTGTCTGATGAATATTAAATAACATGGGTTTGGATCCAGTGGGCATTTGGTTTCCATTGAAATCAATGGGACTTAAATCATGACTAACTTGTCCCACTCATTTCAATGGGAACTACATTGAAATGAGGACTAATGGAGGATGGATCCAGCCCATGGTCTCCTTTCTATATGTATATATAAAAAATAAACATTGTGATCTTTCATATCCTTTTAAAAGTGTGATAAACTCATTCCTAAGGATGAACACATGGCAAACTTTCTTTTTTTTTTTGGTAAAGAACAGGGTATGTTTTCTTTTTCTAAATGCCATTCATTCATTTTATTTCAGGGAGATTAAATTTAGATTTAAGTGCAAATGCAGTTATGTGCCATATGGAAATGAAAAACCCATTTTAAAAGTAGAATATTTTATTTTGATATTTGTTCAATGCAGGCTGTTAAATGGAGAGAGAATGCCAAATTAGCCAGGATGTCTAGAAGTGAAGTCAATCAAACTGCCAAAATTGGAGACCAGAAAAATCCCAACCTGGCAATTAGACTGAGTATGCATAAAAGGTAGATCTGCATAGATTTACTGACCATGGTTTGGTGGCAGGATGGACAACAATAAATAGTGGTTCTTGCAGAACTTTAAAATATTTGGCAGTATGTTTAACATGGGGCAAAATTGCCCCACTTTCATCTTCGGAAGCACCAAAATAGACCACCTCCAGTTTAGCAGATCCACAGTTTTAAGTTTGTCTCTTTAGCTCTGGGCATTTCCTTCTTCTTAGAACAAAAGCTACTACACGCAGGAAGTCAATATCTTTGGAAAAGTCATCTTTTAAATAACAGATGTGTTGGACTACAACACCCATTGGCCATGCTGGCTGGGAATGATGGGAGTTGCAGTCCAACACATCTAAAGGGCACTATCTTGGGGAGGGCTGCCCAATAACTATCCCAGTGCATACAGGACCAGGTCACTTACTGCATTGAACCCCACTTTCCCCCTGTATATGTTAGCCCATGCCACACATTGGTTGCATTCAGACGTAATGATAAACAGTGGTTTATCATTACAAGAATGAGCCTAGGTGAACCTTGGGTTTGCACACTCCCGTCTCCCCTGTACTGCTCCAGGAGCACAGCTGCAAGGAAGAGATCAGAAGCTTTTCCTTCCATTTTTGATTAACCACAGCTGGACCCTAAACTGTGGTTACTCTTAACTATGGTTTATTGAAACAAGCCAGCTTCATAAACCATGGCCTGAAGCCATCTTAGGACCATAAGAAACTGCCTTATACTAAGTCAGACCACTGGTCCATCTAGCCCAGTCTTGTTGGCAGCCAGCGACTCTCCAGGGTTTTAGGCAGGAGCTTTTCCTAGCCTACCTGGAGAAGCCCGGGAAAAAGTTTCAGTAAACCATAAGACTAATGACAGTTGGTCTGGATTCAGACATAACATTAAACGGTGGTTAGTCAAAACCAGAAATGATACAGTTTAGGAATTTTGATTTGTCCTGTTAGGGGCAATGCTCTAGCTTTAGTTTACTTTCACTTTTCATTCTGTTTGTTAGTACAGTAATACCTTGGATTGCAAGCATAATTCGTTCTGGAACCATGCTTGTAATCCAAAACACTCATATCAAAGCGAGTCTCTGGCGGGCATGAGCGGGGCCAATTTCGGCCCGCTACACCCGCTCAAGGTGAGCGGTTACATCCCTACAGTTGTCTTGCAAGACCTTGCTTGTTTATCAAGTCAAAAAAATTTAATTTTTTGCTTGTCTTGCAAAATGATCTCAGACCAAGTTACTTGCAATCCAAGGTATTACTGTAGTTGCTTGTTATGCAAGGACGACCCCAAAGAAGCCTTGCCTTAGCTCTAATAAAGTCTCAATCCCTGTCCGACCGGGGTGTTTGTGGCATTATTGCACTTTCCGTTTCATTTTCGTTTGTCCTTTATTATACTAATCTGAACTTGTGGCCTTCCAGCTGTTCTTGGACTCCAGCTCTCATCACTCCTGACCACTGGCCATGCTGGCTGGGGTTGATGGGACCTGGGAGCCCAACAACAGCTGGAAAGCCACAGATGTTCCAGTCCTGCTTTACTCATTCCCATACATAGATACTTCCTCTACTTGAGATCATGGTCTGGGGTATTTATTTATTTCCCTTTAAAAAGAAAAGGAAACAAACCCTGAATTTGTGCTACTATAGACATACACCCCACATTCATACACCAACTAGTAACTACATTTGTGGCACAAAATAAGGGAGGAAATTTCATGGGATTTGCAGTAGGCAGTGCTGTGCATCTTGAGAAACAACCCCACCCTTCTTCCTACCCCCCCGCCCTCCAAAAAGGAATTAGCAGACAAAATTAGAGAGGTGTGTCTTTGCACAAAATCATCTCTAGAAAATGACACAGGGAAGGGTGAGATAATGGTCCAGAGGACAAACATCTCAGCACATTCATCCATAATAATAGTGGGAGGATTAAATTAATACTTAAACAAAGTGCTACATTTCACACAAATATAACAGGAAGTCAGGCACCGATCGGGGGCAATGGTGGCGTAACAGAGGATGGGGTGCTACTTTTCCCGCGACATATTTTGCAAAAGATGGGCTAGTCCAGACACACTCTTAGAGCTACCTTCCCCAACATGGCGCCCTTTAGATGCGCTGGACTACAACTTCTATCCCCCCAATCATTGGCCTTGTTGGCTGGAATGGGACTTGTAGTCCAAAACACCTAGAGGGCATCACGTTGGGGGAAGGCTGCTCTAAGAGAACCCTATTCAGAAAACAGGGTGACAGGTACATTGAAGGCAAAGAACAGAACTCCGCTCTCTATTTTTAGAAAGAATGGCACGGGGGTTCTGCACATGGGCAAGTGAAGGGGCGAGAGTATGCTGGGTGTGTCTTCGCTCCGCACCTCCTCTTGCTCGCCATGCATCAGGTGTGAGGAAAGGTGGAGAAGGCTGGCCCAACATACCACCCTCCTCCCTGCCCCTAGGTGGCTTGCCGGGCACTTGATATCATGGCTACTTCTCTCATGACACCGTGTCCGTAACTGCTGGGGCGAGAACCAGGAACCCTTGCCTCTGTGTGCAGCTCCCCCATGTGGTGGGACACCAGAGTTGCATTTTGGAGCATCCTCAGGTTCTGGACTGGCCTTGCCCACCCAGGCTGTCTATTGGGCCCGCCTAGACATGAAGGATTATAAAAGGGTTCCTGTCAGACTTGGAGTTTGCCTGAGTAAAAACAGTCTTCCTAGCTCTGTTTCAGTTTGTCTTTTGGCTTCAACTCCTGGCATTGTTCCTTGGCTCTGACTGCCTGGCACGACTCCTGGCTCCTGGCTTCCAGCTCCTTGCTGACAGCTTCCTTTGGCCCAGCACTAACACAATGAGTGCCTCTAGCCTCAATGTATGTAGCATTTACTGCTGCTCCGGGCAGGCAGAGCCTATCTGTACATGTGCTCACATGGGGCCTCGGACATGGCATGCCCAAATGGGGCAAGTGGAAGATCTTGGATTGGTGTTCCATGGGGAACTGTCACATTGCTGTGCACCCAGAACGTTGGGAGCAACCACAGGCAGATGTTTGCACAGAGAGAACAGGATTGCACCCTCAACCATCATCCAAGAGCAGCCTGGAACCCTTCAGAAGTCTTGGGCTGGGTTATAGTCCCAACTTGGCATGGCTACAAGATGAACTTGGCTACATCTAGAGGGGGTGAGGTTGGGAGAGGCTGATGCAGAGAAATCTAACCCTTTCTGCTCATATTCTAATGACCGAGTGGAGTTGGTGGTGGATGCCCGGCACACAGTGAGGCAAGGCAAAAGCTGTTACAAAAGCAAGCTCTGGAACGGTGAGGTGACCGTTGAGCTCAGCACCCCAGAAAAAAAGAGGCACCAGCCCTTGTGATGTCACACTGTCCTGATAAAACTGTGTCTGAAAGTCACAGATTCCTCCAAAAGTGCTCGAGGTGGGGGAGATCCCTCTCTGATTGATCAAAGAAAGGAAGTCAGAGAGGGGAGCAAAAAAGGACCGGCATTTTTATAAAGTTGGTGCATAGGCAACGGGAAGCATTTAAAAGGACATGCACAGTGACCTACAAAAAAGACTTGCTCCGGTCTGTAGGAGCCCCAGGAGTGCTATGCCATATATGTGAGGTATATTCTTTGGTTAAAAATAGGCAGCAAGCCTAAATAAGGACTCGCTGGGGATGGATTAAAACAACCCATTCATGTTCATGCTGCTGATCAGCTCCTTCAGGGTGGCATCTCTTCTTACCAGATTGCGGGGGGGGGGGGGGCGGGCAGTGCTGGTGCATGTCGAAGAGACCATTCCTGAGAGAGCCAGTGTGTGATGGATGTTCTTCCAATCTATATCATAATTCCCCAAGGGTTTTTTTTTTAAAAAAAACAACCCCCCCCCCACCAAAATAGGATGCTGAAACCAGATAGTGACTGGCTGGGATTATTGCCTCAATGTCACAATGAGGTGAGGGAGGAAGAAGGGGTCTCTGTCTGCCACTGGCTGAGTTGCTCCCTGGGTAGAGAAGGGAAGGGCATGGAGAAAGAACCAGTGAACGAAGTAGAGAGGCAGCAGGGTTCTAGGAAAGGGGGATAGAACTTGAGAAGGCCACAGAGAGGTCTGGAAAAGAAGGACTAGAAGATGGGAGCAATGCAGAGGAATGAGCAGAAGAGAGGAAGGCCAGAGGGTGAGGTTTGAGAAGGGAAGGGTGCGGGAGTTGTAGAGGAGAGGAGATCTTTCCGGGAGCTGCAAGGGTGAGGACATCTGAAGCACACACACGGATTTCAAGAAAGAAACCAAAAGTTCGGCTGCAGATTTCTAGTTAGGCTATCATGAACTACAGTTAGTTGTGTGAATGCATGCTGTGTGTTTGGATCTGAATAATGATGGAAGTGCATGAATAAATGAAAGAGATCAGTACCTAATCAACAATGCCGCTGAAAAACAAGAAAAGGCTTAACTGACTTGTAAGCAGGCCTTCCACTGAAGTACTCTTTTCTTTTCTTTTCTAAAACCTCATCTGATATTTTCCATCTTTTCTAATTCAGGCTCAGGCAGGGGTCCCCAGCCTTTTTGGACCCATGGGCACTTTTGGGAATTGGAGAAACCGCTGTGGGCACCACCACAAAATGGCTCCCATGGGGGATGTGACTAATGGCTGCCGTGGGGGCCCGGCTAGTCAAAAGACACACCATTCACCCAAGAAACTGAGTCCAAGCAGAGGAAGGGTGTGTGAACTCCAAAGCTAATCCGTATATTTGACCCCAGAGAAGCAGAACAAAATACCCATTTAAGGTTGCAATCCTAGGCATGCTTACATGGAACTCAATGGGAATTACTTCTGAGTAGGCCTACATAGGATTGCCCTGCTCATCGTACACCCCCTCCCTTTTCCCAGGCAGCCCTGAAGGAAAATGCCGCCAGCCCCCAAAGGAAAAATAAACAATTTTTCCTACCTCTACCCCAGGCTCAGCCACTCCCTTCCCCATCTGGTGTGCCTACCTCCTCCTTTGCCATTAGAGCCCCCACCTGGGAAGATGCTGGGTGCGTGTGTGTGTGTGTGTGTGTAAAGAATGAGAGACAGGGCTGGAAAGGAGAGAAAAAGAGCAAGGCTGGGAGAAGGATAAAATAATGGGGTCAGAGGGAGAGAAAGAGCAAGGGCAGGGGCTGGGAGGGAAGGGGAAATAGAGAAAGAGGCTAGACTCTGGCTGGGGCATGCTGGGAGTTGTAGGCCAAAAACATCTGGGGACCCAAGGTTGGAGAACACTGGGCTAGAGGCTAGGAGGAGAGAGAGAGCACAAAGGGGAAAGGTTTGTGTGGGCAGAAGAATGGGTGGGACCAGGAAGCAACTCTTTTCTTTGGCCTAACAGCTGATCAGTGGCAGGTTCAGGAACAGGAAGGGAAACCTGGTGCTCTAACATCTTTCAAGTTTTTTTTTTAAAAAAACTTCAAAATAAATTTTTGAAGGGGGCAGGGAGTGGAGAGCTTCTTGAGTGCCATTGGAGATCCCCGTGGGCATCACATTGGGGACCCCTGGGCTAAGGGAGCTAAATCTTGTTCTCATTAAATTGGGAAAGTGCACCAATGTAATCAAGGTTTTTAAATTGTATTGAGGTTGCATGTTGTGGGGCTACTAACAGTGGACCAGTGTCCTTGTCCTCTATTCTTGAACTTCTCATTGAGCAATTCTAAATGAACTTCCTAGAAACCCAAGGCTGAAAGCAGCTGTGTCAAATAGGTGAAACACTTCAGGGTTGCGGGGATCTATTTTGTTTTTTAATAGAACTCTGAGGACCGCCACCTGGAGCCATTTCGCAAAGTGGTGGATCAGACTGGAGCCAATGATCTCCTGCAGTCCATGAGCCATACATTTGGATGACCTGTACATACAAATCCAAGTTACTACAGATCAGAGATTCCAATACCCTGTGGTGGTGGTGGCGGTGGCGGTGGTTGTGTGTGTCTGTGACATTTTGTTGTTGCTGTTGTTAAACAATTGGTAGTCAGAAACTCTTGCAGATATACAGGCCTGTGGCTCACGCTGGCTCAGCTTGTCTGAGCGTGGAAAGCTAAGCAGGGCCAGGCCTGGTTATTACTTGGATGGGAGACCCCTCCTCTAGTTTCCTGCATTGAGCAGCGGGTTGGACTCGATGGCCTTGTAGGCCCCTTCCAACTCGATGATCTATGAATCTACTGCAAATTACCCAGAGATCTACCAGCAGATCCCCAACCTACCTTCTGTGCATAAAGAACCCTTTCTGAAGGGTTCCCCCTGCCCCGGGGTGTGGGGAGACCAGGGCAGGTAGGGAGAGGATGTTTAACCCTTCCCCTCCTCCACAATCCTGATGAAAATTGCCCCCCCCATCCTGCTATTTGCATTGGGAGCTTTCTTCCCAATGCAATAGCAGCATCGGGAGGTGGGGATTTTCATTAGGATCCTGGCAGGGAGGGGGGAAAAAAAACCTAGCATTCCAGGGAGAAGGAAGGAAGTTTAGAATCCTTCTCCCTAACATACTCGTTTGTTTGTTTTAATAGGCATGGAGTTGTGTTTTTTTAAAAAAAATATAGGAGAGCACTAAAGCATTCTTCCTTTCAGTCTAATGTGGTACGGTCCCCAGGAATAGATTTATCACATCAAGTTATACCAATCATGTGATGGTGGTGGCTGGCTTTCAGGCTGCAGTCCTACGCACACGTAACCTGGCTGGGAGTAAGTCTCATTACACTGTGCAAGAGTTTCTTCTGAGTAAACATGCATAAACATGCATAACACTGCAAGAAAAGGGATCTTTGCTCAACGTTCAGAAGAACGCCCTGATAGTATGAGCTGCTCAACAGTGGAAGAAGACTGCCTTGAAAGGGGGTGGTCTTTCCTGCATTGGAGGTTTTTGAGCAGGGGTTGGGTGGCCACCTATCCAGTAGTGCAGTGTTCTCCAACCTTGGGCCCCCAGATGTTTTTGGCCTACAACTCCCAGCATGCCCTAGTGGATTCCCTGCATCCGCAGGGAGTTTTATTGGATGGCGTTTGAGGCCCTTGCCAAGTCTATGATTCTACACTTGAGCCGTCAGTGATTTTAGCACCATCAGCATGAAGGTTACAGCTCCTGCTTCCCTGAAACCAGTAAATAGCAAAGGATATGATCCTGCCAAATTGAAGCACATTTAAGCCCCGTTGGCTTCAGTGGATGAGTTAAGCACATCCTCATAGGGGATTTAAAAATGCTTAGCCTCAGCTGGATTGGGCTCAACCCTTTCTCTATTGCCACGTTGCCTTAATTCCTGTACCAGTGTAGCACAGCATGGATGCATTTGCCACGAGGGGGGATTTTAGGACAGTTTTATGTATCATTTTCTACCCAAATACAATTAAGACTGTAATGCAACGGGATGATTCCGTAGTACTAGATCTTCTGGGATGTAAAGCAATCCCCTCGACACACACACAAAAGGCCAGCAATACAGTCATGCCTTGGACTGAGAGCATAATTCGTTCCGGAAACGTGCTTGTAATCCAAAACACTCTTGTATCAAAATGAAATCCCCCCCCAAAAATTTGTACAGAGATTTTTAATTTAAGCCGTACTACAGTACTTGTATTGCAAGACGTCGCTTGTATATCAAGTCAAAAATAAATATTTTTTAAAAAATGCTTGTCTTGCAAAACGCTCTCAAACCAAGTTACTTGCAATCCAAGGTATTACTGTATTAGTACTAAGAGCTTAACTGCACTGTTGGTGTTGTTGGCATCATCTTTTAAAAATCATAATTATATAATTATTATAATGGGAGCAGAATAATAACACTTGGGAGCCATTCTTTCTGTTTGAGGGAAGTTTCTTTACCAATGTTAAAACTATCCCCCCTCCATTTCTTGAAATGTTTCTGTTGCAATCTGGATTCTGTTGCAATCTTGGAAATAAATCCAGATCGAAGCTCCTGGAACTCTGGCCTGGTTCACACATGCACACTCATCACCTGATGAGTGTAGACTTAGGGGTAACTTGTATGTGTGAATGAGGGCTAGTCTACATGTAGCTGCACAAGGTGCTAGAATGCTGAAGCAGGAGAACAGACGTCACACCTTCAGACTGAATGAGGAGGAACCCCTTTTTTAAAATCCCCCACGCAATGTTAAAACCTTCCTGCAAATAGAACATCTGCATTGCAAGCAGAGAGGTGAGCTACAATTTTTCTCCCTGCTGTGTTTGTTTTCTATTTGGAAGGATTTTTTTTTTTGTATGTCTGGGAAAGCATTGAAAAGTGACATCCCCCATCTGCAGTCTGAAATGTTACATTCCATTCTGCTGCTTCAGATTTCTGCCACCTCATTCACATCTCGTTCTGCTTCATGGGCAGCCCCATCCTATGTGGGTGCCCAGAACCCTCCGAACTCGGAGGATTATAGGCATCCAATTGAGGGTAGGAGGAGCGTGGCAGATAGGATTGCCGCCACACTCCCCTCACCCTCAAAAACATTTAGACGGCCTAAATGTTTTACCCCTCCTTGCAAGGAGGAGCGGCTGAGGCACTGCCTGGATTCCTTGGAAGCCAGGGGTGCCTTGCTCCTCCGCTGGGAACTCCCCCCCCCAATGCCAGAACCCAAGTCAGACTCCCGTCTTCGGTTCCCAGCTGGCACGGAAAGAACCATACCAGCTGTGAGGTGGGTGGGGGAGGGTGCTCCGTGGGTGGACTCCTCACTGTGAACTTGGAAGGGATTTCCGAGGTTGCAATGGGGAGTCCAACTTCTCCTATGCCCCCCCCCACCAGGCAAGGTCGGAGGGCCATAGGATTGCGCCCTTATAGACCATGGGCCAGCGCTAGCACCAGCATCCTCAGGCAAATGCCGGCACCCCAGCAGATTCACCAGTGACATTGGTCCTTCCCCTCCCCTTTTTCTGATGCCCCAGTGAGTGAGTGCCAATTTGGAGCTGCCATTTAATTTCCGGCAGTTCTCCAGAGCGCTCTGGGGGCATTGTGGGGAATTAAAATGGCAGCCCTTACTATGTGGGATTTCTCCAAGTCACCTGACACTCAACAGAGTGTCTGTTACCGTTGCCACCCCCCCCCCCGATGGTTTATATTGTGGGGAGGGGTACCCGCCTAGGAGGCGGCCCCACCAGAGGGCACTGCCAGTGCCGGTTCCAGGTTTTTGAGGGCCCTTGGGCAAGACACCCTCAATGGGCCCCCTCCCTTAGTGAGTCTAGCTTCTCACCACCATGGTCACCAGCTGCTCTTGCTCCTCATCCCCTTCCTCATCATTGGTACCACTGGCTTGCTTGACAGGCAGAGAGACAGGGAGCAAGAAGGCCATGGCATCAACTGCTCCTCCTTCTCACCACCATTGTTGCCTGAACCAGAGCAAGAGGCAGGTGAACAGGCAGTGAAGAGGAGGAGCAACTCCAAGGGGCTTTTGCCAGGGGGCCCCTGCTGGGGTATGGGCCCTCAGCAAGTGCCCAATCATGCCTATCCTTGACGCTGGCCTGGGCACTATGCTGAGAGGGCCCCCTCAAACCTGAAGCTGGCTCTTTTGTTGAGCCCGATTAGATTGAATTTTCATATAACCTCACATCGCCTCCCAGCACTACACTTCCCAGTGGGGTCAATTTCACACATTCAGCCGCTGCAACTGCTGAGGAATGTACATGCATGTGTGAACTGGTCCTTAGTTAGTGCAAAGTAAATGTGTTTAGTACTAGCGTGTTGTTGGGTTTCCAATGAAGGGTTTCTTAAACAACATTGATGATATGGCATGTGTGTGTCTGTTGTCTAAAAGCAATCTTCAAAACATGTTTGCTGGAAGGAATGGTTACGCGGATAGTTAACTATAAGCTACATACATTATTGGGAACAGTGAAGTGCATTTTAAAAAGTGAATGGAGAACCGGTGTTAAATATCTGATCCCCTTTCACCTAGGTGCACACTGATGCTGCTAATCAAATACTCTATGCACATATTCAGAAAAATGGCTATAATAAATGGACAGTAGGGTAGAAGGATCATGCCTGCATGCCCTGTCCCTGGCCACCATGCATCTGATATAATGTCTACATCAGGGGTGGTGAACCTCTTTCAACCCAAGGGCCGAGTTCGGTTTTTGGAGAATCTCTCGGGGGCCACATTCCAGTGGTGGGCAGGGCTGAAGGCAAAGTGGGTGGGGCCAAAATACCAGCATAGTTTATCTTAAAGTTCTTGCTTCCAATAACTAAGCCTTAGGCTTTTCAACCATTTAGAATGTGGAAAAACTGTGCAAAAGCAGGGAAGCCACCGAACCATCCCGGAAAGCTGGATTTGGACTCGAGGCCTGAGGTTTTCCCCCACCACCACTGGGTTTACATAGTACATGTGCATGTAGAGTACTATGCATATATGCCCAATCGATGCATGCGTTAGGATTTTATTTTGAAGGGGAAGGATTGTACATATGTGTACAGGAATCTGTGCACGTATGCACAATCTAGACATTACGGCAAACGTGTGAAGGCGTGAGTGGTGAGATGCATTGCTATTGCCACATCGTCACGCCTTGAGTTTACCCACTTTGCCAAAGGTGCGCATAAGGTCACCGGTAAGCAATATGGGTACAGCCCCCCCAAGCACTGCTGTTGCACACTCCCCATTCATTTCTGTAGACTGGGTGGGATTTCTGTGCAAGCTCCCGCAAAATGAATAGAGGCTCTGCAGTGTGTGGTGAAGTGCTTTCAACAGTCTTCATGTAAACAAATATACTGCAATAATTTATAAACTTTTTTTTACTGTATATTTTCTCCTGACCGTAAAGCTCCCTTTAACTCCCTATTTCTCATTGTCTTAAACAGCGCTTGTCACCAGATCTGGCCCTAGTGTAAGGCAAGGTGAGGCAGCCCATGTGAGGAAACATTTCTGGAGGTACCAATAAGGGGCAATACATTGTCAGTTATTTAGTTCATTATTATATTTTTTTTTTTACCATCGTGGGGGTAGCCATTTTGTTTTTCTGCCTCTGGCAACCAGATATCTTGGACCATCCCTGCTGACTGCTGGCAGCCTGTGTCCCTACTCCCACAAGGCTCCTCTAGGCCTCTGGGAATATGTAGGCCTCTGGGACAGGCGCCAATCTCTTTTTTGGGCGGTTGTGGGGAGGCCTCTTTGTCTCTTCCAGTGGTCTCTTTCTTTTATTCCAACATTACTTGAACCCGTACATATGAAGGATTTAGCTCAACTCCGCGAGGGACAGTGTCAATATAGAAAACAATGGTTTTCCGTTCAGACTCGTTTTGTTCTGTTCTGTATTTTGAGGCAGCAGAAGACAATATCAGAATTTTGTGGTTCACAGGTCTGTGGCACTAAATTCACAGTGGATAAACGCTGACACCTGGAATCGCTACCGTCTTCTCAGAAAGAGGGTTTGTGTCTGATGCCCCCTTATGCCCCCTTGATGGTGCAAAGGTGACCGGAAGCCACTTCACATGACAGCATTGCTGAACAGACCGCTTTGTACCTTGACCTCTGCTGTGCCATATGCATGCATGCACAGATGATGCGCGCACACACACACACACACACACGTCTAGGGCTGATCCTCCTCTGAAAAGCAGGCACGTTATTGTAAAAATAGCACAGCGTTTCAACGGCATGTACAGTTTGTGCCTGGAGAGGCAAAGGGAAAAGATGTTTTCCTGGAGATACGCTATACATTTTAAGGCACGCCGAAAGGGGTTAGGTTTACCATTTCCATGTCACTCCAGCTTTCTTTATGTTCGCAAAAGACAGTAGCTATGACTTATTGGAAATGCTGAAAAATTAAACGTTTGTTCCTTAGGAGTGGCCGATAGATTTTGTGTATTGTTTTTTAAAAAATATTTTACATTTCCAATTTAAAAAAAAAAAAAAAGAGGAGGAGGAGAAGGAGAGAGGAAAAGGGGAGGGGGACATATGAGGATGGGCATTTCTGGGTACAGTATTTAAAAATAAACCTCAGCTTTCATGTTACATTTTATATACATAGATATGGTTACATAAAGTATATCTACATATATAAAATAATAAGAGAGCTCTGTTACCTACACTCTTGACTTTTAGTACAGTACTCATGGATATACTGGGGTTTTTATTATGCCAGTGAACACTTCTGCACTGCTTCTCTCTAATGCAGAACCCAACAGCAAACAACCGACCAAAATAATTCCAAAGAAAATAGGACTGTCTTATCATGCATTGCAGTAGGCATCCTGTGGCACTAGTTTCTTATCCAACCTATTTACAATTCAGCTGAGTACATTATTTACACAGGTTACAGTGTTTTGTCGCGATGGATTTCTCATGGTTCCACCACCCCAGCCCATTCCACCCCACCCGACCCCAAAGTGTTCCCAGTGCTACATCCTGTCAGACGTGCGTTTCGATGAAGGAATGCGTGTGTGTCAGCAGGGAGGTTGGGTTTGCAAGTTCAGAGGCTCCGTTTTGGGCTTTCAGAGCAGCACCGTACTCACAAATGTCCAGGAAAAATTCATAGTTCTTTATTTTCCACTCTTTGAATTTCTTGGATGTCAGGTTGGGATCGTGGAACAGGCTGTTGATCATTGCAAGATCTCCTTCCTTTGCCTACCGAAGGACAAAAAGACAACGTTCCGTTCAGATATAAAGTCAGACTCTTGCCATAGTTACCCGGGGTAGATCTTGCCGAAAGTACAGATTCAATTACTGTAAAATTGGAGTGCAGAACCTCAGGCCAGGGAGCCACATCCGGCCCTCTGGGGTTCCCTAAATGACCACACCCCTTTCCCCTGACCCCATTCCTTTCCTCTGCCCACTGATCCTTTGGTGGTTTCCCGGCTTTTGTACAGTATTTCCCCTTTCTAAAAGGTTGAAATGCCTCTCCCAAGGCTTAGTTTCTGGCAGTAAGAGCTTTAAGCTAAAATATGCTGGTATTTTACTAAATTAAAAAAAAAAAATGGAATGAAGCTACTATTTCTATATTCCTATTTGAGAGCCACTGTGGCGTAGTGGTGAGAGTGTTGGACTGTTGGGAGATCTGGGTTCTAGTCCCCGCTTGGCCGTGAAACTCACTGGGTGACTTTGGGCCAGTCACTGACTCTCAGCCTAACCTACCTCACAGGGTTGTTGTGAGGATAAAATGGAGAGGAGGAGGAGTCTTATGTAAGCCGCCTTGGGTTCCTTGCAGGAAAAAGGCGGGGTATAAATATAATAAATAAATAAATAAATAAATATAATTTTAAAAAGGGCTTTCTGTTGACAGGCATGGGATATTAAGTGTTTATGTACTCATTCATTTATTTATTTATTACATTTCTATACCGCCTTTTTTCTAAGGCACCCAGAGCGGTTTACAATGTTTAATACACAACAAACAAACAACGTTACCCCCCCAAACCAAACATACACCAGTTCTCTCAGGCCAGCGGAAGGTTTCTTCTGGAGCTGCTGGTACAATCTCCCTGGCCTGGGCTTTTCTTCTGCCTTCCCTCAGTAGCCCCAGGGAAGGCAGGGGAGGGGCTGCCCCAACAGCCCTCTCAGGCCGGTGATTTATTTATTTATTTATTTATTTATTTATTTATTTTCCTGCAAGGAACCCAAGGCGGCTTACAACATAATTGTCCTCCTCCTCCTCCTCCTCCTCCTCCTCCTCTCCACTTTATCTTCACAACAACCCTGTGAGGTAGGTTAGGCTGAGAGTCAGTGACTGGCCCAAAGTCACCCAGTGAGCTTCACGGCCGAGCGGGGGACTAGAACCCGGATCTCCCGAGAGTCCCCAGTCCAGTCCAACACTGTAACCACTAGACCACACTGGCTCACAATGATGGTCATTTCAGGAGCTGATGGCAGTTGCTCCCCGGCCTGGGCTTCTCTTCTGCCTTCCCCCAGGGCACACAGGTCTTAAATAGCCCCAGGGAAGGCGGGGGAGGGGCTGCCCCAACAGTCCTCTCATCCAATTTTGTGTTTGTTCCTTTCGCTTTCAAGACCATGAGCAGCTAGAGAAAAATGGGAATAATTCCAACCAGGGCTAGCAACAAGGGTAGGCATGATTGGCCACCTGCAGAGCCCCCCCCCCAGCAGGGCTCAGCTGGCAAGATCCCCTAGACTTGATCCTTCTCTTCGCCATTGCAACCTGCTGGTCAGGGTCGGTGCAAGGCAGTTTGGTGCCCTAGACAAGATCAGATATTTAGCGCACCCCTCTTCCCACTTGAGCCCTCCCTCCCTCCAGCCCTATGCTCCTGGTGCCCCCTTTAGCCCGGCGCCCTAGGCAGCCGCCTAGTTGGCCTAATGGTAGCACCGGCCCTGCTGCTGGTTCATCTGCCTCTCTCTCTGACGCAGACAATGGTGGTGGTGAGAAGGAGGAGCAGCAGATGCCGCTGCCCACTCGCTCCCTGGCTCTCTGCCTGTGAAGCAAGCAAGTGGCAGCAGTGATGAGAAAGAGGATGAGGGAGCAAGAGCAGCTGATGACAATGGTAGCGAGAACGTAGACTCACTGAGCTGAGACGGCCCGTGGAAATGTGTCTTGCCCAATGGCCCTCAAAAACCTGGAGCCAGTGCTGGTTCCAGGCAGCCGTCTTACATCTCCTTTTATGGCAGGCGCTAGAGCCGGCGTGGGACAGTGCGTGTGCATCAAGCTTTGAACTCCCCACTCAAACCACACTCAGCCATAAGTAAGGTGGCCACTTAACACATTGCCAAAAGAAGAGGGGAATGCATCACCAAAAAGAAAAGATAGGTGAGGACACTGATTTGCATAAACTTTGCACATGCTAATTTATACATACGGATGCACATTTAGAAATAATTAATTTAAATAGAAATAGAATACATCTCCCCGTAGTGGGAAAGAATGTGACCAGGTGACCTCCGTGCCTGCTCACTCTGCTGCCCAGGTGTTATTGATGGGCAACATCAAGGCCCCCCAAAGTTGTCCCTTCTTATGGTTCTTTTTCTTTAAACTGGACTTGTATTGGACAGCCCTTCAGAGATTGTCTTCTGTAAAAGAGGACACGTGGCTACCGTATCCATGAAGTTTATTCTGTGAACTCGAGCCAGTCATTTATTTCTCAAACTTAACGTACTTTTCATAGATTTCTTTACAGGGCTCTTGTGAAAATATGTGGGAAACCTTATGTACAGTACATTACCCTCAAGTCCTGGGAAGAGGGGTGGGATTCAAATGTGAACAACAAAGTAACATACAAGTTATAAATAGATATTCAGGCAGAGCAAGCCTATGGCCCCTAGACAGCATCTAGAGGGCCATAGGATCGTTCGGATACCCAGCTGTGAGGTCGGAAAAGAGCTCCAACCTCGGAGCTGGGGATCCCTGCTCTGCTCTGCTCCCCCTCCCACCCTTGTAGCTGGTGCGGAAAGGACCGTGTTGGCTGTGTCTCCAAGGTCGTAAGACTGACCTCAGAGAAGGGATGAAGAGGGTGTTCCGTGGGGAGGGGAGGAGACCAGGTCTGCCTGGATACGACGTATCCTGGTGGTACTCCAGCCTTCTTCCCTCCCTGTTCGAAGAGCCTCAGCTAGATCTCCGAAATCGGCCATCCGGCTGATTTGCAGGGTGGGAAGACTGCAGAGGTGATGGTCGCCTCTGTGCTCTTCCTGCCCTGCATTATAGGATGCCCATAATCCTCTGAGTTCAGAGGCTGAAGGGCTTCCCCATTGGACTGCGCCCTAAAATGTTTACATTTTTTGTTCTCTATGACAAGTTCACATTGGGCATCACATTGATCCGTCATGTCGATGCAACGACAGCTTCCTCACATATAAAGTACAGGAGGGATAAATGCTTACTTTTAAAGTACTCTTGAGCACTCGGATGCGATGAAGCTTTTCGTTGACAATAGGATCATTGCATCTCTTGACGAAGGACCTCCGGAATTCCTGCTTGGTGGAAGGGCGTTGCTCTCCGAATGCTGACAAGCTGGCTTGCTCCAGAGACTTATACAACTCATGCAGACCATCTGCGCTTTCTCTCCGATCTTCAGTGTTTTCTGAAAGAAAATCAGACTGACCTTTATACGTTATATATTTACAGTGAAGGAAAAGAGTGGAAGAACTTAAAACATAAACCTTACTTTGCAACAGAGTTGTTGTTGTTGTTGTTGTTGTTGTTGTTGTTGTTGTTATTATTATTATTATTATTATTATTATTATTATTATTATAATTTTCTGAAACAGTTATTTTTTTTTGGGGGGGAGGCCTGCCTTAGTAGTCTATTTCTTTATTTATTATATTTATACCCCGCCTTTTTTCCTTCAAGGAACCCAAGGCGGCTTACATAAGCCGCCGCCTCCTCCTCCATTTTATCCTCACAACAACCCTGTGAGGTAGGTTAGGCTGAGAGTCAGTGACTGGCCCAAAGTCACCCAGTGAGTTTCATGGCTGAGCAGGGACTAGAACCCGGATCTCCCGAGTCCCAGTCCAACACTCTCACCACTACGCCACACTGGCTCTCTATTCTAGCATAATTATAGCATAATGCTTAAACAAAGCATTGCCAATTTGCAAGTTGCAACCATTCATGAACTCTGGTGAGAAAATCTGAGATAAAGCAAAAGCCTTTCAAATGCATAGCTGGCTCTTTACAGAACATCTACATCTCATTTAAGGTCAACATTAACTCAGTTAGTGTCAAATCTACTCTGAAGGCCTCACTTTCTACACTTTCTGGGGAATTATCAAGTTGGTCCTATTGGGTTTTAGCCTTCATTGCTGACTAGAAATTATGATCCTGCTTTTTAGATCTCAATCTCCTCCTGAATATGAAGAAATTTGTGAATTTTGAAAAATACTTAATTTTAAAAAATTAATTCTCACCCATCTGGACAGGCCAAATTCGATAGGCACAGCTATTCTCAAGGAGAGAATGCATGTTGTACCTGCCTGCCATATAGGTATTAGAGATAAGGAGCCTGCCAGAAAAAAAGAGGTGGAAACCCCAATTCAGCACCACAAACCTGGTTGAAAACAGCAAGATTCAAACCCAGACATTTAAGAGCTAAGCACTCAAAGCCTGGGCCTGGTTGGATGAATCTGTCGGTTCCAGTTTCTCCAACATTTTTTAAATCTCAAATTTTTACCATCCCAAATATGAAGAAATGTGCAAATTTTGGTAAGTTCTTATCAAAAGCAGACTAAAATGAATTTCTCATCCATCCCTAAGTTACTGCACTGAGAGCAACACTCAAAGGGTCATAGAGCCCTCTTGACAGTGGCTGCCAGAGCATGTCCTAGGAGATACTCTGAAACCAAGTCCTAGAGCTTCCTCCTGGAAGCAGCGATGCTTGGCATTATTGGAGGTCATCAGCATCCCAACTGGCTCAGAGCAGAGTAAGAATTAATTTAAAGTTTGACTAGAAAATACAGTGTTAACCCCTCTACTCAGCTCATCCTGTTATATAAAGATTTGCTCTCTCTGTGTATACCACCATCTATGCATGTGGCACTTTTACAAATTCTGTGGCAGCAAATTTGGTGCAGGGGCCATGCAGGCCACATAAAACTTCTGCTTACCTTCTTCACACAAACTACTCTGCTTTCTAATAGGCAGCTTTTCTTCAGATCTTTCTTCTGTTATCCCACTGGGTTTTACCCGGCCTTTGACCCGGACATCTCTGTTTCTTGGAAGGCTTTGACTACGTTGCTTCTGGGGTCTGGGTGAGAACGTGACCTCTGTGGCACTCCACCAATGGGAAAGGACCATCCTGTCATGGTTGTGTCGTCTTTGGACTGGTAGCGTTGCTTGCCGCCGCCTCTCGGTGATGACCCGAGTCGCTCGCTCACGTACTCAGGGTCAGGAGGAACAGTCTGGAGAAAATGGAGGCCCGAGCTGGTCAACGGGGTCTCTATGAGATCCTGCCATGAACGTCTTTCTCTGTAGGGAGGTCTACAGCCGGCCGAGTGCGTGCTGCCTGTTGGATCCTGTCGGGAATCCTCCGCCGAAGAATGAGAATAGGTTGATTCGCTGGAGAAGTGTCGTCCATGTTTAGGCTCGGGGAAAGGACTTGAGGAATTCATCTACAAAATAATAAAACGTTCCGTTATATGTACAGGAAAAACACGACATTGCTGTACAGTATATGCCCCTCCCACCTTTAAACGTTCTGTAAGCAACATGATTGCTGATTCTCCTAGCGTTGCTTCCATGCCGGTAACAGAATATCTAAACACTTCCACCCACATGAGTTGCTGTGACAACATGGTTGGCAGTGCCCAGCTCTCTGTCACATCCATCATCTGTGTCATCACAGCATCATACATAGGCGGACATTCTTTGACACCCTGCTACTGGCTTGGGAGCAACCAGAGAAGCAGCAACGGCCATGGTAAGAGAACATCTAAAGTGAGGTCTAACAGTAATGCTAACCAAGAGATCTGATTTGGAGACAGGTGCCATAGTTCAGTGGTAGAGCACCAGCTTTGCATGCAGAAGGTCCCAGGTTCGATCCCTGGCATCTCCAGGTAGGGCGGGAAAAACTCCTGCCTGAAATCCTGGAGAGCCGCTGCCAGTCAGTGTCGACAGCACTGGGCTAGATGGACCAATGGTCTGACTCAGTAGAAGGCAGCATCCTGTGTTCCTATGAAGATGCAAATCACAGCAACTTCCCTACACAATCGTGGGATATTTTTTAATCACTCCCTGTTCTGGTTTTGACACATTTCTCTGCCAAACAGCAACTCCTGCTGAAGTGGCAGGGTACGACTGATAAAGGTTTTTCTTAAGACCTACTCAGCATATCCACAATGCAGAAGTTACACTGTAGGGGAGATCCAGAAGCCCCCTCCCCCAAAAAGATGCCATAACTAGTCTAGAGTTGTGTTTTTCTTAAGTGAACAAATGTCAACAAAATAGAAGGGGCAGAGCAAGAAGGCAAAATATGAGCACCCAATGAGAGAAAAAAATAGTTTTTAGGTGACTGCTGAACATATGCAAATTATTTCAGTTAAATTCTACTTGTTCAGTATTATTTTAATTTAGTGGGTATTTTAAAAAAAAGAGAGAGAGAAGGCAAAAAAGGGGAAAAACAGAAAGGGAGGGGCTTAACCTGTATCCCAGTTGATGGAACAGCATCACATGGGTGAAAATCAGTCTGAGCTTCACCCATGTGATGCTGTTGCCTCAGTCATTCTCTCTTTGGTTCTGGCTGTGTGAGGATCGCATCATTGACGCTGAAGAAAAATCTGAAAGAAAAATAGAAAGAGTCCTATCTGCACTTAGAAACACAGGTTAAATAAATAAAAACAGGCTGCACACGTTTGGCATATCAGCAATGCATTTACTAGCCACACAATAAATATGGTTTCAAATATTGTATTTGTTTTTATTTAGCAAGTTTGTATCCTCACCTTTCCATCGAAGGCGCACCCTTATTATCGGGTGACTAGTATGGCACAAAATTGGCTTTGATGGAGATTGTCTAATTACAACCCGCTTTGAACATGATGAATTCAAATCTCTGTATTTAAGGGTCTAACTAGGTGTGATGGGGAAATTATGACTGTTTATTCACACGTCTGCCCCATTCATATATAAAAATGTGTCTACGCTTTACTCCAAAAGGTTTTGAGTGGGTGAGGGGAGCTGAATCCTCTCTTCTCCTCAGCTCATCTCCTGGCACACTGTGGCTGGGTTTAGACATCAGGATAAACCATGGTTTATTGTGACAGGAATGAGCCTAGCTCCCTGCCGCCCCAGGCTTGCATCTCCTTCTCTGGTATGGTCACAATGAGGAGTCTGGAAGCTTCCACTTCTATTTTTGATTAACCATAGGCTGTCATGTTGTCCAATGATGAGAAACTATTATCCATCTTAACTATGGTTTGTTTGAAACAAGCAACTTGAAGCTGGGTTGTTTCAACAAACCATAGGTAAGATTAACTGCAGTTTTATGATTCACATGTAACACTAAATTGTGGTTAATTGAAATATGAAGCAAAAGTTTCCAATCTCCTTGAAGCCATGCTGGAAAGAGAGAGGGGAGGGGGGAGTGCATGAACCTGGGAGGAAAGGTAGGTTAATTCCTGCCAAAAACTGTAGTTGATAACGATGTCCAAATGCGATGTTCTATAGCTTCAAGCACTTTTCTCCACAGCTGGACTCACTGCCATTATTGGTGCCGGGCAGTTAGAAAAGCACTCCAGCAATGGAGCACGGGTAGGATAGTGGAATGTTCAGTCAGTTCCCTTCATCTAAGTGCTCCTCCTTCTGGTGTAAAAATATAGACCCTTCATGAATATGAGAGACATGTGAACAAACAAAGATGGCTTCCCTGGAACATTTTGTTGGTGCCAATTTCTCCAACTTTAATGGGTCAATGGAAGTGCTAAATTGTCAATGAACTGCTTCCTCTGCCCTCTTCCCATCCCAATTAGGAAAACAGGGAAGTACAGCCATCATGTTAGAGTTTCTACCTGTTCCTTTTTATGAATTGTTCATATTTTAGGAGTTCTCTGCATAGTAAATAGAAAACTTATCATTGGCAGAATTTGTCCATAAATGGACAAATTTATGGGGGGGGGGGGGAGAGGACTTTTAAGGTAGCCAAGAACAAAGAATATTATCTAAAAACTTCAGCTTAATACAAATTAATAGTGTAATCCTATGCACATCTACTCAGCGGTAAGTCCCTTTGAGTTCAATGGGACTTACTCCCAGTTATGTGTGTGTAGCAGGGATGGGCAACTTGTGACCTTCCAGTTCCAGATACTTTGCCCTACAACTCCCATGATCCTTCATCTTTGGCTATGCTGACTAGGGCTGATGGGAGTTTTCGGCCAAAACATCTAGACGACCACAAGTTGCCCACCCCTGGTGTATAGGATTGCAACCTAAGTTATTTTGTAAAACTACAATGTACGGATACAATGCATCCTTAGTGGTGCAATCCTGTAGACAATAACCTGTGAGCAAGCATCACTGAACACAGCAGAGCTTACTTCCACGTAAACATACATAGGATTGGGCTGTAAAGTTAACCAAAACCAAACCAAACCCCGCAGAACTTGGTGGGTTTTTTTTATCCATATTGTCCTACCCTTGGCCCATTAGGTATATAACATTCTCATTGCTTACAAGGACAATTCATATTTGCGCCATTTGTCTGATAACGTAAGACACCTTTCCAAAATAAAAAGCAGCACATGAATTGCAAGTGGCCTAGCGCATCATGCCTCACATCACTTACCGAGGGTGTTCGGTGGTAGGTGTCGCAAAGCGTGATGGGTCCCTCTTGTTTCAGCGTTAAGGAGCCGTCAATGTCCTCCTGGTCACTTTCACTCCAGTAATCTGCTACAAAAGTGTTTGCATGTTCTATTGAAAGGGGGCTTTCTTTAGGCAACCTTTTCAAAACACCAGAGTAAGCTGACCCCCTGTGGAGCTGCGGAACTGTGTATGTAATTGTAACAGTACCTGAATGCTCACGATCCATGCTCATGTAGAGAGCCTACGCATAGGCTGACATCCTGTTGAATGTGTGGATGTTGTCGGGGAACAGCCAGAGGGCACACAGACATAGAGGGTGGAGATGGTGGAGGTGGTCCAGTCCCTTCCTCTATGTCAGGGGTGCAGAACCTCAGGCCCGGGTTGCCAATCTGGCTCACGTGGGATCCTCAGATGGCCACACCCCCTTCCCCTGGCGCCACCCCCTTTCCCCCAACCACCATAACATATCCTAATGTATCTCTGAGACATATCTCTGACACCATAAATACTAAAGATACCAAATGTGTCAATGAAAAGAATCTATCTGTGTAGGTTCATATTCGGGT